>QUZD01000034.1:0-302063 GCA_003693505.1 Pseudonectria foliicola | reverse complement strand
GGGGGGGGGGGGGGGTGGTCCAGAAATTGCCCCCGTTAGTAGCATTCGCCAACCCCACGTCATAATATTCGTGAAGCGAGAACCCTGGCGACATCTGGGCCCCGCGACGATTGTGACCGACGAGCGACTCCAGAATTCCACAAACCACAGTGACCATGTCTGGGAAACAAGAAACGAGTGTGTCTGGACCCTTCCACGATTCCCCAAGGCACAAGTCATGCGGCGCAGTACTGACCCCTCTCGTCTCCCACAGTCAACCTCGACACGCTCGACCCGCAGCAGCTGGCGCAGGTCAAGAAGCAGCTCGACGAGGAGCTTGAGCACCTGACGCAGTCCTTCTCCCAGCTCCATGCCGCCCAGAACAAGTTCCGAGAGTGTTTGCGTTGCGTCCAGAGTCGATCGGCCGCAGCTGGCGGTACGTGTCCGCACCAACTCGTCGACGATTGGGGGCTAACCGTCATATGGCAGGGTCCAACTCCGTTCTCGTCCCCTTGACCAACTCGTTGTACGTTCGTGGAGAGCTCTCGAGCGCAGATACTGTCCTAGTCGATGTTGGAACCGGGTTCCTTGTGGAGAAGGTTCGAATTACTCCTCCATTTGCGTGCAGCTGACGCCAGCGTGCTAACGGCCAAATAGAAGCTGAAGTCTGCCGAGGTGTTTTACAAGAATAAGGTGGAGGAACTGGCCAACAACCTCAAAGATCTCGAGACAATTGTGCAAAGGAAACAGACAAACGTGCGGACTATTGAAGAAGGTATGTCTCGTCAAACATGTCCAATTTTCGGCCATTACTGACTGTAGAATCACAGTCCTGAGGAACAAGATAATGGCTGCCCAGGGGCAGCAAGGCGAGCAACAACAACAAGCATGAGGATGAGCGGCTAGCAAAAGGTTTCTTCCACATCTAGAGGCGTTTAGGCGAGACTCTGGCGCGAGAGCATGGATAAAAAGGGAGGGCTTGCTTGCCGACCTGTGCATGCCCATATATACCCGTTACGACGAGGCCGTAGACGAAGAGCGCGCATCGTCCAAGGAAGACTGAATCTCCAGAACAATCTGTAGAAACTTGCCATAACGCTCTTTCAGGCTCATTTTCTCCCCTGGCCAGATGCGCTCGAGGCCGTCTCCCCAGTCTTTGCGGCGTCCATCCCGATCCGCAACATTGAGACTCTCGTCCCAATGAACTCCGTACGCCTCGATGCTCTCATACACTTCTGCCTCCGGCCCCAAATCGCCTCCTTGCCAGACCTTTGTAGTACTAACCTCAATCACGTAAGGCGTGCCTTTGTAGGGAATGTGGGCTGATGTTTTAAGTCGCATTTGCTGAATCTTTTTGCCCAACCCCCTCATCTTACTCATATCAAGTCTTGGTGATTTGAGAAGTAAGTGATCGGAAGTGCCTATCAGAGAAACCTTTTGGGTAAGGTTTTCGAAGTCTTTGGGTGTTTCGACGTCTTCGAAGGCATCAATACGTAGATTCCAATCATATGACCTGTTCATACCGAGATCGTTAGCTGATAACAGCAGGATGAGACTGGGTACCATACAAATCAGGGGCTGCGAATGTCCAGTTTAAGCGGCCCCATTCTTCACGCTTGAAGGTTCTTGCCGAGGCCAGTTGAGGGTTTGTGCTGGTAGAGTCTATGATTTCGGCCTGAATCTGCTGATCGTGAACAGTCAAGGTGAGGTCTCCAGTACGTTTCACGTCTTTTGGACTCTCGCATATTCCTGACTTTGGGTCCAGTAGGTAAATGAGAAGCTTCTGCGCCTGAAGTCCTAGTTGAAGTCTGACTCTTGTTAAACCAGGCAATTTTAACCTAAGAAGACACAACCTACTTGATATCAAGCCCTGCCACACCACGGTCCACGTAGGTGGGCATTAATGCAGTGAAATCTGGGAAAGACATTTCGTCTGCGTGTCCTTTCTTTTTTCGATGAACTCTGAAATGCCCAAAGTTGACGCGCATCCGTAAGGTCTTGTCAAGTGTGATGAGAGAGCCCGAGGCAGTCTCCATGTCATTAGTCAGTCGATTGACAAGGCCTTCCAGAGCTGAAGTAACACCTCCAGATAATTGACCTGGAGAAATGAAGTATGGTCTCATGCCAACGGATACCTTGATGGGAGCGTCGACGGTGCACTTGGTAGGCGTCTGAACAAAGAGCTGTACTAACGGCTGTTCGCTTGATTGACGAAGATCGTGAACGAGCCAGTTTATCTCCTTTACGGCCTGCTGTAGCCTAGAAATGGATTCACAACGAACATCTAGCACGTTGGCCTTGACTCGCGTGACATAGACTCTGAACTTTCTGCAGATGCCATCGAAGACTCTTGGATTGTCCAGGCCTTGGGGTAGAAATCCTATGCTTGGGAGAACTATGCGAGCCTGGAGGTCATCTCCAAGTCAGATGTGGATGGTATCTTGTACTTGTGAAGTTGCAGCGTACCTGTATGAGATTCTGGGCATCTGGTGGCGGAGGTCCAAGAAACTCAACATCCTCAGCCTGAGAAACATGCTGTCGAGTTTTTTCATGCAGAGACTTGTATGTTCCTAATTTCTCAGACTTTCCAAAGACATTTCGTGCTGTATTTCCACTGGAGAAATAAGTTGTTCTCTGGGCGCGGCCTCTCCCAGTAGGCTGTGTGTGTGGAGAGTACTTTGGTTCTGTTGTCTGATTCATGATAGAAGGAGACCAATAGTAAAACGATACAATACGAGAGAAAAGTATGGACTTCACTTCATGATCCTGATGGTAGCGATGTATTGAAAACTGACGAGACAAGACTAGAGCGGAAACGCAGATTGTTGAATGTGATGGGCCTCAAAAGGAAAAGATGTGAGGCGGTTCTCGCATTGCTCAAGAGGGCAAGAACCTACCAGGGCAGTGAATCACCAACGTTCTGCGCTCTCTCAAATACTCTCCTCGTCCTGGGTTGACCAAGTAAGATTGTCAATTCTGAATGTTTTGTTTGCAAGAGATACGAGGGAGCCATGTTTGTTTGATCAACTCTATGCCCAGGTCTAGGGTGAAGACAAACAGGTACAGACAGGTACGGGTACTTGAGCGACGCAAATAATAACATAGAAGATCCATCTTGTTGGCAAACCACTTGCCAAAGAAGTGATACATAGTACATGTCAACGAGAACTTTCAGCGGAAACCAACACGTCTTTACTTGTTGGCAATTGCCTACCTACCTGGATACCTACCTAGATTAGGTGCCTAAATAGGTTGCAGGTGTCCATGTGTAAAACGTCATCCTGGAAAGGAGACCGCGCATTGCAACTGCAGCGCCCCGATACGTGCATACACCCGCTCAACTCTCCAGCTCAGCCGTCGCGTCTCCCCGTCGCGTTGACTTGCCCAGCCTGTTGCTCCATAGCAACGAAGCCTCAATGGCACCGAATTCAGCTGGTTCCGGGGCCCCAGAGCCCCTGCATCGCCGCAGACGGGATGTGGCGGGCAATATCTCGCATCAAGAGTCCGACGACGAGCTCACCAACGACGAACAGCCGTGGGAGTGGATCTACAACGCCGAAACGACGGCCGAAAGGAGCGATGAGGCACAGGGCGAGCGCAAGAGGAGGAAGATTGCGGGGGACACGATCGTGGGAGCGCGGATAGGACACTTCGAGTGTCGCGTCGGCGACTGCGTGCTGCTCAAGGCTGACGGCTCCAACGAGGCCTGGGTGGCTCTGATCTGCGAGTTTGTCGAAGACGATGGAGAGGGTGAGATGGCGGCCAACTTCATGTGGTTCTCAACAGAAAAGGAGATCCGGAATAAGCTTAAGAAGCGGACGGACTATCATTGGGTATACACTTGTCTGCCAAGACTCTTGATACTTGACTCTGGCTAACACTGTTTGCAGAACGAGCTATACATCTCCCCTTCATGGGATATCAACCCCCTGGCCTCCATCAACGGCAAAGCAAAGGTCACCTCGCTCGAATCTTTCCTCTCCAGATATCCCCAAGACCGAATTCCCCGCCAGTCTCCCGACTATGGAAAGACATTCGTCTGCCGCAGAGGCTGCAACACCCGCACCGCCACGTACACAGACGAGTTCATCTGGGAGGACGTGTACCAAGGCGGCGATAGCATCTTCGCCCTGATTGAGATGGTTGAAAAGGGGACAAAGGCCACTCGTCGCCGTCGCAAGGCCCAGAGCCCAGAACCTCAGGATGCCACGTACCACCCGCCAGCGCCCCAGACTCCGACCAAGACGACGAGAAGTACCGCCGCAACACCCCAGTCTCGAAGGAGCCAGGCGACGCCAGGCTCTCGTGTCAAGAGGTAGGAAGGAGCTTGTATAGCTTCGCTTCCAGATCTTACTGACGATCCATGTGTACAGGAGTGCTAGCAAGAGACTCGAGTTTACGCCTCTAGCTACGAGAAAGCTGTCACCAAGCAACATCGAATCATCACCCTTTCAAATAGCCCGTTCCCGACTTCACGTTTCCTCTGTACCTACCAGTCTTCCGTGCAGAGAGGGCGAATTTTCCGTCGTCTATTCACATCTCGAGGCAGCCATTTCAGATGGCACGGGCAACTGCATTTACATCTCCGGCACGCCTGGTACCGGAAAAACGGCCACAGTCCGCGAGGTCATCGGTCGCCTAGAGGAAGCTGTCGGTTCCGACGAGCTTGACGATTTCATCTTTGTCGAGATCAACGGCATGAAGATTACGGACCCGCACCAGTCATACTCGCTCCTTTGGGAAGCCCTCAAGGGCCAGCGTGCAAGCCCAGCCCAAGCCCTGGAGCTGCTGGAGCGCGAGTTTAGCAACCCCAGTCCCCGTCGTATCCCCTGCGTGGTTCTCATGGACGAACTGGATCAGTTGGTCACAAAGAACCAGGCTGTCATGTACAATTTCTTCAACTGGCCGACTCTGCGGCATAGTCGTCTGATTGTTCTTGCGGTCGCCAACACCATGGATCTTCCAGAGCGAACACTTAGTAACAAGATCAGCAGTCGTCTAGGTATGTCACGCGTTTTTCGACTCTTATCTAGCGATTCATTTGTATTAACTGTTGCCCATAGGCCTTACTCGAATCACATTTCCAGGTTATAACCATGAGCAGCTTATGAAGATTATACAATCTCGATTAGAGGGCGTCCCTGGCAACATTGTCGACCCTGATGCTATTCAGTTCGCCAGCCGAAAGGTTGCGGCTGTCAGTGGCGACGCCAGAAGAGCACTCGACATTTGCCGCCGTGCCGTTGAGCTCGCCGAAGCCGACGTGCCGGGCGATCCCGGCACTCCAAGTAAGCGGGCACGCCTGGCCGAGTCCCAAGGCCAGCCCCGGGGTGTTGGCCGAGTCACGATTTCCACAATCAAAAGAGCCATCAACGAGGCTACCACCAACCCTATCCAGCAGCATTTGCGTAGTCTTCCTCTCGTATCCAAACTCCTCATGTCGGCGCTGCTACTGCGGATGCGAAGGACCGGCCTTGCTGAGACGACGTTTGGCGAGACGCTTGACGAAATCCACCGGGCGTGCCTGCGCGCGCCTCCCGCGCTCCTGGGCATGGCTCAAGTCCTCTCGAGCGGGCTCAAGGGGGCCCAGACCAGCGGCGCACAGCGTCCAATGACCAGGCCGGGCCAGATTCATGTGGCAGCGCTCGAACTAGTAGCCGCTGGTCTCATCAACCTCGAGGCACAGCGGACCGACCGCTCAAGTAAGCTGCGTCTCGCCATCGCAGATGATGAAGTAAAAATGGCTCTCCGAGATGACGGAGAACTGAGAGCGTTGGGTATTGGTGTATGATGTATGTAATAAACTAGAGGCCGTGTAGAGGCCCGTCTCCAGCAAGCATGGAGATCCGTCATCGGCGCGTCTTTGGCCGCCACGCTTTAAAACTTGCGATGCCCCAGTGTCGGCGTCCATTGCAGGGGATGGGTCTCGGCTGTTGCCGTCTCATCCTGTTTCCAGATTTTGACTAGACGAATATGTTAGCAAGCAAAGCCTGGTAGTCTCTTGGAGTTTGGGCGACTCACTTGTCTTATCAGCCTCGCCGCAAATCAGTCGCAGACCAGACCGGTCAAAGGTTGAGCTCATGATGCCGGCTTCTGCATCGAGCGATCCAGGCTGCGCTGTCGTGTCGAGAGACTGGTAGCGGTGTCCCGACTTCCAATCCCAAAAGCTCATGGAGCCATTATCACCTGTATCATTCAATGTTAGTCAGGTAAGCTTCGGGAAAGTAAGAAGACGACATTTGACGCACCTCCAGTGAAGAAGACATTCTGCTCGTTGACGCTCATGGTGTTGATGATGGAGTTGTGGCCCTCGAAATTCTGCATGAAAGCGCCTTCCGGACACTTCCACTGCTTGATACTGCCAGTACTTCCGGTAGCAAACGTAAACTCGGTCGGATGCGTGGCAAGCGCGCGGACACCCTTCTTATGATGGGTCAAGACACCCATAGACTTGCCGGCAGCAAGGTCCCACAACCGCACAGTGGAGTCAAGAGACCCTGTGATAACCTGGGGGTCGGCCTCCTGGCAAACGAGGTCGGCGACGGTCTGAGTGTGGCCAGAGAGGACGTGGATGTTGCTGCGTGTGCGCATATCCCAAACACGGGCGACACCGTCACGACCACCAGTCACAAGAACATCGAGCGTCGGGTGCAGGGCCAGCGTGTAGACTCCGCTAAGATGACCGTGATAGTGGCGGATGACCTTGTTGGTCTCGAGATCCCAGCACTTGACCATCTTGTCTTCACCGCACGAGAAGAGGTATGGGTGTCGTGGTGAAACGGCTAGGCCACGAACCGTGCTGATGTGGCCCGTCAAGGTCAGCTTGAGCCCTCCCGTCGCCAAATCCCAAATCTTGATGGTGCGGTCGCCAGCGCCACTGGCGAACCACTTGTTGCCGGGCTCGACAGCCAGACTGCGCACCCAGCCCAAATGGCCCGAGATGACGCGCATGAGCTTCCAGGGCGCGTGCCACTCTGGCTTGGGCTGCTGCAATGCCGGCATGCCTCGCATCGTAAGGCTCATGTTGTTCTGAGTCTCGCCAGCGGCTCTGGCTTCCGAGGACGACGACACTGCCGTTTTGCTGGCGCCCGGGGCACCCTCGAGGAGCTTCTGGGCTGGACGGCCAGCAGGCGCCCCAGGCCTGGCGGCCTTGACCATCTTCTTGCCCGGCTGCTTCGAGGGCAACTTGGCGGCGAGTGAGGGGGGAAGAGTCTCGACGCCGGCGTATTCGGTTCGGTAGCGTATCTGGACGTTGACGTCGTCGGACGCGTCTTCGAGCTTCTGGCGCTTGGCGCTCGAGGGCGCGAAGAGATTTCTGGAGGCGGCGGCGTTTTGCGCGGCCAGCCCGCTCAGCTGGAGCGCGTACTGGGGGATCTGAGGCGTCTCCATGGTTCCGCGGCGTGGGTGCGGTTGGCCTCGTGGTAATTGGATTGCGTTGGTAGTCGTGCTTGTTCAAAAAGTTGTCATGGCGAAAGGTATCGGTAGTGTAGGCTGAAAGGCTAGGACAGCCGGGTGTGGCTAGTGTGGCGGTGAAGGACGTGCGCCACACGTGAGGTTGGAGTTGGAGTGGGTGCGTTGAGCTGACGTCGATAACTGCTACCTACGAGGTGTTGCAACTTACACGTTGGACCTTTATTTTATTTTCAGTCTTTAATTCTTTGCTTAATATAATTTCTCGATCAGTCTTGGTGAACACCTGACTCAATAAGGTTGTTCTCATCGGATTTACCAAGAAAATGACGGACACCGACAATGATCGATTTCCTCTGCATACTGCTGCTCGAGAAGGGCGGGGTGAGTGAAGCTTCACATAACGTCAGACTTGTGCTTCCTTGACTGACTTGCTACAGTATCAATCGCAGAAGCATTGCTAAATGTCAGGACCCGATCAGAGAAAACGAGCAAGGCTATTCTCCGTATGTTGGCTGACCAATCTACTCACAGACGGACCCCAAGTCGTCTCAGCGCAAGGACGACGATGGCCGATATCCCATTCACTGGGCCACTTCATCCAACAACTTGGACATTGTGCTGCTTCTTACCAACCAGCGCAGCTTTGATCCAGATGTCCAGGTATAGAAACACTGGGCCTGGTTTATACTACAACATAGCCTGATTCGCTAATGTATGACTTGCTTCAGGATGACCTCGGGTGGTCGCCCCTTATGATCTCCGCTAGCGTTCCGGATAGCGAGCCCGTTCTGAAACTTCTGCTTCAAAAGGGTGCCGACGTGAACCAAAAGAGTGAGTCAAGCCCATGAGCCATTCGACTGCAGAAAGGAATATAACCTAACATTTCAAATTAGATTCCAACGGCCAGGTACCTTGATCTACGCTGTCTACACCATCTACTAGCATATACTATCCCTCTAACTTGAAACTCTAGACCGCCCTTCACTTCGTCGCATCCAAGAAGAACCTCGATGTAGCCCGTCTCCTCATTGAGAGCCAACCGCCTGCGTCCACGCGCACCCGTGATCGCCGCGGCCAGTATCCCATCCACCGCGCCGCCGCCGTAGGCTCAGTACCCATGATGCTCCTCCTTCTGAAGAACCGGAGCCCCCTCAACGCCACCGACGACGAGGGATTCACGCCACTCCACCACGCAATTGCCGAGGGCCACGGTATGGGGGATAGCAGCCCACTAGCTTGAGAAACGATGACCTGAAGTCGCTGACGTTTTGTCTGCAGGAGATGCGGCAGTGGCTCTGCTAAAAGAAGGCGCCGACCCCACGCTCAAGAATAACGAAGACGCCCTGGCTCTTGACCTGGCCCCGGACAAGGAGGCAAGTTGCAACGCAGACAAACCCGACGTCTCTTCCATATAAACTCCACTCCTAACGCTTCAACAGGTGCGCCGATATGTAATACAGGGTGCAGAGCGTGAGGGAATCGATCTGTCTGGGTAGCTAGAAGTACAGGCAGCAAAATGAGGAAAATGGGGAGAAAACAAAGTCATGCAAACCAAAACCGGTCCATATTCATTCATCGCTACGCACTCATTTGATGGTTCGCTCCACCAATTCGCGGTACATATCCTTGACATCTTGCACATCGGCCTTGAGCTCCTCAACAAGCTCACTCTTCTCACCCAACAGCTCCAGCGTTGTCTGGTATCTGGCGTTGATGTTGGCCACCTCGGTTTCCAGTTCCGTCACACGTTCCGCGGCCGCCTTGGACGCTTCAAGATCTTTCATGATTCCGACCAGATCAGTCCTCGCCTCATCTCGCTGTCCACAGACTCTCGTCATCTCCTCCCTAGCGGCAACTTTTTCTGCCTCGAGGCGACGGATGGCAGCGCTCATTCTCTCAACCAGTTGAACAGACGGGCCCGCCCCCACCGTTGAGACAGAGACCATATCTTGCGCCAAGTGACGAGGTGACGGCTGATCGCCGTCGAAGAAGCCGTCATCCCGCTCCAGCGGGGGCGATGCCCCACGCGATTCGCTGCCATGCTCATAAGGTGATATTGGAGGTGGTGGCAACAGCATGGAGCCAGCCGGTGATAGCGCGCTCGGTCGGATTGGAGGTTGACCAGATGGCCGCCTAGCAAGGTAAAGACCCTCGCCCGGATTTTCGGAGGCACTTCCTGATGTAGGAGCCCTTCGAAGTCGGCCTGGTACAGGAAGTCCGTTTGTGTCGGAGCTGAACGTCCGGGATACCGACATCAACGGCGAGTTGGGGCGGCTCTGAATATGAGACATGGCACCGGCCACATCATTGGCCCATTGTCGCCGGTCAGCTTCTGCTGAAAGTTCTCTACCAGTTGACTGTTGGCTCTTCTCGACTTCTGCT
Organism: Pseudonectria foliicola; assembly: GCA_003693505.1. Taxonomy (NCBI): domain Eukaryota; kingdom Fungi; phylum Ascomycota; class Sordariomycetes; order Hypocreales; family Nectriaceae; genus Pseudonectria; species Pseudonectria foliicola. The sequence continues at coordinate 292,289 of QUZD01000034.1, read as the reverse complement.
CGTGCCTGCTCGAGGGCCACTTCTGTGCTCTTAGCATGGGCTTGGGCAGAAGCGAGCTGCTCCCGACACGTCTCCAGCTCCTGCTGAACTGCCGCAAGTGCTGGCTGTGCGTCCTGCAGTTCGTCTTCGAGCTTTCGACAGCGGCTTGCCTGTCAAGGTGTTAGCCTCTCTCATGAAACAGTCCTTCCCAAGGAAGCTCGGGTAGCAAAACTTACTGAATCGCGAGCCTTCTTGCGCATTTCCGACTCACGACGCTGGGCCTCGTCCCTCTCCCTTTCAAGATTAGACACTCTCGTCAACAACGAGGCTTCAATGCCTTGCCAGTTATCGCTGGCAATGGCATATTGTGACTGCAGTGTCTCAATCTGTCGCAGCAACTTGATCTGAGACTCACCCCCAGAAGCCGATGACGCCTCCTCGGCAGCCGCCCGCATCCCTTCGAGCTTGCTCTCCATTGCTCTCAATTCATGCTTGAGTTCGGTCTCAGTGTTTCTGCCTCTCTCCACCGTGCGGTCCAGCTTTTCCTGCCATTCTATGGCCTCTAGACGAGCCTTGTCGGCCAGAGAGTCTCTTTCAGCCTGGAGATTGGCTATTGTAGTTTCGAGCTCCTTTTGGCGCTTCTTCTCCGCAATCATGGCCTTGCTGCGTGCCTCCTTACTTGCAGCCTCGGCATGTACCGCGTTGGCCTTTGCTTCTTGCTCGGCACGACGCATAGCTTCATCCTTGGCCGCATTCTCTGTCTTAAGCGCATCCATCTCCTTTTGTAGAGCGGCGCTGACCCTCCGAACCTCTTCGGCCTGCTTTTCCTGTTCCTCGTTGCTGTCCATGCGGTTGCGTAAAGCCTCCAACTCAGCCGAGGATGCTTCTTTCCCCTTCTTCAGCTCGCTTATCTGGCTCTCAGACTCTGCGAGCTGGGCGCGCAACTTGCGAATAGCCGTTCGGAACTTTTGTTCAGAATTGGAAAGTTTGCGGCCTTCTTCCATCAGCAACGCAATCTTCTCGTCCCTTTCTGCCAGCTTGCGTTCAGCGCTACCGGAAGGAGCAGATGATGCTGCCTTCTTGGCGGCGTCTGCAGCATTCTGGGACAAGTACTGTAACTTAGCCTGCAGAGAGTCTATTCGCTCAACGTATTCCTGTATCTCTTCTTGCTGGCGAGTGTTGGTGGCATCCGAGCCCTTGACCGCCTCGTTAGATCTGTCATCCTGGCTCTCAGCGGCAGAAGATTCGGTAGGTTGCTCGGTAGGAGGTGTTTGGATCGGGGCCTCTGCTGGAGTGGCATTGACCCCGGCCTTTGCCGTGCTGGTCGTAGTGACATTGTCCGACGCCGGTTCCGCGCTTTGCCTGTTCGGTGCGCCTGCGCTCCCCTTGGCATTTACTGGATCTATCGACGTGGAAGGCGAAGGCACAGGCTCTAGACTCTTATCCTTGGGAACCTCGTCGTTCAATTGTACGATTGGAAGTGCCGGACTGGGAGGCGCGGAGCTGGGAGGCGCGGAGCTGGGAGGCGCGGGGCTGAGGAGGGCTGGGCTGGCAGCCGGCGATGGGGCGTCGCTAGCATTCGCTCGGTCCTTGTCTATTGATAATCGGTCTATGGAGCTTCGGCTACTGGGCTGGTCGATGGAGCTCCGTGGCGAGACGATGGGAGACTTGCCCTCGGTCCCGTGGTGCTGCGCATTCTTGGCAGCCATGGCCTTGGCCAGCCTGGCTTGTAGGCGGTCATTCGCTCGGTTGCCGGTGGTTCGTGTGTTTGGAGGACGAGCAGCAGCTGCGAGATGATTAGCAACAGCTCAGCAACAGCGACAGCAGCAGTTGGGCGGCGGCGTCTGCAAAGCCCTTGGAAAGAAAGGAAGGGGGAGGGGGGGATACGCACCAGATCCGGGGTTGGGAGATGGCGGAGAGACGATGGGAGAGGCAGAGGCGGAGGCTGGAGAAGCGGCAGCAGGCTTTGCGCTCATGGAGGCCTGCTGCTGGTATTCATCTTCTTCGGTGAGTATGTTGTCGAGACGGGACTCAACGCCTGCGACGGCCTGGGAGAGGAAAGATCCCCAGCGCGACGACGATTTGCCCGGCGCAGCCATGGATCAGGCGGCAGTCAAGTGGAGAGTATCATCGGTGTTCTAGAGTGTCGCTTCCGTCTCTCGGCGAGGGCAAAGGTGGTTGCGAGGCTCGGATTGGACGAGATCGCAGGTATTACGTGGAGGTTGTAAGCAGCAAGTAGGAAGCGAGCGGGTGGTGGTGATGTGTACCTGGGTAGTTAGGTAGGTATAGGCAGGTATGCAATTGCAGTACTACCTACAGATAGGTATGTACGGTAGCAGTAGCAGTAGCCGTAGCTGTAGCTGTAGCACTCCACTGCTTGTGAATCACTGTACTTCCCCACCTATGGACCTGCGCTCCTGGCGGTCTCATGGATGTTCGTTGAATAACCAGCTCAGCCGCGCTTTAGGCAGCTCCTTCGCCCATTTTTGGAAACGTGAGATGCTTACGGCGGGCTATCAACGAATCCTCCTGTGCTGCCCTATGCCAGAAATTGAGTCTTGAGATATGATTGGATTGGGGCCGTTGCAGGGTTCCCGCAGATCCATCCATCTACCTGTCGCCTTCATCTATATAGGTACCTACCTACCTACCTACCTACCTACCTACCTACCTACCTACCTACCTCAGGTACCTACCTACTATAGGTACCCAAGTGATCTACTCCGTCATCTGTACTATGTAGAGCATCACGCTTGTCAAGTTGTGACTGTCAAGTTGAAACTTAGTATATTGTCCTTTATTTGGACTGTTACATGCAATGAATATGTGTAAATACCAGTTTACCTGCCGTCTCCAACTGCACCTTAATCAGTCAACGATGCTTAGCTGCCTTATCCAAATGCACCGAGTCATAAGTCGTGTTGTGTAGCCAAGTGCTGCATAGAAGGAAACAAAGTATAATCAAAAACACGCCCGCTCAGAAAACATGCTTCTGCTTCTTGAAATCATCCAGTCAACTTTCTCCACCAACTGTTTCGCGGGTTGGGTTCAGGAACAACCGGAACATCCGCAACGGCTGCCTGTCGTCGACCAATGAATCGGTCCTCACTCCCTTCTGAACCCATCGCCCGGCGGTCACGATCCCGGTCTTCTCGTCTTGCTCCTCCCCTCCGCCGTTGATCTTCTGCTTCATCCGGTGTTCCGTCCTCATAGTACCGAGACTCTCTATGGGACCGCCGGGCTTCGTGCCGGAGTTGTTCTTCCTCTGTCGGGCCACTCTCTCCAGAGACTTCGGGGGCCTCGGGCGGCGGCGGCGGCGGCGGCGGCGGCGCGTCTGAAACCTCTTTGATCCAAGAAGATGTCCCGGAATGGGGCCATGCAGGTACTTGCCGCTCCTGACGCCGGCGCATCCTCCGAGTGTAGGACTCGTCCTCGGTTTCATTTGGTCGTTGTTCTTCATGTCGGCGCGTCCGGCGAGCATAGGTATCATCCTCCGTCTCCCCTCTTTCTCCTTGTTTCTCTTCGCGCCGCCGCATCTTGCGAGCGAATGGGTCTTCTGCTCCCCCTTGCCGCTCTTGCCGGCGGCGCAGCCGACGGGCATGGGCATCTTCCTCAACTTTCTCCGGTCTCTCGTCCCGCCGGCGCGTTCTGCGCGCATGGGCATCATCCTCTGTCTCGCCTTCGTGCCGCCGACTGCCTCTTCGTCGATGACTCTCTTCAGCATCCTCAGCGGCACGGGCAGCACGTCGCGCCTCACGCCGCTGTCGACGTTCTTCATCGTCACCCACCACATCATTGACTTGACGTGATCGCCGGTGCTCATGCCTGGCTGCTCTGCGAGCTTCCTTATCATCTAGCCTTACTGCTGCTGCAGCCGCTGCCGCTTCTGCCTCTTTGCGCAAGCGGCGACGCTCTGCTCTGCGGGCTTCCGCTTCTGCCTGGCGTTCCTCCTCTTCCTCACGCTTACGCGCAGCCCGTCGTTCAGCTCGCTTGGCTTCTTTCTCTTCTTGTCGGCGCGCATCATCATCGAGCTCTCGTCGCCGGCGACGGTCCCGCTGAGGCTCATCTGTAGCAAACGGACCTTCCTCTCGAGGTCTTTGAGTGGGCACGAACTCGGATTTATGTGCCCTCCGGGCAGCACGCCGAGCCTCACGCCCCGCTTCAAAGTCGACATCAACATGCCTGGCATCGTCGCCCGCCATAGCGTAGGTGTGACGGCGCCTAGGAATCTCTGGACGTTCGCGCTCAGTTTTAGGCGTTATCAGGCCATTGAACAGACCGGAAAATCCAGAGGGCTTTTTGGCAGATGAAAATGAACGCTTGAGAGGGGTTTCTGGAGCACCAGGCATTGCCACGTCATCATCCTGTGGTCTCCTAGATCGTCTGCGGTCACGGTCCCGATCCCGGTCACGGTCCCGGTCGCGGTCCCGGTCGCGGCGGTCATGCTCATGCTCGCGCTGCCGACGGGGTTTGACTGGCTCTTCGGCATTCATCATGACTTCGTCTTGTTCCCGAGATCGTTGTTTGCGAGATCGTCTCCTGCCGCTGCTGGGGTCGTCCATGCCCAAAACTTTTGCAGCTTTTGCGCCAACCTCAGGCATATCTTCGGGCGGCGGTGAGACGAGACCGCGAGTATTGGCTGAGTGACGGCGCTTACCCCCATCGCTACCGCGCTTCTCGCGGGTCGATGTCGAGCGGGTAATTGGTGGGGTATTGAAGAGGCCTTGTACACGGGATCGTGAGTTGGGCTTTCCAACTCTATCGGATGATGACCCTTTGGAAGACACCTTCTCCCCTCGCTCAGAAGTGCGTTTGTGCGAGTTATTGGATGATTTGGTCCTCGTCGATCTCTCTTCGCGGGGAGCCGAGTTCCACATGGTCCGCGAAAACTTCTCTCGGTTGGCCCTTTGACGTTCTTTTCGAGAAGATCTGGGCTCTGGAGAGGGCGGCGTCATGGGCGGATCAGGAACTGGTGGCGGAGCGTCCTCTTCAACCCTCCGTCTGCGCCGCTTCTTCTTTGTGGACCTCTCTTCCGCCAGATCAACGACCTCGACAACTTCGTCATCGTCGGGGGCTTCATCCTCGAGCCCCGGAGCGGGCTCTTCATATGGTACGCCTTCCACAGGATCCTTTTCACCAGGCGTCTCCTCTTCTTCTAATTTGGCATTCTCTTCTCCGTCTTCCTCCTCGTCTTCCTCTTCCTCCTCGTCTTCCTCTTCCTCCTCGTCTTCTGCTTCCTCGTCTTCCTTCTCAGCCTGAGCTTCAACTTCCTCTTTCTGCGCCGCTGCTTTCTCCTCTTCTTCCTCTTCTTCCTCTTCTTCCTCTTCCTCCTCCTCTTCCTCCTCTGCCTCTTCCTCCTCCTCTTCCTCCTCTGCCTCTTCTTCCTCCTCTTCCTCTTTCTCTTCGTTCTCCTCATCTTCCTCCTCATCATCTTCTTCGGGGTCGGGCTCAGGGTCCGCTTTATCAAGGACTTCAGGTTTTGACTCGGCCTCTAGCTCAACCTCGGGTTCAACCTCTGGTTCAGGTTCAGGTTCAGGTTCAGGTTCAGGTTCCGGCTCGGTAGTAGGCTCAGGGACTGGGGCTGTCTCATATCCCGATCCTCTAGACTTCTTGTTCTTCCTCTTTTCCCTGTCCTTCTCCCTCTCCCTTTCACGCAACCTCTCTTTTTCTCTCTCCTTCTCTCTCTCCTTCTCCCTCTCCCTCTCTCTCTCCTTGTCCTTCTCTCTCGATTTGGATTTAGATTCAGATTTGGATTTGGATTCGGATTTGGACTTGGAGCTTTTCTTAGCCCTTTTGGCCGCTTCGGCGTCCGCCGCCTCTTTAGCAGCTTGTTCCTCGGCCTCCTTGGCAGCTTGTTCCTCGGCCTCCTTGGCAGCTTGTTCCTCGGCTTCCTTGGCAGCTTGTTCCTCGGCTTCCTTGACAGCTTGTTCCTCGGCTTCCTTGGCAGCTTGTTCCTCGGGCTCATGGGCAGCCTGCTCTTCAGCTTCTCGAGCAGCCAGTTCATCGGCTTCTTCCGCAGCTTGTCGGGCAGCCTCTTCGTTCGCCTCCTCTTCGTCCTCTTGTGCCGTTTCATAGGCGGCGTCATCGAGGCCTTCATCGACATTCTCGTCAAGACCGTCCGGTGCAGCTTCAGCAGCCTCTTTCGCGGCCAGCTCCTCTGCTCGTTTGTTTGCATTTTGGGTCAGAATGTTGAATCTCTCTGTATCCTTGCGGCCTAATTTTCCCTTTCTTGCATACTTAGCTGACAGTGCTGCCAATTCTTCCTCTTCGGCCTGAGCAATGGCCGCGGCCTCGGCTTCTGCAGCCTCTTGAGCAGCAGCTTCGGCGGCGGCGGCCTCTGCAGCCGCTGCTTCTTCTGCCTCTCTTATCGCTTGCTCCTCGGCTTCCTTCGCGGCCTGCTCCTCTGCCTCTTTTGCAGCTTGTTCTTCAGCTCGTTTTGCGGCATTGTCGGTCAAGATCATGAACCTTTCTGTATCTTTTCTGCCGAGTTTGCCCTTTCTTTCCTTCTTTGCTGTCAAGGCTTCTAATTCAGCCTCCTCCTCGGCGATGATAGCTATAGCCTCTGCCTCCGCAGCCTCTTGCTGAGCAGCTTCGTCGTCTCCAGCAGGGGCATCCTCGGGGGGTACGTCTTGGTCGGGTGCGTCTTCGCCGGGTGCGTCTTCCACAGGGGCGTCTTCCGCAGGAGCTTCATCGATAAGGACGTCTTCTAATGGTGCATCTGCTTCGGCTGCTTCGGCTGCTTCATGTGCTGCTTTCTCTTCAGCTTCTTTGACTGCCTGTTCCTTGGCTCGGGTTTCGGCGTTCTCGGTGAGGAAGTTATATCGCTCCATGTCCTTACGACCTAGCTTGCCCTTCCTCGCCATTTTCTTCTTGAGAGCAGCTAGTTCTTCTTCCTCCACAGCGATGGCGGCAATTTCTTCTGCATTGACTTCTTCGAACTCTGCGTCCTGGGCTGCTTGTACTTCGACGGCCGCTTCGATTGTCTCAGTCTCTGGACCCTGTTCAGCTTCCTCGACAGGTGCATCTTCGGTAGAAGCAACATCAGCAATCGGTTCAGCAGTTTCTTCCACAGTTTCAGCGGCTGCCTCCAGTGTTGCTTGTTCTTCCGCACGCTTTGCGGCATTGGCCGTGAGCTCTTTATGCCGGGCTGAGTCAGTCTTCCCCAATTTGCCCCTTTTAGTCTTCTTTGCATCTAAAGCAGCCAGTTCGGCTTCTTCAGCTTCTACGACTTCTCGTAACGCAGCCGCCTCAGCTTCTGCAGCTTCTGCAGCTTCTCTCGCGGCAGCTTCCTCCGCTTCTTTTGTGGCAGCTTCCTCCGCTTCCTTATCCGCCCGCTCTTTGGCTTCCTGGGCAGCCTGTTCCTCAGCTATGCGAGCAGCTTCCTCTTCAGCTCTTCTTGTGGCATTGGCTGTAAGCTCTTTGTACCGTGCTGAGTCGGTCTTCCCCAACTTGCCCCTTTTGGCCTTCTTTGCGTCCAAGGCAGCTAGCTCCTCCTCTTCATTTGCAATGGCAGCGGCTTCCGAAGAGGCCAAAGCTGCCTGTGCATCCTCGGTGACTTCGGCCTCGGGTGGTTGAGCTTCTTCAGTTGTTGCAGCGTCCTCTACTACCGGCGGTTCTTCTGGCGCTACCAGCTCCTCCTGCGTTGATGATTCCTCGGGCCCTTCAGGAGCGGCCTCTGCGGCTTGCTTTGCGGCTTGCTCTTCCGCTGCCTTTACAGCTCTCTTTGAAGCATTGGCGGTAAGCTCATTAAGGCGGTCCGTATCCTTCCTTCCGAGCTTGCCCTTTCTCTCTTTCTTAGCCTCTAGAGCCTTCAGCTCTTCAGTCTCCTGGGCAACCATAGCAGCCTCCTCGGCATCAGCTATTGCAGCCTCTTCTGCTTCCGCTGCGGCGGCTGCTTCAGCTGCCTCCTCCGCTGCGGACTCTTCTTGCGCTTTGGCCTCTGCAGCAGATCTAGTAGCCTCTTCCTCTGCCTCCTTGGCAGCCTTCTCCTCGGCCTCTTTAGTTTTGGCTCTCTTCGTTGCATAAGCGAGTAATTCCTTGTGGCGATCTCCATCCTTCTTCCCGAGTTTGCCCTTCTTGATCTTCTTGGCCTCTAGAGCAGCTATTTCGGCTTCTTGTTCGGCAATCATAGCAGCTTCAGCCTCCCGAGCCTCACGAGCGGCAATTGCTTCAGCATCTTCAGCATCACAAGCCTCTGGTGACTCTGCTGGAGGGTCTGCTGGCGGCTCTACTGGTGGCTCTTCTGCTGTTTCAAGTGGCGTGTCTTCCGCGAGCTCCTCCGCGGGTGCTGGGATTTGCTCGATCAAGTCTTCAGAAGGCGTCTCTCCAGCCTCTCGTGAAGCGTCTTCTTCGGCCTTTTTAGCGGCTTGTTCTGCCCGTCGTGCTGCATTTTCGGTGAGAATGTTAAATCTTTCCCCATCTTTCTTGCCGAGTTTACCCCTTTTCTCTTTTTTTGCTGTCAGAGTGGCAAGCTCCTCCTCCTCTGCGACAACTAGGGCTGCATCCTCGGCTGCTCGCAGAGCCGCCTCTTCGGCCTCACGGGCAGCGGCCACTTCGGCTTCACGGGCAGCAGCTTCTTCAGCTTCCTTACTTGCCTGTTCTTCTGCCTCTTGCACAGCCTTTCTTTCCAAAGCAGCCATCTCCTCAGTTCTCTTAGCGACATTTTCTGTCAAGAGATTGAAGCGATCTAAGTCCTTTTTCACCAACTTGCCTCTCTTAGCTTTCTTTGCTGTCAATGTGGCGAGCTCCTCCTCTTCTTGGGCAATCAACGCCGCCTTTTCTGCTTCCGCTGCCTCAGCCGCTGCTGCTTCCGCTGTTGCCGCCTCCGCTGCTGCCAATTCTGCTGCCTCAAGCGCCGCAGCTTCCTCTGCCTCTTTGGCTTCTTTGGCCGCAGCTTCCTCAGCCTCTCTTGCGGCCTGCTCTTCAGCTTCCTGCGCCGCCTTTTCTGCATCGCGAGCCGCCCTTGCTTCAGCTCTCTTGGCGACATTTTCTGTCAAGAAATTGAAGCGATCCAAGTCCTTCTTCACTAACTTGCCTCTCTTAGCTTTCTTTGCTGTCAATGTGGCGAGCTCCTCCTCTTCTTGGGCGATCACGATAGCTTCTTGTTCTGCCTCTCGTGCTGCGACTTCTTCGGCCGCTTGAGCAGCCGCCTCAACTTCCATTGCTTCTTGAGAAGCAACCGCAGCAGCAGCTTCTTCCGCTTCCTTCGCAGATTGGTCTGCGACTTCGGCATCTGGTTCGGGCTCGGGCCCAGGCTCGGACTCGGGCTCGGGCTCTGGCTCTGGCTCTGGCCCTGGCTCTGCTTCAACCTCTGGTGGTACTTGTTCTATTGCTTCGCGCGCAGCACGTACTTCGGCTCTCTTGGCGATGCTCTTTTTAAGGGCTTCAACCCTTTCCTTGTCCTTCTTGGTAATCTTTCCCTTCTTCTCCTTCTTTTCTCTGAGAGCTGCAAGTTCCTCCTCTTCGAGTGCTGCTTTGGCATCTTCAGCCTCTCGTGCAGCAAGTTCTTCTGCTTCACGCAGTGCCCTCTCCTCGGCCTCACGTGCGGCAGCCTCTTCGGCTTCTTTAGCGGCGGCAGCTTCGGCTCTTTTGGCAATACTCTCTGTGAGGGCTTCAAATCGTTTTTCCTCTTTCTTGAGCAATTTTCCCCTTTTGTCTTTCTTGGCTATCAGAGTGGCTAGCTCGGCTTCTTCTTGGGCAGCCTCAGCGTCTTCGGCTTTTCGCGTGGCAGCCTCGTCGGCTTCTCGAGCAGCTTCGGCCTCTTGCGCTGCAAGAGCGGCAGCGGCGGCCTCTTGCGCTGCAAGTTCTTCGGCCTCTCTGGCAGCTTGTTCTTCGACTTCACGAACAGCACGCATTTCTGTTCGTTTCGCGATACTCTCTGTCAGGCTGTCGAACTTCTCCGTGTCTTTTTTAGTGAGCTTGCCCTTCTTCGCCTTCTTTGCCGTGAGAGCAGCTAACTCTGTCTGTTCCTGGACAGCCAGAGCATCGTCAGCTTCGCGTGCAGCTTGTTTCTCTGCTTCTATAGCGGAACTCTCTTCAGCTTCTCGAGCAGCTTTCTCTTCGTCTCCAGGACCTCCTAGTTATGACCATGTTAGTCTGGTTCTTGCAGATGTTTACCTGAGCCGGGTAGGACGATTTGCCGGTTATCAATTCCAACTGAACTTACCAGTGTCAACACCCAGGAGCTCAATTGGAGGGCCGTCGGATTTGCTCTTGCCAACGCTCGCCCAAAATTCATCGCTAGGCTCTTCGACAGTCTCAGGAGCCCTCTTAAGCTTACCTAGGCCCCAAGAACTGAGAAAGTCGTCTCCAGCGGCAGGCTCGATAGGGTCGGGGGCAGGTGGTGGAACTTCATCGCCTAGTCCAAGCAGATCAGCTGCAGCCTTCTTCTTCTTACCTGTTCCCCAGAAACTCCAGCCACTACTTGCTTTCTCTGGCTCGTCCTTGGGCTCCTCGAGCTCTGATAGTATGGTCTTTTTGGGAGCCTTTTTCTTGAGGCCCCATCCTGACCAACCATCATCGCCAGAAGCGGGTGGATCAGCAACGTCCTCGACTACCTTCTTCTTCTTGCTGGTACCAAGAGAACTCCAAAAGTCATCTCCATCAGAGCCTAGCGCACCTGGAGGGTCAGGAACGGGTTCAGGTACTGGATCGTCCCATACTGATTCTTTCTTCTTTGTCGGCTTGCTGCTGAAACCCCAGATATCCTCCTCCTTCTTGGGCTCTGGCTCGATGGCGAGTGTGCCTTTCTTAGACCCGGTCTTGGACCCGGACCATCCACCCCAGAGTTCAGTTGTCGTCGGCTGTACATCGTCTGAAGATCCGATTTCGTCGAGGATGTTCTTCTTTTTCGATCTATCCTTTTTCGAGATGCCCCAGGTATCCCAGATATCCTCTGGTCCCTTCTTAGCAGGAGGCTGAGGTTCTACCTTTTGGCCCTTTTTCTTGGAAGCACCCCAGCCCCAAGTGTCGTCTTCGCCGCTCGGCTCGTCTTTCCCCTCTGTAGATAGAGCACCCCAGATGCCGGGCTTCTTCTTGTCAGTCTTGGCAGAGAATCCCCATGCATCGTCGGGATCGGCTTTTGGGGCCTCGCCCACGCCTCCAAATGCACCGAATGAGAGCTCTCCTTTGTCGTGTCCTATCGTCGGGTCTGCCACCGTATCACCACCAGCCCCGGGAAAATCCCATCCAGAAGCATTCCCACCTGTGTCCCACTTTGTACCCCAACCGCCGAATGAGTTCTTCTTATCGGAGCCGAGGCCTAGGTCGAGCTTGCCTCCAAGATCGTCGCCGAGCTTGATTTCGTCAAAGGAATCGCCGCCGAAATTGTTGGTCGGGATACCAGGAAGCTTGTCATCTGGCGGTCCTCCATCACCACTGCCACCGGTGCCACCAGTATCCTTGTTGCCGGAACTGTTACCATCATTGCCGTCCTTCCCGTCGTCTCCTTGATTTCCATCATTGGCTGGTTTATTCGGAGGCGGGTTCGCAGGTGGGGGGGGGGCTGTAGCCTTTTTCTTCTTCTTGGCTGCCTCATAGAACCCTTCATTCGAGTTGAAGTCAATTGACACGTCTGACGTGGGGTCCTGAAGGATGGCTTTCTGTTGCGAGCGCTGAGATGGAGGAGTTGAGGGGCAAGGCGCTGGAATTACACCTAGACAAACAGGTGGGTTTCGACGGGCGAATGCATCGCCGTTGTTGGGACACATGGATTTTTCAGAGGCGGTGTCCTGCTCACTAGTCCGGGGTAAACGTCGAGACCATCTTGGTGTGATGTCAGGAACTATCAAGGGTTGTCGAGCGGCATATTGGTGCGCCGTTGATGGCCGGGAGGGCTACAAGATAACTGTCAGACGGAATCCACGATTTATTGATGCGCTTGTAGATGCTTCAAAGGGGGTGGCGCACAGCTTCCCCCAAAGCTGGCCAACCAATATGTTGACTGGACGACCACGCGCCACCGCAGAGCTCTTGAATCGCAAAGGAACGCATACAGACAGAGTAGAGGGGTCGAGGGGGTTGGCAGAGCCAATAGAAAATGCATACCTCATAGTAACGTCTTTCGGCAATCCATGCTTGGGCAATGAGGCTCAGTTGCAGCCGCAAAATATTCTCACCCGGCCTGGGTATTGAAGGCTGGAGGGCTGACCACCCATTTCCGCTTCCTATCCAGCTCTCGGTGAATGATAATAAATCGGCCGTGGCCATTGTAAGGTACGCAGCTTGTGGCAATGCGAAACGATGTTGCAATCATGGAAGCTGCGAGTCGGAGGAGAGAGGGGCGTTTCGTGTATGTTGTTGTTTGCGTTCGCTCTGTAGTATTATCGCAAGGGCCGAGGCAGCATTCGAGATGTCGTTCAAGTTCGTGGTTGAAGGTCGTGTAAGTGGAGTGACGTAGGTCTGGTTTGCGCCGTAGTAGTGGGAGGAGGAGAACGGCGGGAAGATGTAGGCGGTCGCGGTCGGGAGTGCCCCGAGGGCTCGACTCAGGAACGGTTGAGATGGAGGAGGGGAGAGGAAGGTCGAATTTGGCCAAGGATCGCAGACGGCTTCCAGGGTAGAAGTCGAGGCCATGGGCCTATCGCAACCCTTTGTTTTTTTTTACCAACCCCCCCAAAGCTGTCGTAGCTGGGCCGTTGTGATCTCCTGCTACCCGCTAGTAGTGCATGCGGCGTTGGGCAAGGGCCTCGTATTTGCGATTCACTTGCTAGTTGAGTAGAAGTGGGAAAGAAGATGAATTGAGCGCCGGGCAAGTTGAAAGAAGATGAATCATGCGTTAGGGAGTTTGAGAAGGGGTGGCGGCTTCAGAGACTGGCGGTGTTGCAGTCAGCCAATGACACTTGAATCGCCGGGGAGACGAATGGAGGAGCGTGGGTGAGTCGCACTTATTATGCAGCACCGCGGAGAGGTCAATGTTCGGAGGCGTAGCCCATCAACGACTGGAGCAGCGACAACGGCGGCAGCAGCAAGGGGCCTTGAGGGCCAGCGGTCGCCTGGTTTATTAGGTGCCTACGTTTGGCTGGGTGTTGGCTCGTTCGCCCCGTCCGTGGCGTGTTCTCTGCTTGATCGCAACGACGTTGGGCATCAGGTTGCTTGCTGCTGGAAGCCAGGCGAGCGAAAGCGACTATTAGCGGGGCGTGGAATCCGGCTCAGAGACGGGAGCCGGGCCAAGCAAGACAAGCAGGAGAAACCGCGCAGCAAGTAGCAAGAATACCTACCCAGGTAAGGTAGGTAAGGTGGTACCTAGGTAGGTACCTAGGTAGGTGCTGCTGAAGGGTGAAGCGCGTACGGATTACATCCAGGCCACAGAATTGGACAGACGGCAAGCTGGGAAGCCGATTAGATTGGTGCCTCCAAGGTACTCCGACCTCTTCGTCTTGTTATCTGTGGTCTCGGTCGTCTGCTTCGTAAAACCAGGTGGAGGGGGCCTGGGTGATCATTGATCAGGCGCTGGTGCAGTGTGGTGCGGGTACGGTACGGTACTAGTTATGACCACGAGGGGCACGCGCGTTGTATGTATGTATGTATACCCACAACTACCCGTTGCACCAACCAGATGCCCTGCTCAAGCGAGGTACCTCAGCTGTAGACATGATCGGTACATAAGGTACGGCACGGAGCACCTTAGTACCTTAGATTGCGTACCCTGCCCAGCGGCGGATGGCGGGTGGCGGGTGGCTGGAGCACCCGTCCCGTGCTTAACAGCAAGGGCCAGGGCCTCCCGAAAAGCACATTCCAGCCACCCATCTCATCTCCACCTCCATCTTCAGAGCGTCACTGCCAGTCTTGCCAGTCTGTCTAATCCCATTCGTTACCGGTGGGCCAGCCCAGACACCCTCTCGCAACCTCAACCGCCATACAGATGGCAAAGCGACTCTTGCTCACATTCGCAGCTGACCCCGTGCTCTTGGAAGTAGGCTGATCTTTCACCAGCGGAGATTTCAGTGCACTCTGTCCGCCATCCCTTGCTGAGGTACATACAGATTATGCAGGAGGGAAAACGTCCCTTGATCTAATCTATGTCTGCTGTTAGGCTTGGGCGCCTGTACCCCATGCGCGATTCTTTCTTTGATGCCGCAGCCTTTCCCACTCATACCTTATTCGATGTGTCCCGAAAGCGCTCTGGAAACGGGTCGTTCGACCTTTATGGGTCGTAGGTACCTAAGGCAAGGTAGGTAGGCAGTGACCAGCATCATCACGCGGGGTGGCGTTGCATCGACATGGCGTCTCTGAGACAACAAAGGCAAATGGTCAAAATCAACAGCTGGCAAAGAGAGTCGACCATCCCCTTGTTTGTTAACCGGATTCTGGTCTGGCCTCCTCTTCTAGCCCCTGCCAATGTCACGTACTATGTAGTACCTTATGTGCGTGCTGTGCTGCCCCAAGACGCATGCACGCGAGCAGAGCCAGTCGCGCGGCATCCATCAGGTTATAGTAGACAGTCATAACGGTTATAGTCGCGTACGCTTGATCTTGCGCAACCATAAGTACGTCTCCTCCATGTCTGCGATGCGCTATGCAGCACTGTCCTCAGTTGCGGAGTCACTCCCCGCTATGCTGGGACACGTCCCCCGAGACGGATATACTAGGCAGCCACAACAGGAAACTGTTTACATAGTAGGAAGCGATTGTCTGGACTTGGAAATCCCATGTATTGTTTGGCAACACGAAACCGAGGTATTGGTACACGCGTCGCCCAGTACCGATACAGCCACCTGCAGGTGCCATCCCGTCCTCCATCATGAAGTAGAGCCAAGCATACGGCATACTCCAGCATGACTGCGGGCGATATGCAGACATCGGGAAGTTGGAACTAGGGGTCCCTAGTCTCGTGCATCAACCCACAGATCTGCCCGAATAGGCATCGACCATCCTTCACCGCTTCGAAGTGAGAATGCAACAGATGCCACAAAAAAACAACCGCCGTTGGGAGAAGAGGGGAAAAGGCCGCAAGTGGTGCTGGGTTGCCTATAGTACAGAGTGGCCTAGTGGCCTTGCATTGCCTGCTTCTTCTATGGCGGTCAGACCCGAAGCTGCTCGCGTCGTCATGAGATTGTGTTAGGCTATCTAATAGAAGGTATCCCAATAGTCTTGGAGAGGTATAGACGCGAAATACGATGTGAGCTGGGGCACCTCGGCGACATGCGTGGTGGCTCCATTATTGCACAAGGTCAGATATGGTGCGCTGTGTGCATGAGGCCGTTCCCAATTCCTAGAGCGTCCATGTTCCAAGCTTCCAGCATCAGTGGAACTGAATTCAAGGTAAAGATGGGTTTGACAGCTTCCAACGGCACGTTTCTTTGTCCTAATCGAGAGTCGATTGCCGATAATTTATGTCAAGATACAAGTTCAACCCTGATGGGCGTTGTCGGCTGCCTGCTTGTAAATTTAATGGTTAGCATGATGATGTTGAACTACAGTTCAAGTCGTTTCTTTCTATGTACTTGGCTAGCCACCATCCACCACGGCAACGGATTGCACGACATTCGCAATGCCCTTGCGAGCTGATCAAACGCCCTGCTGTTGCAAGATGGGGGACTGGTTGAAAAGAGGGAGATGATTGGTGCCTATGTCTACCTTATGTACGATGCTGCCAGGGAGTCAGGTGAGGTACATCCTTGCAGCCAGCGATGATCAACGACTGTGTACTGTGCAGGTCACTCATTACATACCAGTACCCTCATGTTGGGGATCCCCAACATTGACCACATACTGTCCAATTCACGCCATAGATAATCACCGGTAGCTCGATGTTTGGCCAGAGTGTCGCATCGCCCACTGTAGGTAGGTAGGTAGGTATGCAATTACTATACTCTCCTGCCGGCCCCTACTGCAGAGAAGAGGTCACCTACATGCATACATAGCTCCAGCGATGGATCCAACAAGTTACTGGTATTCCCGAGGCACCTGCATGCAGAGTAAAACACATGGTCCCCCCCCCCCCCGTTATCCTTTATCCGTGCCGCACTCTATTCAAGCCAAGACGGCCCGGAAACAGCCTCAGGTCCTCATTCTTTTCCTGTCTCGGCAAGCCCCGAGGCGCTACAGTACCATGACCGGCCTTGACGGCCCTGGCACCGGAGGGCGGGGTCGGTCCGCCGATTGGAGGGGCCACGGGGGCCTCGGGACGGGGACAACATCCATCGTTTGGTCTTGGGAGTTTCGGAGCTTTGGCATTTTTTCTTCTCCCTGGCTCACCGAGAAGGCCGTGTTGCTGTCGCATTCAGCTCGGTTTCGGCTCCGGTTTCAATTCCGGTCTTGCTCAAAAAACCCAGACAGCCCAAATATAGTAATGTTTCGAGCCTACATGCGTACAACTTGTCGCGTTGTGGTCTGATTTTCCCAGACGGCATTCCCCATTCCCTCATCTACATGCCTTGCACCTTTCCACCTTCCACCTACTGTACAGTACCCAGCTAGCTCAGCCAACACCCCCGGCCCTGAGCTCCTACCACCAGTTTATTTTTATCTCATCTCCTCCCCTCCTCACCTTACCCTTCACCTTGCGCCACCTCTGGATTCTCCATCCCAGTCGAAACCTGCCAGAGCACCATCCCCTCTTCCGGCTTCCCAGTGCTCCACGCCGGCAGCCGCGCTGATTCCTCCCAGCTACCTAGGCGAGGCGAGGCTGCGCTCAAGTGACGCCTTGACCTGCGGACTTCCTTGGAAACCCTCCATCCTCAGCGTCGCTCGTCGCCGACTAGCCGCCACATTTCCGGGAGCAGACCTTGGTCAGATTCCTTCGCTTATCGGCCCGCGCCGCCCTCTCCTGCCACTGTCGTCAACATCTCAACGTCTCTACCTTATCTAGGTGGCCAGGTTCATCGAGGCCATCTCCTGCGTCGTGGGCATGGTCAATATCCAAAGAGCCATGTCTTGTACAGGAAACCCAAGGGCACTAAATAGTAACATTCCCGCCGCCATCACCCATTACTAGGTGCTCCAGCGACTCCATCGACACCCCTCGTTGAATACAATACCTACCTGGCTGCGAGGAAACACACATTGATCACCATGCGCGTCCAGCAGCACCACGTCCTAACTGCTCCTCTGCCCGCCCATCTTCCGCCCGCGGCCGTTGTCGCGGCCCTCCAGAGATACACCCTCATGCTGGAGCTCCCACACAACTTCACCCGTTTCGAACACATCACCACGCAACCGAATTCTCTCGCCGACGACGCCTTCTTCAGCCCCTGGGAAGAGACCACGCGCGGCTATCTGGTCCACGAGGTCGTCAAGATGGCGCCCGGCCTCACCAAGAAGATCTCCTACTGCTGCTTCTTTCAAAACGTCCCCGACGGCGTCCGCTGTCGCGCCGACGCCCCCAGTGGCGTCAAGATCTGGGCCGAATACACGGTGCGCCTCAGGCCCGCCGACTCCCCAATGATGACCACCGCGTCGCCAGGCTCCGACAGCACCGGCGGCACCGCTATCCCGGATGGCGACTACGAGGTCTACGAGTCTGCGGTGCTCGAAGCGAATTCACTGCTGCTGCCATTCATCGCCCGAGAGCTTCGCAACGCCCATCAAGATCTGTGCATCCGGCTGGTTCAAGAAGTGGCCAAGGAATATTCGTATGGACCAGGAACTTGACAACCACAACCATGTGCGATTAGAGCACGGAAAGCACGGAAAGCACGGATTGCTTTGCGACAATCACGATAGACATTGCAAGCATACGGAGCAAGTCAGTACACGATAGAGAAGAGGCGTTCAGCAATCATGTTAGCGAAACATTTAGCGTGATACACGATGGTAATGTTTTTGGAAACCACAAATCTCCACTTGGCAAATATTGGTACCGAGAGGTCACATGGCGAGGGCACATGGCGAGGGCAAAGCATACCTACTAGGGACGGGGTAAAACCTGCAACTATCCAGGAATCGCCTGGGTAGGACGCCGGCCATGTTCCACTTGCAAGTCGCGACATTTGGACTGCAGGCGGTAAAGAAAGGGATTCGCAATCGACGGGAAATTGTGGCTTTTCAGACATGTACGGGTAGTGAACCTCCCGTTGGGCGTTCTCATTGGGTTCATACCTACCTACCTTACTCATCTTCGTAGGGTCGGTAGGCAGGCGAGCAGACAAGATAAAGACGTCAGCGTCAGTTACACAACAGTCACACTTAGTTTGGTATCTATACGCAAGTACCGTCTATCCCCGTGCCCAAAATATGTCGAACAAAATACCGTACGCTTCTCCGTCCAGCCACGCGAACGGTTTCCAAGGTAGATGAAAAAAGACCGAGATGGATCGGCCACCTGTGTGGCAGTACACAGGGAGAAGGTAAGAAGAACAAAAGACGGACGCAAGCTCATCCAGCACCGAGATCCAAGCTGTCAGCTACCGAGCTGGCGGCTACCCATATTCAAGAGAAGAAACCAATGCAAAACTCCAGGAGCATCGATTACGAGCTGGCCAAAATCACCGTCCTCCGACATCGCTACCATAGCCCATTTCGCCAAAGCTTCGATTCATCCCACTATCGCTGTACGCCGTCCCGGTCCCGCTGACGTATCCACCGTCTTCGCCATCGTCGTAGTCGCTCGCATCAAACGATGAACGCCCGCTCAGTTCATCGTCGATGCCACCGCTCATCTCGGGCCCTGACCAGTTCATCTGAGCCAAGACCGGGTACTGCGCCAGCAGCGCAGCAGGAAGCATGTAGTTTCCGCTAGCATCCACCGGGTATGTAGGGCCCGTGTCCATTGCCATGGGCTGGCCCATGTTCTGCGCCATGTTCTGCTGCGTTCTTTGCTCTTGCCAGAGACGCTGCCGCTCGAGCATTTCCTCATCCAACAGGGGCTTGATGCAGATACGGCCGGCTTCTGAGCGGAAATGCCGGCCCAGTGCGTCCGCACGAGCAAACCGCCTACCGCAACCCCATTGACCACCAACCTTGAGATCACCTTTGCACACAAACTTCTTCTCCCCCGAGTGCAAGCTCTCGTGCCGTTTTCGATCATGTTGCCGGGCAAACGCCTTGCCACATACTGTGCAAACGAATGGCCGCTCGTCGGTATGAGTCCTCAAATGCGAGCGCAGGTTGTAAGCACGTGTAAAGCGCTTGGGACATAGATTGCACTGGAAGGTAGCGGGGTGTTTCTGCTGGCGCTTGGTGCCACCACTATCCTGCTGGCTCTGGTACTCGGGGTCGGCAAGACGCAGCGCGATCACATTGTTGGGCACTGCAGACGTGGATTGTCTTCTTCGGCCGCTGGGTGAGGCAGTACCCTGCCGGTCCAGTGGAGATAGAGACCTTGAATCCGAACGCGACGAGGTATCGGACCCCAATTGCGGAGAAAGGCTGTTTGCGCTCATAGGCCGGCTAAGTGACCCAGCGCCGGATTGGAAGGGGTCCGTAACGGCTCGAGGTCGAGATCTAGGTCGTCCTGCTAGAGAAGGTCAGCTCGAGATCAAGCGTATATGTGCTCCAAGACATACCTCTTTCAGGGGGGGTCAACGAGTCTGCATCAATGGGAACCTTGTGGGGGTTGAAGACAGCGGGTTTTGAGTTGGTGGGCGCGAAGTCGATATTGATGGCAGGGGGCGCCATCTGAGGCACGTCAGGGCCGCCAGATTGAAGTGTAGGGAACGCCTCGACGCCTCCTTGCATCTCTGGATATCCATGTGGCACTCCGTACGTGCTGTTCATGGCCCCAAGGCCAAAGCCTGACTGCTGGTTCATATCAGGCATCGACTGAGGCAGAATACGGGGACTGATGGCTGGGCTGTGAGAAGGGCTCCGTCCATGGTGACCCGGACTGCTAGCTTGATGATCTGATATGCTAAAGGCGCCAATGCCAAGCACGGGCTCGTAAAGGCTATCAGAGGGGCGCTGGGCCGGGGAATGCCCTGCACCGTTGTCATCAAAGCCATCGGCCGTCGCAAGGTTTGGCGAAGGAGCGACTGAGGAAACATCCGAGTATTCAGAGGGAGCGCGGCGATGACTGGTGAATTGGTGTTGGCTCCAGTCATGGATGTGGCTGGGCATCATGGCGGACTCGGGCTGCAGAGAAGCATGTCTGGAGTGATTCCTGAGTGGAGGAGAGAACTGCTGCTGGTTGAAGGAAGGCGATTGGTGAGCAGAGATGGACTGGCGACCGTCATGGTGGAAGAGGTGAGGGGGCGTTGGGGAGTGTGGCTGCTGCGGAGACGCCATGTTGTTCATCTCACTGGGGTTGAGAGTAGGCTGGTCAAACAAGGGCGCATTAAACTGGTCGTTTTGGTTGCCGGAGGAGGGGAAGAGTGAGAAGTCGCCGTCGTTGAGACTGGGCGACAGGTAAGAGGCCTGAGCCTGGGTATTGTAAGACAACGTCGAGTCGGGGCCGGTGGTGGAAGCCGTCTGGCCAAAGTTGAATGCGACGTTGGGGTCGGCAAAGGCTTGCTGGGACGACGCGGGCGACTGCTGAGGGTTGAGGAAGCCGTTGTTGGCAAAGGAGTCGAAAGGCGACGTAGAGGCGGCGCCAAAGGGCTGCTGGGCAGACGGGTCGAGTGCGAGACCGAGACCGACAACGGATGAATCGTTGGTGTTGGTGGCGTATGGAGAAGGCGACGAGGAGTGGGATTGGTTTATACCATGAGGCTGTTGATGGCCGGTAGAATGCGACCGGCCGCGCTGAGCTTGCTGATCCATGATGTTGCCGAGTTTAGAATCGCGAGGCAGATACAGCAGAGCCCGAGTCTGCCTTTCGGGCACCGTGGCGATGCCGGGGCTGTGCGTTCACAAGGTGGAGGGTGATGTGTAGAGAGAGAGCGGGGGGGTGTGGTGTCGACCCGGTCGCGGAAACGGACGCGCGGGTGAGGGGCCAGTGAAAGCCGCGCAGCAGCGATGGGCCGTGTGAATAGCAAATGGCAGATGCGGCGAAGCGAGACGGGAACGATCCGCAGGCGCTGATGGCGAGATCGCAGAGAGAGAGCAGTGGGCGCGATTGTGCTTATGGTGGTTTGACGGTTGAGAATGATGGCGGTGGGTGGGTGGTGGTGGTGGTATTTCGCAGAGAGCGGAATGGGGAATGATGGAAGGCGGGCAATCAATCAATACCTTAGCAGCTGGCAGGTTGGGTACTAGCCGCCCAGCCAAGTACTTCCCTTTGGGCATGGTACCTACCAACTACCGCCAGTAGTAAGATTTGACTCACTTTAGAGCACCATTCATGACGACTGGTGGGTACTTTCGCAGTACACTAAGTGGCTTCTCTACTTTAGGCTGCTGTCTCTCGAAGCCGGCGGCTACTGAAAGCGGGGAGCTGCAAATGGTCGCATTGCGCACTTGGACAGCTGGATACAACTGTTAATTGTGACTCCCCTACCTTTCTATGTACTCGCAGAGCCTGCTTGTAGAGCAAAGCCACCAGCACAAGAGCTCGTCTACACATTACTATTGTCGCGTTTCCCTCGAGTTCAAATCACACGCTCTCCGTGTCTCTACGTAACGTATTTTCGCCAAGAGCTCACTGACGGTTTTCCCACGCACGGCCAATAGAGGCGAAGTGGGAGAGTAAGCTCGACGTCAGGGCACGCACAACACATTGAGGCTGTGCAGCAGCGGCTTAACGGATTGGTCCCCAGGAAGGTCCCGCAGGCAAATTACCTATGTACCTCTGATGCGCACAGAAGTGGACAGGGATGGGGCAGCCGATGAGCTCAAAATCAACCAACAATCTCATGCACACAAGCTCATAGGGCACAGGCAGGCCGGCATGTATGTGGGTGGGTGTCATCTTCCTATCTACAGTATCTGTTCCATCACGGGAAGGGGGGCGGCCGGGTAGCTATAATTAACGGGGGACCCCGGTTGCTGAGTAAACTTCACCCGTCCTGACATACATAGTATCGGGATGGCTATTGTGAGCCGCTGTAAAGAGTTGTTTGTAAGGCAAGTGCGGATTATGGGGCTCAATAAAGGCGCTCTCGGCCGATGGGGGCCACAAATCCGGGAAACGAGGAGCAAGGTCGTCTCGTGCTGGCTTGACCGGCTGCGATCCAAATGAGAGATCAAGGGTGAAGAAATGAGAGAGAGCCAGAGTATGTTTCATCCTATGAGCATGCCTACGGCGTGGCTTTGGCTTGAGTCCCGTTTCAGCCGTCTGCAGTAGGTTTACTTTTCCATACTGTGTGTACGATTACAGCATGATGAATATTCTACCTCTGGATGACTCAAAGTTGTGTTGCAATCTTGACCAGCACAAGAGGCATTTCCCTCATGCCCCGACGCCCGCAATGAGGAACAGCATTACGCTCCAGGCCTTCTCTTTCTCTCCTCGCAATGTGGTTAGTGCTCCGGCCAAGGAACATTGCATGGAGAGTTTCCATTCGTTGGCGGCTGGCAGCTGCTGAAACACCAAAACTCCGTCTCCACTGCCGTCAAAGTAGGAATATTCTGTCCCCATTGGACGTTATGGGGCATATACGGAACGGGCACTCGCCTGCTGAACTGCAAAAGTGCACCAGGTAAAAAGCCGTCGAAAGATGCTCTTCTCCCTTGCTAATGACACTGCTTCTCGTCTCGTGTGCTTCCCTCGGGCCGACCCCACCATGACCCGGGTTCGATCACATATCATGAGTGGAGTCGCTGATGCAAAAATAGATCTTACCTTAACCATACATACTCAAATGCAAGGTGCGGGTTGAAACAGTACTGTATCGCTCCATCGTTTGTCATGGCGACCTTGCAAATCAAACCCGGCCGGTGCCAGTAGCGAATTCGAGTGCTCCGCCACCCCGTCCTTGCATGTAGAATACGTACCCGGCATGGTTTGATCTCAGCATCAACGGCTGAATCCCCTGATTTTCACGGGGTGGAGCTCTGTTTGAGAATCACACTTACCATTCCGACTCGAGCTGACCTGCTCCGCCCCAGCCTTACGTAGTAGTTTTCCCCACAAGCCTCGAGCCTCAATTATCCAGCCCCCAAGGAGCCGTCCTTCAATGGCCGGACCCAGCTCATGCAGCTAGATTCAGACGCGTCCTCCCTCGTAGTGTCGCGGTCATGGCATCGTCACCTTGTCTAGCTGGCAGCCATTCGATATTACGCGGCATCGGCAAAGAAACTTATCTGGCGGACGTCTTCGAGAACAGACCCAACCCATTTTCGGCCATCTAATGCGATGCGGACAGGCCTACTCGTCAGAGAATGCGTAAGTGCGTGCGTATTCAGTATACGTCGGCTCAGCTGGCTGCATCGTCAATACTGCTTTGTCCGCGTTTGCGCCATCATCGTCTGTCTTGTTACTGCAAAGGTGCCAGCGTTTTCCTCCTTTCGCAATGATTCGGACGATCTTTTAAGGTGGGATCCGCCTGTCAACCTTCAAGTACACTACCAGTATCGATTCCTTGGGCAGATGCATTAACAAGCAACCGTGCGGGCGTTTCCTACTGTACCCTTGCAAAGTCAATCCCATTAGTGGCCCTGCCCATGCAAGGCAGATTACAGCAGTCAACAGCAATTGTGTTCCTGATTGATCGCAGATGCACGATAGTTGACATCGTTTGCTCGCGAAAGCTTGTTTTTCTTAGTATACACGATGGTAAATGAGGAGAGATGCAAGGGAGCGGAAGGTCTCCCCCAGAAATATAATGCAACCCCTTGGCAGGTGGTATCTCGTCTATCGGGTTTTCCCGTGTCTCGCTCTCAAACAATGCCTGGTCAGTCTATACGAAATAGTATGAGAATGGCTGTTTTGATACAGGGCAGTACAGTGATGCGCCACATTAGATGACCTCGATTCGCTCAAAGCCTGCAGGCTTGAGTGCGGCTTTTGGAACTTCGCGGTCCTTGAAGTCGCTAACAAAGGGATTCGGATCCTCTTCCTGGTTAAGGTTGCCAAGTGTATGATTAACACCGCGGTGGACAGCTTCGTCGGCTCGGATGTAGAGGATAAGATCCTTCATAGTTCGGTTGCTTTCGGGAATGTTCCAGTACTAGGGTGATATCCATTAGCATTGCCATTGCTATTTACTGGGCGGTATACTGCTGGCTAAGATGACATACCTGAATAGCAATGTCTGGGATTTGGAACTTGGGGTCAGTCCATCTGGGCAGGTTACCATCCGCGATCTCCTTGATACATCGCGAATAGGTGTGGACAGCCTCCTCCTCAAGGTACCCAACAAATCTATGGACGATTCTAGGGCAAATGAGGTACGAGACGAAGAGAGCATTGAAGAAGACACCCTGGGCACCGATGATCATCATTTTCATGAACCACCCAGGCTCGGACATCTTCATAAAGGTCAAGAGATGCATGCGCTCGTTGTAGCTCTCCTCCAGCAATGTCTCGATCCATCCATTGTCCCGCTTCAGACGACGTAGGCTTCTAAGGTGTCTTAGCATGCCGGCAACGATCCCAGGCACACCAGCAACGCTTTCGAGGAATATAAATCGAGTAAGCTAGAGAGAGTCAGCTGTTGAGCACCAAGGACCAAACTACTCAAGAGGAGGTGGTTACGCACCCATTGTGCTTCAGTCAAGGGCTTTTCTGCTACTATGGCCGTTGTCGGATGGTTCTTGTCAACTCGCTGCTCGCGCTCCATTCCTGTGACCTTGTCCATCCAGAATCGGGCAAAGCGCACAAGCTTCCAAGCAACTCGCTCGCCAAAGGTGCGAGGCTCACGATGCGCCGTCTCTACCGATAACATCTCTTCCATTGTATATCCAGCATGGGGCCATGCCGGCTTGGTCTTGAGGATATGAGGCGTGTCTTTGACTGGGAAGAGATCCCGGAGATGAGTGGGCTGGGTTGTAGAGAAGGGTCGAGTGGTATGTTGTGGTGAAGATGGGCATAGTTTCGGACGAGCTGACGACAGAAGAAGATGTGAAGAGGACGAAGTGGTGACACGGGTAACTACAAGAGCGGCTACCTTGCTCAAGCTAGTTGCAGCTTGCCTCGATATGTGGGCTTGAGTATGTATCTGAGTTGAGAGCATGGATAAAGGGTTGACGAATGAGGAGGTCAATCCAAATCTTTATTAAGAAGGTTGTTGATGATTGATCAAAAGTTAGCTTGCTGGTTGTTGGTATCGAGAATAGCAGCATATCTACCTAAGCATGCTGCAAACGCCCTCCTTAAGTATTATCCATGTCCATGATATAAGCGGCATCATCTGCGGCACGCTGTGCGGCGAACAATGGCTAGCGAGATTGAGGTCATCATTGCAAACCAGCTCACGAATATGGGCCGGAAAGCATGACTGTATAAAATGGAGATTGATTCAGGCCATCAAGATGTCGGCTCCTTTGCACGAAGTGAAGTCGTGATCTTCAAGGACTTTGTCGTACACGTGAGCAGGAATACCGGGAGAAGTCGGGATTGGAGTTTGTTTGACAGTCAGAAGTCCAAAACGGCCGGGGAAGTGCCTAGGTCCGGATTTGAGCTGTTATTAAACATTCACTTTATTCCCACGGGCCGTGTTCCGCCTTGAGCAGCTCGGAAGCAGACGGGTTCCTGATCTCGATTTTTCACAATTGTCTATTCTGAGCATCACATTACAGCTTCGAGTTCGAGATATCCCAACTCCATTTGCGGCGTAAATCCCGGGTCCCACATGGCCTAGTCCCATCTGGTTTAGCGGCTTTTTCTCCAACGCCGCCACCTTTACTCAATCATCCAACACTGCAATGTCCTAGGTACTGATGTGATGATGCACCTCCATACAGTACAGCACGGGGGCATTTCCACCGAGTAAGAATTCAGTGCAATCATAACTGACTGACTTAAGCAACATGCTCTTATTTCGATTTCACCAACGCCCTATTTCGGTTTCTTTGTTTCAACGCATGGGAAGACAGTTTGTAGCGTGGAACGCAGTTGCAACAGAGCCTGTCTCAAAACGGGTGGGTAAGATAAGCTGAATACTAGAAAATTATGATTACGAGAAACCCAGTATTTTGGGTCATGGACTGTACCCGGACGCGCGGATATGGTGAGGCTTTAGATATACCAGGATGTCTTCTGAGTCATCGGCTCAGGGTACAATTTCATGCTCAAACGGCCCATTACCTCTCTGCATATGCGGTTTATTGGTTGGATGTGTCCTCTCAATATGATCAGCTTGAACATCGTCGCATCATTGAATGATGCATTATGCCTGTACCAGACCCCAACTACGACAAGAGAGGCGTATAGATCGGTTGCTCAAGACTTCTCAAGAACGATCCTGCCAGGCTTTGGGCTATTTAGTAACGCAAGTTGGTAAGCTTGCCTGGTGGAATCATGTCTGATGCACAGGTTATCGGGTAACTTGAATACCAAGTCCCATGAGATGAAGGTGGGCCATCATGATTGCCCCGCGGTTGACCCCCGCTCAATGAATATGATGCGACACCTGTGCAAGTAAGGCGTTCAGTCACGAGAAGAAACGAAGTGCAATGAGACACCGAAGTGATGATGTGATTGAGAATAACCTAGGCTGTTTTGAGGCTCGTTTTGAGGCTGCTGTTACCCCAAGCAATCGTTGTCCAAGGCTCCCATCAACATGCGTGTCGCTGCATGCACTGCACCTGTGCCTGTGTCCGTTCTTCCTCCTCTGGTCGAGCCTGAGTCGAGTTCCCACACGCGCACTTTTTGGGGTTGGGCGCACAATTTTTTCGCCTAGTCGGGGCCACCCGCCGCTTTCCAGGCACAGCACAACGACTCCTCCTCTGCAGGCCCATCTCCGGTTTTCCTTTGTGCCTAACCAACACCTCGTGTGGTCCTCTTCTCTTCCTCTCCATCCCCCGGTTTTGTACCGCCACAGCATCCTCGCCCAGACAGCTTGCAACACCATCTGCATCTGCACCACTCCTCTTCATCAGTCAGCCCCTCCAAAACCAACCTTGACATCATGCCTCCCAAGAAACAGTGGGGTAAGTGCCTTCAACACCCCTCATATCTCTCGACCAACCCGTCATCGTCGCGCCCTTCGTTGCGGCCTTGAGCCTCGATCGACTTCGCCGCCTGTCCATTTTCGCCAGGCTAACAGCTATTCACGATAGACGACGAGGAGAGCGACAGCGATTCCTCTTCTCCCTCAGGCCCCACCGTCCCCGTTGTTGGCCGCCGCAAGTTTGACGATGAGGAGGACGAGGGCGATGTGAGACACCTAGCCTTTTGCGCAGAGGCACCCTGGCTGACTGACATCGTGTCTAGGTCCTTGACTCTTGGGATGCTGCCGAAGACTCCGAAGTAGAGCGCGAGAAGGCCCGCAAGGCTGAGGAGGCCAAGGCCAAGGCTGCTGCTGCCGCTGCCGCCGCCAAGAAGACCAAGGCTCAGCGCGTTGCCGAACACCAGGCCGACCGCGCCCGCCGCCGCGCCGAGGGCGAGGAAGACGTGAGCGAAGACGAGACCGAGGCCGAGCGCCGCGAGCGACTCCGACGCACCGAGCAGGAGGCCGATCTTGCCCACGCTGCCGATATGTTTGGCGATATTGGCATCAGTGCTGGCCGCGCCACGGCCAAGCCCACAGCCGCCGTCGTTATCGATCCCAAGGACCCGACCAACACTGTTGACATTGGCAAGCTACCCCTCTTCGACCCCAAGACCAAGGCACAGTTCGAGCACCTGCGCACCACCCTCGCGCCCCTCATCACCACCAACATCAAGAAGGCCCACTACAGCCTGTTCTTGCAGGAGTTCTCCAAGCAGCTGGCCAAGGACCTGCCCAGTGATCAGATCAAGAAAATTGCTAGCTCCTTGACCGCCCTCGGCAACGAGAAGATGAAGGAAGAGAAGGCTGCCGAAAAGGGCGGCAAGAAGTCCAAGGCGGCCAAGACAAAGACTTCGCTGGCCATTGGCCGTGCCAATGTTGCCGACACCAACGCCTACGACGACGATGGTTTTGGAGAGTATGTACCGCCTATCACCAAGACATGTCACAACGCCCTTCTTGCTAACCCTTGTCTGTAGTGATGACTTTATGTGAAGCGGTTATACAAGACTACACGACAGCGAGGAGTAGGCGACAATCCCATCACTTCGCTTGTGTCCGACTCCTCAGCTGCGGAGAGGCGCGCCCCCTTGCAGTGTCTCAAACACACCCTGACGTTCCTTGTAATATAATTGGGGGAGCTTCACACCTGCCATGACCTATTACTCGTCGATTCCAGGTTGACATGCCCTCCTGGAGTATCAAGGAGGAGCCGCAATAACGATCTGATGAAACGGGGAAGTCTGGCTGCAACCCCCGACGTTGGCAAGTCCACTGGAGGGCACGGGCGATAAGAAGGGATTTATCTGGACTACATATATCAATTTGGTATCCCAACGGCATGGGTTTCCTAGACTAGCATTCTAGACATTGGGAAGAGAGGCAGTTCATAAAATGCATAGTGGAAGGGAAAAGAGCAGAAGGCAAAAGTAAATTAGAACCTGTTATCTGATCTTTATGTCCTAGTACCATCGCGCTTGTAAGAGTTTGCACTGATTCCACGTCAGAGTCTGTAAGCTCTGCACAGTACGTTACCAGGTAGTCGATGGCTGTGTCTCATGTATGGTTGATGAGTTCATGAAGCACAAGACTATTTGTCCAGTCTCTCTTTTCTTCACTTGTCCTCTGCAAGCCCTTCATCCGGTCAGTTGAGACCGCCTCTTAGCAGTTCTAAAATAGCTCTGGAGGAACGAATCTACATAGCGCTGCTCTACTTCTCCAAACTAGTTAGAAACTCTACAACCCTGTTTGCCATCCATTCCTGCGCCTCTGGCTCCTCTACCGTATGACTCGCCCCAGGGATCAAGTCAGACAGAGGGCTCACCAGAGGGCTAGCTTGCCGGTATCGCTTGTTCAAGGCCGCTTGATCCACGCGGTCAGGTACGAACTCATCCTTGGCCGAGTGCAGAACGAGAGCTGGCTTGTCGAGTCTGTTCCAAATCTTCGAGACAACCTCTTCATCCAGGTCCGAGGAAAAGTAATCGTCATCGCCTCTGTTATGAAAGCTTTTGGGTTAATATAGGTATCTGAATGCTGTGTTTCATGGATGGACGTACCCCTTGGCGGCTAGAGACTGGAACCTATAGGCAGAAATGGGCGCCCCCGTCACAGCAGGCACCATGTTCATAGGCAGGCAGTCGTTTGCCTTTCCTTCAGCAATCATTTTTGCTGCCAATTTAAGACTTGGCTCAGGGTCATCCATCAAAAGCTCAAGGGTGTCCCTGTCCGAAACCGGTCCCTGGAGAATGTAACCATCAACAGGCTCGTTCTCATACTTGGAGTGGTTGGTGTATTCCATGCAATCCTGAAAGTGAATGTTAATTCATGTTTAATTGTCATTTATTCTTGATGGAAGACGAGATTACCTGGCAACCTGTAGAGTGGCCGGATAGGACAATCTTCTCCTTCCCAAGGCCTCGAAGGTACTTGACGAGGGCAGAAATGTCGGCTACATCGTTGGCCAGGCTTGAGATGCCGAATCCGATAAACGAGCTCCGCATTCGAAATTCAAACACGGAGTAGCTCAAGTCCTTAGCCTCCTCGAGTTTCTTGGAAACAGCGTGGACAGAAGGCACGGTATGCGGGCCATCAGTCAGACCTCCAATGAAGACGAGGGCATTGCGGGCTGTAGCGGGACCAATCTCATAGGCACAGGAGCTACGAGTGGGCGAATCGTACGGATGAACTCGTACCGTGAAGGGCGCCATGGCGACGATGCTGACGTGATATGCAGAAGAAAAGGTCTGCGTGGTTTGCAGCTTGAGAGAACAGAGAGCTCTAGGTTGAGCTCTTATAACGTTATTACGGAATGCTATCCCCGCACTTGTATAAACGGCCGCGTAAGTTCTCCCTCGCTGGTGGGCGAGGGACTCAGGCAAATGGGTACGGAGAGCAAATGACATAAGCAAAGAGATCGCTTCCGATTATCTGATCGTATCAGTGAGCAACATGGTGGAGTTGAGGCACTTCACTGAGTAAGGTACCTACTACAGTATTATGTACGAGACGTGCCCTGTGCAAGATGCCGAATACGATTACGTAGCTGCACAACCACTGTGCCCCATACAACCTAACGTACCTACCTCATAGGTGCATAGGTACCTAGGTACCTACTCAGTATGTACAGTGTCAAGCACCGATACAGCACTGTATACACGTTACGTCTCACGCCGAGCCGTCTCAAATCTCGGCACGGAGCACGTCGTTGAGTGCCTAACTACCAAACCAGGTGAAGAGGAAGGGATCCGAAGAGAAATAATCCACCACGCCAGCCCTTCCAGGCACATTTTCACATACTCACCTCTGCCATATTGTCTCTGATTTGTTTCGCTACCGACTGCCTGGTTATCCTTAGGCTGAAGGAGCATGCCTTGTCATCCTTACGAGTCGCAGGCAGCTCCGATTTAACCTCGACATGGAAGCGAGCCTAGGCCGCCAGCAAAGGAATGAGTTCTTCCACAAGGTACAGTGGCCAGCTAAGAATATTTTGGTTCCTGTATCACTAACGGTCAGGTTCAGCTAAAGCCATGCTGCGTCAAGATCAGCCAGTTGGCGATCCGGGAGTCGCACGAAGCGACCGCGGCTCATGAGTTACGGGAACTCGTCCAGAGGCTGGCAGATATCCTCAATGCTCAGATCCAAGAAAACGCACTCGTTCTGGATGAGAAACTGGCCGAATATGTCTTTTTCCCACTCTCTCACATCTTTCGGCAAATGGATCGGTATCCGATGCCTCTGATCGAAGACTCGCTCAAGTGCTTGACAATTCTCATCGTCCATGGCTGGAAGTCAAAGATATCACCTACGTTGGTTCAACAAATTCTGAGTCTTATTACTTTCATCATTGATGGAACACCTGGCGCCACTGTCAATACAAAACTCGACGAAGAGACTGCGTTGGAAGCGTTCCGTGGATTGACAGCATTGTTCACCACGGCAGGACTGAATGCCTCTGTAGCCTCGGGATTGGCCGACTCCGACACAATTCCCGCTCTCGGTCATAGTGTGACCGTAATGCTAGACGGCGTAGCAGAAGGCGCGACACCACATATCCAGCAAGAAGCACTGCGCGCTCTGCAAGCTCTATACCTTGCAATCAAAGAGCAAGCGGCCCTGGCGAGCTTTCTTCCTGGAACGATATCGTCTCTGGCAAAAGTAATCGCATCCCCCAATCACTACAAGAAGAATGTTCTCACGAAATGTCTCGACACTGTCAGTCTCGTTCTGACCCAAGTTTTGGCCGATTTGAGAAACAGAACACTCCTTGTAAAGGCCAAAGAAGAAGAGCTTGAGAAAGGAGACAAGGGAAAGCAGCTATCATCAGCATGGCTAAAAGCAACGTCGACCCAGGTAAAGCTGGCACTCTCACCGATGATGAAATTACGAACATACGATGCCATCGAAGTGAGGCAGTCACTAAACAACCTGTGCGTCACACTCCTTGATGAGTGCCACAAGACTCTGGAAGATTCTGCGACTATCTTAGTTGAGACTGCCATTATACTGTGGGATAAACGCCAAGCCTCATCTCTAACGGAAACTGGACTTCAGGATCTCGTTAGCATCTACCCTGAGCTAGGCGAGATCGCCAAAACGGCGACTTACAACTGGTTACTGAGCCTACCAAGAACGATGCAATCTGGAGATGAGAACGTTAAGCGGAATTCGATAAGGAATCTGTCAAATGGATTGGAACTGCTTCGAAGTCTGCATATCGAATCTTCTACAATTGAAGACGCCCTGTCAGGCACATTGAGGGATAGTATCGTATCTCTGACCCAGTCTTCAGAACCTCGGCGTTTGACTGAGGGATCCAAGCTGCACAGCATCACGGAGGCTCAAAACACGATAGATCTCAGTGACGGGCGGTTTCACCCCGTTTTACTCCCGTACGAAAGCCAGAGGATGGTCCGCGATGGCCTGATGTCCTTGATCAAGCTCCTCGGCGCATCTTCTCAGCATACACGACTCGCCACTACCTTTCTTGAACAGGCCCAAGAGTCGAGTTCTACTCATCAAGTCGTGGCATTTTGGCTATGTTTTCAACTAGTCAAGAAGAGCCACGAGTCCTTAGCAGATGTTGATGCGTTTTTGGATTTGTCGTCACTCACTGCCCAGTCTGACGATTTAGAAATGGTTTTCAGCGAACTTTATTCGTCATCTGTTCGGATTCTTGACCGCCAAGCTGATATGGGTTCGTTGGACTGGAGGTTAGAAGCAGTTGCCTTGGAAGTTGTGGCCTACGCTGCCCATAGGTCAGGAGTGGATTTCAAGCCCGAACTCATCGATGTCCTGTTTCCCATTACAACCCTTCTAGGTTCCAAAAGCCCGGAGTTGCAATCACATGCGGTTGTCACGCTTAACAGCGTCGCAAAGTCTTGCGACTATGAGGACGTATCCGAGCTTATTATTGATAACGTCGACTACATGGTCAATTCTGTCTCGTTAAGATTGAACACCTTGGACATCTCACCAGCGTCGATCAACGTCTTGAGGATGATGATACAACTAGCGGGGCCTCGCCTAGTGCCATACTTGGACGATGTGGTTGAGTCCATCTTTGCATCTCTGGATAACTATCACGGATACCCTTTGTTTGTCGAGGGTCTTTTCACGGTGTTGAAGGAGATTGTTCAGCAAGGTGTCAAGTCAGACATGCTGCTGCTTGAAAATCAAAAGGCGTCGGCAGTTGATCACCGCAAGAAAGCGCCGAAGGCAAATGGCATTGCACATCTCCTGGACATCCTTGCAAAACGAAGGGAGCAGTCAGTTAGAGAGGAGAATGAGAAGACTAGTGGACATCCAGGAGAACCATGGGGCAATGAGAGTGCTCAGGAGGAAGGAAAGCACGAGGACTCGACGGAGCCTCCTCACGAGGAGGAGAAACCCCCCAACACGCAAACATACCAGCTACTCCTACGAGTATCGAACCTAACACAGCACTACCTAACGTCTCCAACGCCCTCGCTGAGGAGGTCCCTTCTGGAATTGCTTGCCACAGCAGCGGCCGCCTTAGCCCCGGACGAGGAAGCTTTCCTGCCGCTTGTGAACGCCACCTGGCCTGTAATTGTCGACAGATTACGAGATGACGAGACCTTCATCGCCATCGAAGCTTGCCGGACGCTTGCTGGGCTCTGTGGCGCAGCTGGTGACTTTCTCGCCTCCCGCTTCAAGACGGAGTGGCATGACTGGTTAAGAGACTGGTGTCGCAGAACTAAGCAGCGAGCATCAAGCAAGCCGTACCGGGCCGCTCCCCACGGGGAAGTCGGTGTAGGTGGCAAGGCGATGCAGATCCGGACTCGCGTTGGTGGCGACACTCTTGCTGTCGACTCCTTTACCTCCACGTCCCCGGTGCCTATCCCAAGTTCTGGTAGCTTGGGTCAGTTCGCGTCTCCTGCGAGACTATGGGAATCAACTGTCAAATTATTGACAGCCATCACTTCCCACGTTCGCATGGATGAAGACATGTTTGATGACGTGTTGGAGCTATTAGCAGATGTTCTTCAACGTGATGACGAGGCGCGTCAGGCTCTTGAGGCGATCAATGGGGACGCAGTCTGGCTAGTTCAATACGAGCGAGGCCTCATCGATAGGCTTCCGGAACCCCGGATGGGGCAGGTTGAATTTGCGAGACTCTAGGTCTCAGTTCACCCTAAGCAGCCACGAAGGAACGTCTCAGCCTGTCAAATGCAAGTGTCAACTGTACAGTATCTGAACAGCGCAAACGGTGGCAGTAGGCCACTCATTTCGTTTGAAGTTGGGCGGAGTGGTGCCGGAGAGCCTCATTCGTCCTCTCCCTCCTGAGACGCTGGTAGTTGCAACCCCGAAGAGAGGTGACCAACTGGAAGCTGTCACGCGGCATCAACGCCGTCAGTCAATGATAAGGTACGAACGCCATAAAGCCTAAAGTCGGCGCTAGAAATTTCCCTGTAGCTGTGTGCCATTCATGTCCATGGAAGTCGTTGTCGAGAAAATTACTAAGAATGGATAGGCCAAGTTTATGAGGCTGAACATCCTTCGCCACACACACACCCACACCCACACCCACACATCCATACAGCGCGGCTAACGATATACTCATCGGCCCGTTTTCTCCGCATTCTGTGATGCCAATTGTGATAAGCCTGCAAGGTCCTGCAAGCAGCCGAGGCTGCATTTAACTCGTGCGCCATGTCGGATTTGGTAGGTGGTTTATTTACAGTTGCGGGTGATCAACGATGGCGTATTGCCCCCTGTCTCTGGTACAAGTTGCCCAGAGTCTGTATCCGGCCGTCAAAGTTCTGAGTGTTGTTGAACAAAAGGTGAAGTCAAGCTGCTGCAGCAGCAATCTGGCCGTGAGAAATCAATAACTCAAAAGTCGCGATGGACAAGCTGATGCTGTTTCGAATGAGTGAATTCAGGTCCAGATCTCGACCGCTCCTCGGCTGATTGTCTAGAGAAAGAGAAAAGATCCGCGGGGTTTGAGTGGGCAGCTTTGCGCATTGCACGACCAGACCAAACCGTCCCAAGAGAATGACTCGCCCTACAGGGCAGGGAATGGAGGTTGGGTCTGGGCAGCTGTGGAGAAAGTGGTGCGTCTAATCAGGTCGAGGCTCTGCATTACCTTGTCGTGAGCATGGCAGTCAGACGAGGTCCAGACCCAGGTACTCCGTACTAGAAGCTTTCTAGTGAGTGTCGCTTGCTACAGTGTTCCACTATCAAAGAGGTGTGTGTGGGGGGGGCGATGCCGAGGCCAGCCGCATGTGCCTCCAAGGCTCCATCCAATGCAATGGGAGAGGAGATCTTGGACTCCTTGCTTGGCAGATCGCCGAGACATTGGCTTCCGCGCGCGCATAGGCATGCCAAGTCTCTTGGCTCGCGTTATTCGAGAAGCAGCGCGCTTAACTGTTGGTTGCTTCCAACGGCCCTGACGATCCCTGGCAACGGCATGGCCCTGACGAGTGCCGCGACAACGAGCATGCCATGCTCTCTTCTATCGAACAATCTCATGCTTCTGAAACATTTGGCCGACAACGGACATTTAGTCGAGATTGCTTATCATCAATGAGGGAGTACGTACCGGATCCGAAACCGGCGAGATACCACCTTTCTCTCTCTCCTTCTGGGGCACGTACGAGCAGGCTTCCCCACGTTCGAGATAGAGTGCATCATCGCACAGACGAGTGGCTACCGTACAATCTCCACTGGAGTCAATTACGCCGAAGACGACTTGGTGGCTTAATGCTTGCGATCCGCAGTCGTTGCCTTATCAGACGTTGGCACGCTAGCTGGTCTTGAGGACAACGACTACCGAAAGCTCGAGACTCCAAGACCCTGGGCGAAAGGATCCGAAGAAAGCTAGCGCCGCGCTCCTGAAGAACTTTTGCAATACCGTGGGATAGGCAATGCGGGGGAGCTTGCGGGGAAGTCAGGTCGAGAACGTGATGTACCGTTCGCAGCAGTGTTGCTGAGTGCAACAAGTCCTGGTGGCTCATACCCGATTGACGACCACCAGGATACCCGAACCGGCTCCGTGAGTGAAGTGATCTGTAAGCCGAACGGAGCCGTATCACGACACCCTCAGGACATTAGGGGCCAGGCCAACTAGACATGCCGTGCGACTGGCAGAGGGTTCCCTCAGCCACCTCGGCGTTGAACCCTCAAACGAGTTAACCATTCCCGACTAGCCTGATGGGAATAGCACCAGCATCAGGAGCGGCGAGCAACAACTGGCGACGGCAATGAGACAAACCAGAACTTGCCCCTTGTCGGCACTAATGTCGCCACGGCTGCTCTGCCACTAGGTTCAGTAGGTTCGGGTGTGACCGATCATGTTGCGCGCCCCGCCACACCTTCATTCATGGCGTTCTCGAACCTGGCCTATCGTGTGTTAGAGATGGTCGCCTCAGTTCGGATGCAGAACAGTGATACCGGTACCGGTAGCATGGTGTGCTTTGCAGGTTACAAATATCATCCTGATTCCCCTTCCTTGGCAAAGACTTCCCCTCCGTCGTCTCAAACACGTTTGACGGTATCAAACCCAGAGTTCCCAGCTCAAACTTCCCATCGGCTTCGCCTTTCACAGCTTGGCAGCGCATTCACCATGTCTGGCAGTGCATTGAGCCACGATGACGTGCACAAGGAGCCCGTCGTCGCCGGCACTTCCATCTCCCACGATGAGGAATCCGGTCAGACCCAGAAGACTGGCCACCTTCACAAGGACCTCAAGAACCGCCATATGCAAATGATTGCCATTGGTAAGGCTACCAACTGATCCGACTCCAAGCCGATGTGAGCGTGCTGACTGACTCCCTTGTTAGGCGGTGCAATTGGTGCTGGTCTCTTCGTCGGGTCTGGTGGTGCCCTGTCCAAGGGAGGACCCGCAGCTCTGGTAGGTTTACAGCTTTGACAGCGACTATGTCCATTTCAAACTGACCATTCCCAGATTATCGGCTACCTGATCATCGGTGTCATGCTTCTGCTTACCTGTCTGGCCCTGGCCGAGATGGCCGTGCTCTATCCCGTCAACGGTGCTTTCTTCACCTACATCTGCCGATTCGTGGATCCCTCACTGTTAGTATTGCCTCTCTATCCTTGATCCCCGTCTCCAACTCCTCTAACCTCGTCCTTTAGTGGATTTGCCATTGGTTGGGAATACGCCCTGGGCTGGTTGACGGTCCTACCTTTCGAGCTCATCGCCGCTAGCATCACGATCGAATTCTGGAGAACCGATATTCACATGGCCATTTGGGTCAGCGTCTTTCTCGTCGCTCTCTTCCTCGTCCAAATATTTGGTGTTCGAGGCTACGGCGAAGGTATGTCACATCCTCTTCTCTGCAACTGGAATAATGCTCACAAACCAACTAGTCGAATTCGCCCTCAGTCTCATCAAGATTCTTGCCTGTAAGTGCCCGCACCTGGCTGTCAAAGTAGAACCATGCTGACGATTGAAAAGGCACCGGATTCATCATCCTCGGCATCATCATCAACTGCGGCGGCGTTGGCAACCAAGGCTACCTCGGTGCTAAGACCTGGGTTCACCCTGGCGCGTTCACCACCTTCAAGGGTATGCACACCCCCTCGGGTTTCTGGCACTCGGGTGATTAGGAAAGCTGACAAGACGCAGGCTTCTGCTCCGTGTTCGTCGTTGCAGCCTTCAGCTTCGGTGGAACTGAGATGGTCGGCCTTGCGGCTGCTGAGTCTGCCAACCCTCGACGCTCGGTCCCCATGGCCAGCAAGCAGGTGTTTTGGCGTATCGCCATCTTCTACATCTTGAACCTGTTCATTCTTGGTTTGATTCTTCCTCACGATGACTCCAGACTCCTTGGCGCCAGCGGCGCAAATACCAAGGCGTCCCCTTTTGTCCTCGCCATTCAGGATGCCAGTATCAAGGTTCTCCCTTCCATCTTCAACGCCGTCATCACCATCTCCGTTCTCAGCGTCGCAAACTCGTGCACGTTTGGCTCCACCCGAACCATCCAGGCCATGGCTGAGCGAGGCATGGCCCCGTCCTTCTTCAAGTTTGTTGATAAGAAGGGTCGTCCCCTGTGGTGCATTGCCCTGCAGTTCGCCTTTGGCCTCCTTGCTTATCTCGGCGAGTCCTCCAAGAGCGGCGATGTGTTTGGTTGGCTCCTCGCCTTGTCGGGCCTTTCATTCCTCTTCGTCTGGTGCTCAATCTGCCTCGCGCACATTCGCCTGCGGGCTGGCTGGAAGGCTCAGGGCCTTTCTGAGAAGCGCATCCCCTACAAATCGCCTTATGGTATCATCGGTAGCTACATTGGTGTTTTCCTCAACCTCGTCGCCCTGATTGCGACGTTTTACACTGCCGTCTTCGTAAGTTTCTCCCCCTCTCACACACCTCACGGCTCCGCGCGACCAAGGACTAATAAGCATACAGCCATACGGCGGCAAGCCCAGTGCCAAGGGTTTCTTCCAATCGTACCTTGCATTCCCGATTCTCATTGCCCTCTACCTTGGCTGGAAGGTATACTCTAGGGAGTGGCGACTGTTTGTCCCGGCGCTCGAGATGGACCTCATGACGGGCGTCCAGATGCTGGACGAGGAAGATGAGGTTGAGGAGAAGAAGACCTGGGCCAACCTCCCCATGCGCGTCGTTCGCGCAGTATTCTAGATTAACTAGAAGGCAGCATTCTGTTTCTTATAGTTTTGGCGCTACGGGGTCTATGCTGAAGGATACCATTCTGGAGGCAGCGGCAAAGTCGATTGATATCCGACTGGCTGCTAGCTACCCATCTATTTTGCTAAGCGAATTATGGGAGGGGTTCAGGGGCCCTCGTTTTCTAGAACATAGTTGCCTCGTGGAAATACAACTGTACAAGCACGTTTCAGTAACTCGGACCTCTTGAATGTGCAATGATGCTAACGAACCTGGCCAATTCCAATCTAGGCCCTTCCGGCCTTCTCGACTGGGATAGCCAAATGGTATAAAAATCGATGTCGACCAAGTACGTCTCAGCCACCTCATGTATAAGTTGCATACGGTTTGAGTAGACTGCTGCCTCCTAGTAAATATACATGGCCTTTGGTCTATAAGCACCTTTTCAGGTGTCTCCGTCATCGACTCTAGCTTAGATCTTCGGGGGAGTGGTGAGAAACCCTTCGACCACAGCCGTCATCAGACGGTTTGCAATGGCCGTCTGGGGCGGCACACGTAGATCGCCCTCCTTGTAACCCTCGGGAGCCGCGTCGCCCAAGCCGCTTGTGCCATGCTGCAGAGCGGTGCGGACCTCTTCAATGGGGAACCACTTGGCCGTCTCGAGCTCCTTGTCGTTGAGATTGATCTGCTCGGCATCTCCCGGGAGAGCCTGGGCGACAGCGCCAATCATGAGGCTTGAAGGATAGGGCCACGGCTGGCTGGAGTGGATGACGACTCTGCCGACCTTCACACCGCTCTCCTCCCAGACCTCGCGTCGCACCGCCTCCTCGATGGACTCGCCTGGCTCGAGGAACCCAGCAAGAGTGCTGTACCAGTAGGGCGGCCATCTCTTCTGGCGGCCCAGGAGCATCCGCTGTCCGTCGGCGGATACGACGGCGGCAATCATGGTGGGATCCGTCCGGGGGAAGCAGACGTTGGAGACACCGTGCCTGGTCGGGCAGTCTTCCCGCGCCTCTGCCTCGGAGCCGCCTTTTCGGTCTGTGGGTGGGCAGACTCGCTTGTAACCGGCGTGGACCGACAGGTTGCGGTTACCGCAGCCAGCGCAGAAGGTGTTTCGGGCGTTCCAGTCCATCATGGACCGGGCTTGAGCATACAGAGCAGCTGCATGGCTAGTAAGTCTTGGGTGTCCGGGGAAAATGGGCGGGTGTATACTATCACATACCCGACTCAGGGCGGAGGGTCATTGCCCTGGGGTTCTTGTCGATTGAGAGTCCCTTGGCCTCCTGTTTCTTAAGAAAATCGGACACCTTTTCGGCATGTGAGCCCTTGGGACTGATATCAATGGCAAAGTATGGCTGGCCCTTGATATCACCGTGCTCAGTAGAGGGAATATGGTCAGGGAAGTTGGCCTCGAGCATTCCCAGGAAGAGGACAAGAGGGCTGGTTTGGGTGGAGTCGAAAGCCTGGATAGACTCATCCTCGGTGAGACCAAAGGGCTTGGAGCCGATGAGAGGCTCGACGTCCTCGAAGCTAAGGTAGGCCATATCCGTGCTGCCACTGCCCAGGGCGTTCAAGCTGTCGAGGGCAATGTAGCGTGAAGTAGGACTAGAGGCGGCTCTCTGGAGAAAGCCATAGTCGGCACGCAAGAAGGAGTAGCGGTTGATGCGACTGCCGGCATAGTAGTTGATGACTTCCTTTCCGAATCGACGGGTTAGCATGGAGTCGTCGTTTTGCAGAGCTGGAAGCTCTGGTAGCGGCGTTGCCGGAGCGGGCATTTTCGAGACTGGGACAGATGGCTGTATGCGGTTGCTGCTTTATAAGCGGACGAGGGCCGGGTGTGTGGCGCAGAAAAATCTGTAATCCACGGAAGATGCCAACTATACTGATGGGAGCGAAGCCTTGTTTGTTTCCGAAGCAGGTAGGTAATGTTTCCTTGGATCGGGCAGCAATAGGCTGGAGTATTGTAGAGGCAGGACGGGATCTAGGGTGGGAGCATTAATCGCGCCAAGAGATACGAATCGATACGTCAGGAACCCAAGAGCTCTCGGCGGTGTAGCCGAGGCCAATCAGTGATGAGTAAGCAGAGCTTTTGAATCGCCGAATGCCCCAAGCTCGGCGTGCCAGGGTCAGATGCAAGCAATTTGTTGTATCTGGGGTGGATGGAGATGGCCGGTTAAGCTCCAAAGGATGGATGGATGGATGAATAAGAGACACTGCAATGCAGCCAAACGGACGGGGGCATGTCTCATGATCTCCCCCACTGAGCCTTATGCTCGCTCTTGGCTGGAACACCGGCCGGTACTAACAAAGAAGCCTTCATGCCTGTATGCCTACCTGGTAGGTACCTAGGTAGGTAGGTAGGTAATGTACCTTGGGCACGACCCCCGCAGAACTCATGATGGACGAATTCCTCTCCAATTTGGCCAACGGAACCCCCAAGAGAAGATGCCCCGTTCATTGGCGGCATGCTTCTCTGGTGCCTGCAGGATCCCAGCAGCCCAACTGCCCACTGCATAGCAACGTTGATTTAGTGCTCTAGACCACCTCCGAAGCACTGTAGCTGCATAAGGTACCTACCTCTACCAGGTACCTTACCTACCTTGGTATTGTACAGTATGCTTAAGTGGCGCCAATTGCTTGAGCCTCGAGGCACGCTCTTTCCTTGGCCGTTTCCCCCCGCATTCCAGCCCGCCAGTGACGTCGTTCCGCGCCCAGCCATGTGGCTGCTGTTCGGTTCTGGAAACGCTGCAGCGAAAAATTCACCCGCCGAAAAGTCTTCCGGCGGCCGGTCCCACGAGTCCACGACCAGTCACACGCTCACATCTTGGGCCAAACCTTAATCCTAATTACGTACGGAATGCCGTCTTCTTCTGGGAACCGCAGACCATATTGAACATCCTCCATCTTCACTTGTCCGGCATCTCTATTCCTCGGTACTGGCTGTCCGGGTTGGAAATAGAACAGCTTTGGTTTCTCGTGCACCATTGCATCCATTGACTGACCGTCTGGCGCCAATCGCCAAAGTGGGACACGCGCCCTCGCGACCAGAATCATGACACCACCCCCCCAGACCTTCAACCTCGATGTTGAAGCCATCTCGGGCATCTGTGGGTAAGCTACCGCCGCTGGGACCCTACTACATGTGGCCAAAGCTGACATCCGTCCTGTTCTCTAGCTCAATCTCAATTGCTTGTTGGGGTATGTCATTCCACGCGGCTTCTACTGACTGACATGTTCAGTATGCTAACGCCCGAGCAGTCGTCGTCTTCTCTCCGCAAATCATCCAAAACTTCCAAAGAGGCAGTGCTGATGCGCTCTCCATCCAATTCATCATTGTCTGGCTCCTTGGAGATGTCTTCAACATCCTGGGCGCTGTTTTGCAGGGTGTTTTGCCCACCATGGTTCGTCCGCATCCCTCGTTTCGTACAAGCACATCTAACCCCCTCTTTTTGGTAGATCATCCTCGCAATATACTACACCATTGCCGACATGGTACTACTTGGCCAGTGCTTCTACTACCGCGGCTTCACCTGGCACGATACCCCTACTCCTGCTCCGAAACCGACTACCCGAGCTACCGGGGAACCCAATGAACGAACGGGACTGCTGGCCAACAATGTCAACCGTGAGCGTCGCGGCTCCGACTGGTCGGGTCTCTCC
This sequence comes from Pseudonectria foliicola, assembly GCA_003693505.1. Taxonomy (NCBI): domain Eukaryota; kingdom Fungi; phylum Ascomycota; class Sordariomycetes; order Hypocreales; family Nectriaceae; genus Pseudonectria; species Pseudonectria foliicola. The sequence goes on along the minus strand of QUZD01000034.1, from coordinate 250,652 downwards.
CCGGCTGTCCCCCATATGTCGAATGCTCCCCTTCAGTCTGAGCCGACCGTGCTGCAAACAATTGTCTGGAACTCCCTCATTGTTGTCATGGTTTGCGCCGCGGGCGTCCTTGGCTGGTTTGTTGGTCAGAAGGCCACACGCAATGACGATGGGCCATCGGATAGACACCGTGACGCTCTCGAGTTCAATCCCCTTGGCCAGTTCTTTGGCTACCTCTGCGCCGTATCCTACATTGCTTCGCGTCTTCCCCAGCTCGTCCTGAACTGGCGGCGCAAGACGACCGACGGGCTTAGCATGCTCTTCTTCTTGTTCGCCTGTCTCGGAAACATCACCTACGTGCTCTCCATCTTCGCATACGACCCCCGATGTGCCCACAAGAAGTGCCAACCTGGCGAGGCCGGCCGCATCTATGGCAGATACATTCTCGTCAACCTAAGCTGGCTGCTTGGCAGCTTCGTCACGCTGCTCCTCGACTTGGGTGTCTTCGCGCAGTACTTCATGTACCGAAACCGCGACGAGCTCAACACCGAACATGATGAGGACAATGACATCATCGACGACGAGCAGCTCAGCACTCACGAGGACCAGTGGGATCAGCGTCCCCTTTTGCAGCGAGGCGACTCCGCCCACCACTGAGCCAGAGAGTTTGGCGGTGTAGTCATTTCCTCCTCCATTCTTCTCTTTTATACGGGTGGGAAGGCACGGCAACTAGGTACCTTCAGAAACAGGTGATGGCGTTTGGGATCTTGGGGCTTATCATGGCGTCGATTGCATTCGGCATACAGTGACAAGGCTGGGTTTGTGGCGTGTACGGTGGTGGTGGTGGTTGGGATGGGAGGTGAAACTACATGTGCCTGCATCTGAATTGGAATAAAATTTTGCTCCTGCAAGGCAGTCTACTACGCTTATATCGTGTTGCAACAGCCAGTCTGTTTATCTCAGCGGACAGTCGACAAGTGGTCAATAGGACGAGGATTTAGTAATGCGACTGTAGCATCATTGCGCATAATTTGTTCCTACCGATCTGCCAGGTTCGTAGATTTTGCAAGAGTGCTGCTGCCGATCTCAAGATGTCTGGGTCATCGTCGATATGGGTTTCAACTTTGGGAGCACTTTGACGTTCGACTACGAGCACTGCAGCGATATCGACGTGCTTCTTTCCCGACATACGTCCTCTCAAACATGAGATTGAATATTATTTCAGCCATCAATCGCCTAGGGTAGTTGGGTAGGTGATTCGACAGACTGCGGACGAAGGGTTTTCAGGGTCCACCTGGCACCTTCTCATTCTCCTTGCCAACACTTTGCGACGACAGGATGACCATATGTATCTATGCATGTTTGCTTCATTCCCTCATGCGCTATTACGTATTTTCTCACCTGAAGCTCTCCTCATCTCGGAATACGGTTGTACCTGATGCATGTAACCTGGGTGAGGGTGGCTGGGAACAAGTATGCTAGTATGCGGGACCCTGTCAATCATTTAGCGCCTCACTATACCGATAAGTGCTATAAAATCTTGAGGACCCTTCCGTTCTTTGGACTTTTTTCTCTTTCTTCTTCACATCAGTAGAGGTTTTACTTCACCTAATAAGTGATTTAAGATCCACGGCGGCTCCGCGAAAGCGGCTTGCTGAGGGTTATCCTGCTCCCTGTGGGTTTCCTTCCGTTCCCGGCCTCCCAGAGTAAAGTGAACACTCTTCCTAATCAGCCGCGGGCGCCCTCATAGGCCTGCGACTGTGGGGTGGTCTCAACATTCCTCCGTAAACATTCTAAAAAAAAAAGAAGATCGATTCTTCACGTAAAATCAATTATGCTCCTCATCGGCCTCACAGGCTCGATTGCCACGGGCAAGTCGACCGTCTCTACGTTGCTCGCGTCGGATCCATACCATGTTCCCGTTGTCGATGCGGATGTCCTCGCTCGCAAGGTGGTTGAGCCCGGCACCAAGGGTTACAATGCGATTGTGAAGCACTTCGGACCAACCACTCCCGACCTCCTTGTCGCGCCCTCCGAGTCCATGCCTGAGAATGGACCAGATGGAAAAGGCAGGCCTCTGAACCGACCAGCCCTCGGACGACGTGTGTTTGGCAGTGAGGATGAGAGGAAGAAGGATCGCGCAGTCCTCAATGGTATCGTCCACCCGGCCGTTCGCTGGGAGATGTTCAAGATGGTCATGGGCTGCTACTTTCGTGGCCATTGGGCCGTCGTCCTCGACATCCCACTCCTCTTCGAGAGCGGCCTCGACCGGTTCTGCGGCGTGGCTCTTGTCGTCGGCGTGCGGGACCCGTCCATCCAGATGCAACGACTGCGAGCACGCGATCCCCACCTCAGCGAGGAGGATGCCGAAAATCGAGTCAAGAGCCAGACAGATGTGCGCGTCAAGGCACGACGATGCGAGGAGCGCGGACAGGGTAACGGCATCGTGCTGTGGAACGATGGAACCCAGGACGAGCTGAAGGCGCAACTAGATGATGCCGTCACGCTGATGCGCAAGACAAGCCCCGACTGGTGGTCCTGGACGTTGTTGGCTTGCCCGCCGCTGACCATTGCGGTGGCTGCGTGGAGGTACTACCAGAACGTACAGATCACCAAACGCTGGGAAGCACAGGAGGCTGCGAGGAAGACGGATTGAATCGACTGTATACTTTTCTACGTGTATGTGCGAACGTGTATAACTTTGCGTTAATTCACCACCTTATTTTTTTCCATTGAACCAGCCGTTGGGAATGGAGTGGTGCCATGAGGCTTTCTGACATCATCAACGTTTGGCTGTTGCCGTGAATGGATCAACCGATCCATTGCAAAGGACCGCAATTGTTCCTTACATCAAACAAATTTCCGAAAAGAACTTGCCTACCTACTTAGGTACATGCCTAGGTATCTACCTAGCATATTATATCTCAAGAGAACCTAAAACCCACGACTTGCTTTTCCATCTCATTGTGTAGTCTCACGGCTTATTCGCCGCATCAAGTCACGTGTCGTCATTTTTTCTGACCTTTGAGTGTTCCGCGAGTCGTGCACGGACCACATTTAGCCTGGCGGCCAAATTTTTCTGAGCCGAATCGCCGTCACTTAATCGCGACTCCATGTGTCGTCGATAACTCCCTCGATCTCATCGCTCCCGACCGTCCCCGTCGACCTCGTCATCCTCGCTGCCTAGTCGCATCACCAACGCATCCACTTCGTCGCACTCGAGTTCGCCATCATGTCTTCGCTCTGGAATGCCTTCACCAGCGGCAACAAGCCGGCCCAGCCCCAGCAGCCCCAGCAGCACACGCCCGAGCCTGTACACCACACCTCCTTCGACCCGACTGAAGGCCAGGGAGTCGAGTCTTTTCTGCAGAGCTCCGCCTTCGCCGACCCCTCACAACTGCACCCCCTCGCCGGCCTGAACCGAGATACCCTGGAATACATCTCCCTCGAGGAGTCGGCGCTATCGGACCTGCCTGGTGGCCAGTCTGTCCTCCCGTCACGAGGCTTTACCGACGACCTTTGCTACGGAACTGGCATCACATACCTGACCGGTCTCGCGACAGGAGGCGCCTGGGGTCTGCAGGAGGGCCTGCGCAAATCTGACGGCCAGCCCCCCAAGCTGCGACTCAATTCAGTGCTCAACGCCGTTACGCGACGTGGACCCTACTTTGGAAACTCTGCCGGTGCCATCGCCATCGTCTACAACTGTATCAACTCGCTGCTCGGATCCCTCCGTGGCAAGCACGATGCCGCCAACACAATCCTGGCTGGCGGACTGAGTGGTATGCTCTTCAAGAGCACCCGTGGGCTGCGTCCCATGATGATTTCTGGAGGAATGGTGGCCTCGATTGCTGGTCTGTGGGCTGTAAGTACCCGTCCTCTGATCAGAAACGCTGTTTGGTCAAGTTGTTCATTTACTGATCGATGCTCTCAGGTTGTACGACGATCATTCTTCCCCATCCCTGAGCCCGTGCCATCAGCCGCCCAGGAGCTCAGCCTGTAACATCACTCACGATACAATTTCTCCCGAATCACGCACTCGAGCGAATTCGGCCTGTTTTTAATCACAACTCTGCTGCCAGGGGCGGCAGGTACTGCAAAAGATGGACGGATAGGTAGGGGAGACGGAAGGGGCGTCGTTACTTACCTTGTATATGCTGAATCTTTACAGCGTTGGTGGAGTCTGGAAGCATGAATTCGGACGATCTCTCCTCCCATGGGCAAATTTACTGTACATTACATCAGATCAGCGAGCATTAGACCACAATGAGGGGCGGGCAACTGGTCAATAATGACAATTGAAACGAACATTGGCCGCGATGGGCCTTTCTTCGGTGTCGGCAGCTTGCTCACTCCTGGATGGTGCATTGGATAGAATCTCCATGTCTATCGTGTCACTTGCCGATGTGAATCAAGTAAAGGGTGCCGCAGCCTTACTTGTTCCATGACTGCTTATCTGGTAACTAGGTATGACTCAATACCTACCGCTTTTAATTATGATGAGCAATATGTAGGAACGTATTTTGCGTGAGAAGTGGCAGTTTTAAAAGCCGAGACTAGAATGTCCAACAACTTCACGGCATCCCTGCAACAGCTTGAATCTAGTGCCAGCTGTTGTATCTGGCTGGTCACGAGAGCTTGGCAAGTCGAGAGGGAGGCTGCGGAACGAAAGACGACCTGACCCGAAACCCCCATTAATGACTCAACATTCATGGTCATTCCAGATCATCTAGAAACCTATATTGCCCGGTAGATAATTCTGAATAAGCTGTTTGCTCGATGGCTTCGCTTCAAGCCCTTTGGGCGCCTGCTCAAGGTAGGTAGTTTCATGATGGTACTCCGCTTACCAGAAAAGCCAATGTGAGATTGGTTTGAACCCAGCCAAGTTTCATTCTTTTCAACCACCCAACCTTCGTCCCGACAACACCTTCAAGAGCTGGTATCGCGATACTTATCACTTTTAAACAAAAGAGTAAGGACTACGACATACGACGAATACCAGGGGGAAAGCTCAGCAATGTGCCTTTCATGCTTCCCGTGGACTTGGACTCAGTACGAAGATCCGCTAGATCGTCTCCCGGAGCAGACGATTTGGGTCCACGACGGCAACGGGTGGACGATGCAAAAAGTAAGTTAGAGTTCAGTTTGTCATTTGTCGCTACGACCTCACTTGTTCTGCCATGCTCTGCCTCCATCTGAGTGAACGTCCAAGAGTCAGGAGCGCACCCCTTGTCTGTGGATGAGGCAAGCTCCCCCATCTCTCATCCGGCTCTTTCGTGATGGAATCAGGATTCCATCTCACTGGCTGGTGGATCAGGTCACTGCTTGCCAGCTGGCTACCATCTTGGACGCAGGCAGGCTGAGGTCCGACAGTGCAGACCAAAATCCTTTAGGGCCAGCCCCTGAGCCATTGGCGAGGAGCTTCGATTCACTGCGTTGGTCCCAGCCAGTGGACTCGCTGCCTCTGGGTGAGACGGATCTGAGTGCTTGGTATTTATCATCTCTCAGACTCCTCCTCCCTCCTCCTCCTCCTCCTCAACTCTTTCCCACATACATGAACCAGGAGCCTGCCTGGATATGTCCCAGCCGCCCGCCGCAGTTGCAGGCGGAACCAAGTCTCCCAAGACTCCCCGTCGCGTCAAAACTCCCGATCCTCGCCAGGTGCACTTTGAGCAAGAGTCGAGAGCTACTGGAAAACCCGCCATCATCACCGTCGACTCTCCTCGCTCTGCTACCTGTACTCAAGCAGACAGCGACGGCGACCACAGCCACAGCAACAACAAGACCGAGCCCTCCGTCACCATATTCCCACAAGTTGGCCTCGCACCCAACAGCGCTCTACAGTGGCATACATCCGCGAATCCCTCGCTGAGTGTTTGCACTGCCGGACTGCCAGCTGGCGGCACTCTTCAGCAGCCGCTACCCCCTCATTACCCCGGCTTCTTCGCCCCTCCTCCCCAGCACAACACTTTCCCTCCTACACTCCTCAATACCACATGCACAATACCCCAGCCTTCGTCTATCACCTATATCGGCCATCCAGGTTCCTTCAACGGCCAAGTTCCCGCGATGGGCGACTACCAGAACTGCGCCCCTCCGCCTACCGGCACCAACTTCCAACCTCCCGTCCCGGACACGACGTTTGGGCCCATCCCCCATGTTTACGTGCCTCGCTTTGACGGCGGCTTCGTCCCTGGTGCTCAAGTCGGTCTCTCTCCTACCCAGTTTGTTTCTCCCCCTGCTTGTATTACTGTCGTCCTGCCAAAAACCTTTTATGTGAATGGTTACACCTACTATGCAAGTGAACTCTGTCTGCTCACCCCTTTTCGTCTGGCTCACCCCTATCGGTCTTTAACATCGTTCGCCGTGAGTCGCGGATATCACCTACCCTGGTGTTGGCCAAACAGGATAGCTGTTCTTCTCTCTCTTTGTATCTTCATTCTTGAGCCGATGGCTGACGTGTCTTTGTTCTGCAGCAACCAGCCGTCGGCGGCTTTGCACCTCAGTCGTGCCCACCGGGCCCTTATGTTGTCGCCCAGCAACCATACATCATGCAGCAGCCAGTCGCGGGCCAACAACCCTACATAATAAACAGTCAGCCGGCTTTCATACCGCAGCAACAGCCCATGACGGGTTATCCTGCGGCGTTCCCTGCGGTTGGCATGGCAGGCGGTCCTCCTATGAATGGGGGGATTCCCATAGCTCCAGGTAATTCTGGCCACATCCCCGAGGTTACCGGTCTGGGCCGTACTGCTGGTGAAGAGACGCTCCGACAGGTCAAGTTTGCCCATGCGAACCGTCTCTACGAACCTCAGGACTTTAAGCCCGCAGACGATGACCCCTCACGTTTCTATTACGTTCGCGAAGTTGACGGAAATTGGACCCAGCGCAACCGTTTTACTATTGACCACATGGGCGACTGCCGTTGGTACGTTACGGATGAAGGCTGGTTCTATGCCGTCCGTCTTCCAGACTGATTTCAGGCACTGCCGGTGAGTTGTTCGTATAGATTATGCAAGCCTTAGCATGCTAATTGTCGTTCAAAGTGGAGCAAGTCTTATAAGCAGTCAAACTTCCACAGACTCCTTACTGAAGAAAAATATTTCTTGCCCTTTGCTGTAAGTCTGAAATACCCTTCTCTTACTACTTCACACAAGGTGCTAACACGCTGTCTCATAGACCCAACACCTTGCCTTCGAACGTGCGGCTTGAAAACGGACACTTGAAGCTGGGAGGGAGCTTGTGGGATAAGGGAAAAAGGACTTGTGGTGGAGTAAACGAACTTCCTAGATTACTATGTTCTCCTCGCTGGACAAATTGAGAGACGGCTTCTTGCTTGAGACGAACACAACACACAATGAATACCTGTATTTTTGCACGAACGCCTGGATTTGATACCCCTGATTCCACGTGTTTATCATCAAGGCGAGGGTCATGTATGACTTGAATTTCGTCAAGACGTCGATTCCCTGCACCTTTCTGGCTATCGAGCCAGAAGGGTCTGATTCAGGTCTAGCACTCCTGGCAAGCAGAGAGACCTGATCAGAGACCTGGAAGGGGATGATGCAGGCAAGCCGTAGTTGGTCTCGTTCTTTGCATTCGTTAGGGGCCTTCAAGACCCTGACCAATTGCTCGGGCCTGAGTAATACACTCTTTCAAAGTAGCTATGTACGCATCTTCTTGACCCTCGACTTCGTCGTTTACAAGAAGCCCCTTGTCACTTGGCAGCTTCGCGTTTAACTGTAGTCCAAGGGTCCAAATGATGGACTCTAAAGCAATTCTGCCATTCAATGTAGCACCGTCTTCGAAATGGGGGGTGAAACAGATGTCGGAGCTCACTCTACTCTATCAAATAACACTGCAGGCGCTTGTGATCCTTGTGCTTAGAAGCGAGGCGACAAACAGCCTCTTCGTTAACGAAGGAGACGAAATCTGCAATCTGATCGTCGATTTGTTCCTCTGGTAGAGGAAATTGGGAAGTGAGGTCGTCCCGGACCTGGCCGCAGTTGCTCTGAATAGGGAAGACCGAGTACTGTGTCTCGTTGCTATACTAGGGTAGAGCCATGGTCGCTGATCGATGTGCTGTCGCTGCTGCCTGGCCGTATTCTGTTCTCTCACAAGCCGTAAGGTGTCGCCAACAGGTACTCTGGAGGGTCAAGTAGGTAAAGTATTTGTTCCTCCAACGTTGAACTTGTCAAATAGTTGCAAACCCGACGTTGCTATCACCACGCTGAACATGTCATTTTAGAGAGGCAGCTTTATCAATAATCTCAAGATATCCATCAACTATTTGAAAACCAAAACCCCAGAATAAATCGCTGATGCTATGGAACAATAATTTCATGGGGTAAATGTTCAAACTGACGCCGGAGTGGTCCAATAAGAAACCACCGCTTTACATTGCTATTCAATGAGGAAGGCCAAGTTTCTTAATGTTCCTCTCAGCCCATCAACTCAGTATCTACGCCAGAACTCTTCAAAATGCCTTAGAGAATGGAAAACCAAAAAGAAAACCCCGGTCTCAACCCTTGTCTAGGTAAAGGTCTTTCACTTTATCTTCTCTCACCTTTCTTCATCGCTCCCCTGCCGTTTTCTCGCTCCATCTTGGTGAAATCTATCCTGAGCTGACTTTGAAGCACTTGGAGCAGTACCACGTCGGCCCAGCCCAGCTCAAATAGTGAATTGACCTTCAAGATGCTATAATCTGAGCACCAGTGAAACATTCCGACGAGTGCTAATCTCCGACCCCGTTCCCAGGAAGATTGCCCACGCGGTTCGTTCTACGTGATGCCAAACAGCAGTGCCACGGTACCTTCCCGCATAAATTAGCCCACAAGGTCACAACCAGCCGAGCGGAGCTGCCAGCTGCGAGCAGGTGGTGAGCAACCGCTGAAGCCGGCCAAAGCGGCCTTTGATTTGCAAACGACTTGATTTTCCAAGTGCATCAGGATCCCTTGAACTCTTCAACACGGTCGTCTTATGCCTCTCCAAACACATCAGCACGACTCTTGCTCGCTTGCTTCACACTATGCCCAGTCGCAGGCCCACCGGGCCTTCGAGCTTTGGCGAGTGGGTCGTGGGCACCACCGTTGAGTCTCTCCTAGGCCCAGTGCCTAAGAAGCCTTCCAAGAGGCGTGATGTCGTAAAGGTCGAAATCACAACCGATGACGAGGCTGAACAAGACAGCGTCTTGATTACCTATCCCAGAATCCGCAAGTCAAAATCGTCCGGCAAGAAGGTGGAGTCGGTTGTTAAGAAAGTGCGGTTTGAGAACGGACCCAAGAAGTCAGCACTGAAGAAGAAGACCTCAATAGTCACAACGAGTTCCGAAGACATATCTCTAGAGTCTGATAACGAGAGCGTTTCCAGTTCAAGCCAGTCCGAAAAGGATACGAGCTTCAAGACGCGAAGCTCGGGGAAGGAAGGCTCTGGGAACGTGTCAAATTCCTCGAGAGCAAAACCAAAGAAACAAGACGATACTACAGACACCGAAAGTGACGATAGTTCAGAGCCCCGACGTGTCTGTGAGTAGCCCCATCTGCCTGATGGCTGATGCTAATCTTTACAAGGCAAAAGATGTCTCAAGACAGAAAAAACAACTAGTTCGGAGGGGTCAAGCTCGGAGTGTGAAGTCAACCTCAAGGCAAAGACCAAGGGTTCTCAAGTCAACAAGTCCAATAAAAGCAAAGGTGGCAAGAATGTCGATTCGTCTGATACCGACAGCGAAAGGTTCGAATCAGAGTCTGAGCCTTGCTCCAAAGGCAAGAAACATATGTCTGGCAAGTCAAAGAAGAAGCAGACTACAGCATCGGAAGATTCCGAAACTGATGGAACGACATCACGGTCAGAATCGGAAGCACAAAGTCCAAAGGGGAAGAAGAACGTAACCAAGCAAAAGAAGACCGTGGAAGAGAAATCAAGCACTTCGGAGGCGAGTGAGGAGACTGAAGAAGGCCAAAGCAGCAAAATGAAAGGCAAAGAAAATGAAAATGAAAAAGGAAAAGGAGAGGCTAGCGCAACCAAGGCCCAGGAAAAAGAACAAGCAAAACTTGTCAAAGAGCCAAAGGTTAAACAGAAAGCCGACTCTACGGATGACAAACAGAAAGGGCATTCACCCAAGGCAATCCCGAAGACGCAGCAAAAGAAGCAGCAGGAAGAAGGGGAGAAGAGTCAAGAAGGCCTCAATAGGGGCACTGGCTTTCGGGGTGAAAGATATCCAGAGGCGTTTCCTTTACCTCATCCACGTCGGCCTAATCTCATCGACCCAATTCGTGCAGAGGTTCATCAGACCGAGCGTGTTATTGAAACAGCAGATGATCCACCTCCAAATGCCTTTTACGATGCTGAGAACAATGTTGTACGAGTCTACTATGGACCGGTCTATGGCAACCACCCCCCACAAGGCCTCTACCCTCGCCGGAGCAGCGATCACCGCCCCTTGCCATTGGGGATGCCCCATCCTAGCCAGAACCCATACTATTACGGCTTCAAAGATCAACCTCAGCATACGGGGTATGAGCACGTTCCAATCACCCAAGGAGGGTGCCCTGGAGCCTACAATCCCCTTTATGCACCCGCCGGGTTGGCATTGGGACCATACCCGGGTGCACCACTTCAGGAAATACCATCCATGCTCCAGGCGAATGACCCAAATCAAAAGCCAGCCCCGTCTTCTATCAAAGGCATGGATAAGAGTGGAATGAATAACGTTGGGCCTGAAGGCTCAATTGTGAGTATATTCATTCGTTTCATGCTCTCGCCGCCATTGCTGACTGAGTCAACGACAGGCTTCCAACAATCCGTACCGTATAAAGACTGCTCGGTCTGTATTTAGTTCGTACGTGAGCAATGGGAAACGGAACACATCTGGAGGCAATCCCAAGGAGGGAAAGGAGACGTATGGATCGTCCAAGAAGGCGAAAGATTTTGCCAAGGCAACAGCCAACGATCCTCATCCAGGCAACGAGGACAGAAGCTCGCGAGGCGACAGATACAATTCCGGAGGTAATATGCCATCACCCCATGCGTCACAACGTGGCAGCGTCCGGTCAGCCAATATGACCAACAGACCTGGGGATCATTGGGGAAACGACTCGTTCCGACAGGTGTCTGGTGGCAGCCGGGGGAAACCTGCTTCGCACAATGGGAACACTTGGAATAACAACTCCAATGAGGACGGCAATAGTAACTGGCAATACAACAGCAACGAAGGGGACAGCCAAAGAAGGGGCGGCTCAAGAAGCAACGCGGAAAACAACAGTGCAGCCACTGAAGAGAACAATACCTGGGGTGCTTCTACAAGCCATAGCGCAGACAAAAACACTGGCGCCGAGGAGAACGACACCTGGGGTGCTTCGGCAAGTTATGGTGCTGACAACACCGGCGCCGAGGAGAACAACACTTGGGGGGCTTCGACAAGCTACGGTGCCGATAACAACAATACTTGGGGGGCTTCGACAAGCTACGGTGCCGACGCCAACACCATCAAAGACGAAAGCAACACCTGGGGTGCGGGTGCCACAGCATACACCGGGGCCAACGACAGTCCCAGCCCCGAGGAGAACAACACTACTTGGGGCGAAAGCAACAATGTTATCCCGGAGATGAGCAATACTTTAGACGAAGGCAGCAACGTCGTTCCCGGAGCCTGGGTAGATACTCCCAACCCCGGCCCAGGGCCATACGCATGGGGAGATGAGACGGCGGCTCAGGATACTGGAGGGGAGGCAATAAACTGGTGATTCCCTTGGACACAAGACGGCCTGGTTGCAATGACGGGTATTAAAGTTTTCAATTCAGATATCATAAAACTATATGGTCGCTCAATATCTACTCCGATGCTCCTCCCAATATTGTTTACATCTTGACCCCAATGCCACTTTGACATTCTACAGCTTTTCAGTTGGAAATGCAAGGAAGAACGGAAGACAACGTGAAGACACCAGAGATACGGTGACCAATGATGCAGCAGCTGAAACAAGGCCTCACAGAATCCTGCACCCATGAAGAGACCTGGCCATGGGTTAGCTTCTCCGGACTTGATGAGGGCATCAGGTGGTGGGCCCTGCCCCCCCGGTGGTAGCGTTGGTGATGATGGCGACAAGCCTAAACCCATCTTCGAGAGCCTTAACGGGTGTCCCAGAGTAAGGGGGGGAAAGGGGGGGAGCGCGGCGATTAGGCGTGAGGAGGAGAAGGCCCAAAGGCAGCTCACTCACCATCTGTAGGTTTCCCACTCGTAGATCCAAGAACAGCAAATCTTGAGCCTGTCGCGCACGCTAGAGGTGGCGAGCAGGCGGTACTTTTCAAGATCCTTGACGGGCAAGATGCTGGCGAACCACCAGGGGAAGACGGCGGCGTCGTCTGGACACTCGCCATAGATGCCGAGCATCCGTTCGGTGAGCCAGGGAGCGCTCTGGGCGCTCATGCGGGTAACGAAGGAGACGCCAAAATGCATCAAACTCTCCGTGGACATTCTGTCAATATCTGTGGGGGAATGCGGGATAGCGCCCGGAGATAGCGGTGGCTCGGCCTGTTTGTCCTCATCGCAATGCTGTGGTGGTGGATCCTGGTCGGTTGGAGTGGAGGACAAGGCCTCGGCTGCTTCGAGAGCCTCTTCCTCCTGGAGACTGACGTCATCAACGCGCTCGGCCTTGACTACCGTGTAACCGTCGACTGTAGCATGTCTAGTAACACGAAAGCGAGATACACCAACCGTCTCGATGAGGCTGCGGCCATCGGCGTAGTACTGGACGTTGACGACACGCAGCAAGGTTCCAAACTCGTGGAAGTCGGGTCCCTGGGCCGTCCGGGAGTAGTTTGGCAGAGCCATGCCGAACGTGCGGCTGCCCTCCATGACCCGTCGAATCATGAGACGGTATCTCGGCTCAAAGACGTGGAGAAAGGTGGGCATGGTAGGGAAGGATAGGGTGCAGACGAAGAGAGGGAAGTCGTAATCCTGCAGGTGAGCAGTGCGCTCGGCATAGAGCATGTCGCGGCGCGCGTTGAGCTCGGGCAGCCAGAAGGCCTCGGTGATTTTGGTGAGGGTGTCGTTGGAAGGGCATGAGGTGCGGTTGAGGAGAGGGTTGATGGCAAAGGGGCGCCGGCAGATGGGGCAGTACCGGGAGTGATCGAGGATGCGATGGAGACAGGAGCGGCAGAAGGTGTGGCCGCAGGAGGAGGTGAGAGGATCGTAAAAGAGGGAGTAGCAGATCTGGCAGTCCATCTCGGTGCGGGCGGCTGCTTGGGCTCTCCGCAACACGTGGTCGTCGTTGAACTCATCCTCGACGGAGCCGGCATGGTCGCTTTCAGAGGGCGACGAGACTCGATCGTACGTCACATCGACGTCGTACTTGAGGCGGCCTGCTTCGGCGAGCGCATATGTGGCGGCGAGTTTCCCACCTTGGATCACCTGCGGGCCGGTCTCGTCTTCTCGCAGAGAGCTGATGCCGGCGATTACCCAGGGATCTTGAGGAATAATCTTGGTGGAAACGTGCGGACGCAGACCCTCTTCAGTGAGGGGCCGCTCAATCTCCTCGCGGACAAGCTGGGCGGCCTTGTTTAGGACGACATCGACGGAGCAGTCGCCGACCGAGTGCTCGACGCCGCATTCTTGCAAGGGGCAGTGGAAGCCACGGAGACGTTCAGGACTAGCGGGATAGGTAATGTTGCTGCGGTGATGGGTCTCGGGCAGGCATTTGCGGCAGATGCTCCTCCCGCAGGGGAGGCTGACGGGCTCACGGAGCGGGTGGGAGCAGACGCGGCACTGGAGGAGGCGGACGACGCGGCGGGGATCGAGGCGCTCCTGGGCAAGCTGGTCGGGCCTGTAGCCGGCAATGTCGTAGTCGTCGGGGGCGGCTGGCGGGGGAGTAGACGACAGTGAAGGTGGAGGTGGAGGTGTGGGTGTGCTGGGTGCACCAGGCGACTCTCTGCGGCTGCCCGGGGACGGCTCCGGGTCAACGTTGGGTGACATGAACGCCCGTATGCCGGTCGATTCTCAGGCGGAGGCGGAGGCGGAGGCGGAGGCGGAGGCGGGCGGTTGATGTCGGACTCGGACTCGGGCTCGAAATCGGGATCGGGATCAGCGACGGCTACGGCGACGGGGACGACGACGGGGCCGGGGCTGGGTCGGCAGGTGCGGGTACGGGTACGGGTACGGGTTGCCCTCGTAAGACGCCAGAGGACAAGAGGAGGGACTCTGGTAACATTAAGATGGACGTTGACCAGCAGTGGGGTGGGCGGTCAACGATGGGGGATGATGTGACGTGGTGAGCAAGTTCATCCTAGAGAAGCCGGTTTTGGACTGTTCATGTATGAGGCTGAGCGATCATTGCGAATGGGCCGCGGTGGAGAGGCAGGTGGAAGCAGGAAGATGATGCAATTCCCGGCTGGCGAGTGAGTGCGTGAGTGCGTGAGTGCGTGAGCGAGTAGTTGGGTTCAAGTGGTTTGCAGCGCTTCAGAGGACGCGGCAGAAACGTGCAAAGGACAAGACGGGGATAAAGTACCTGCAGACTCTAGACGCTAATACAGTGAAGCGGCAGTACAATACAGTACATGTAGAGGCCGTCATGGAAGAAAGGGGAGGGGGGGGAGGCGAGCCCAGAGATCGTCGTCATCCAGGCAGGGCCAGACCAGTGACTGGGAGATGGTTGGTGGATAGGGGAGTGAGATGGAGGCAGATTGACAAGATTGCACTTGGGGTCCCGGGTGAGAGAAACACAATACAGTACTGTAGTGTACAGATTGCCATTAAGCACCACACCCATCTCCCACCTGCTGCCCTACTGCTGTACAGTATACAGTATCCATGCCGTGTGTGTTGTGTGTGAGCTCGACTACGGTAAGTATTGTAGCTGGACCATTGCTGGATCATTGCAGAATGCGACGCTGGAGCAAAAGTCGAGGCGTCACTGTCTCGTATCAGCCGCGGTACTTTGCGTCAAGTCAAAGTACCGCAAGCAATCCAGGGCTGCCAGGGCTGCCAGGGCGCGCGGGATTGGGATTGGGATTGGGACTGGACTGGATTAGACTGGATTGGAGTGGATTGGAGTGGATTGGGTTTGGATTGGGGGACCCTGACAGTTTTCTGGACGTGTTGACATCATGAGTTGGCGCGAGATGGACGGCAACATACTTTTTTGACGGGCACGGGCACCAGACCAGAGGCGCGGAACTCGAAAGGGCCTAGACGCGTCTGCGTCTTGATCTTGATGGGACGGAGCGGAAGCCTTGGAAGCCGAGCTATCCAAGCCAGTTGCTGCATGTATTATAATTGTTCGATACCTACCTTAGGTAGGTACCTTACCAAAGTGACTTGAATGTGACTCTGTCTCTGTACATGTATGTCTGTATGTCCTGGCCATGCTTGGTCGCCTATTCATTGTCTCTCCTCGGCCATCAGCGGTCGGTGTCTGTGCCAGCTCCGTCTGCTGGGCGGACATCTACAGCTCCCATGAGGTGCTTGGATGCCCGCCACGCCGGCCCAGAGTTTTGTGCGCAATTGCAACCATGTGGTGCCGCCGGGCATATATCATTGACGCCATCTACGGCTGGGGCTGGCCCGGCGTCGAGGCTGGCCTGCGTCATGGCCCATCGCCGATTGGGCCGTTTCAGCAGCACAAAGAAGAAACTGATTTGCTGCTGTGTACAAGGCCAAGTTGTAGTTGTACATGGTATGGCTTTGACGTCTTGCCTTGACGCATTGATCCGCCTGATACTGTGTGTGCTCTGGGCTCGCTGCCTGCCACATCCATCACCAACATCCAGCCGGAACACGCGTGCCCCTCTGCCGGGGAGGAATACTCTGGTACAGGTTACTCATGAGGTAATTGAAACACTCATGGGAGAAGAAGCCAGGCGGCAAACGACGTGGACAAAACGAAGCCCTCCCACAGAGGAATGAGGCATCGCAGTCTGCGGCTGACATGTGCGCATCATCGCCGTCGTTGCTCGCCCCGAGTGTGACTTGTGACGGCCCGGATCGAGATGTCTGCCCTCTGTGCCTCTTCCTTCTACGGTGCGACAGTGCCAAGATTGCGGGGCATTGCAGATACCGTACCGTGTGACATCACTCCCTTCCCGCCCACATGGATCCTTCCTTCCCGTCTCATCGTTCTCATCGCCCGCCAATGACCACCACCAATGACTTTTAGCTTGACTTTAACTCTCCACATCTTCTTCATCATCTTCGTCTTCAGTTTTTCGCTTTGCCTACCTACCTACCTAAGTAGGTACCTACCCACCTACTGTACGCACGGCTACGTAGCTCGCATCCGCGCGGCTCGCCTGCCTCCAATCATGTCATGCTGCTCAGCTGTGTCAAACAGGCATCCGTGCTACAGTATTCACTCCGCAGTCGGCCGTGGATGTATGTAATCAATATCGCCGCCGCCATCAGCAATCAAGACATGTACTGTACTGTATCTGAACCCTACAGTAGGCTACTTACCTACCTAGGTAGGTAGATATACACGCGTCCCTATGGGTGTCTTGTCCATGCAGTACATGTAGCTGTAGGTATTTACAGTAGCTCCTCGCATGCCTGCTGCACCTCAGGTTGATCACAACAAAAGCTGCCCGCATCTGGCAGGCTCCCAGGCACCGTGGGGAAGAAGCTCCACTCAAAGCTCGTCTATCCAAGGCACGTTCAAGCAGCTACCGTACTGTATCAAGACACTTACGTAGGGTTGTTTGCTCCTCAGACACTCAATCCCTTCCGTGCCAGATATCGCATCTCAATACATACCTACCCACGTAGTCTTTTGGAATCTTCTCTCCTCCTATAATTTGGCTTGCCTTTCCTTTCCTACACAACGAGTACAGCTCACCCCGCCCAAGATGTCTGCCCCACGTTCTATCCCTCCCAAGCCCACCAGGGACAACATCATGGCCGCCCTCGTCGAGCTCGTCCAGGCCATCGAATCCCACCCGGACTGGACGCCGCCCTCGCCCCCCAAAAGTCTATTCCACGTCTGGGACTTTGTTAACCGTTCCTGCTACATCATGTCCGAGCTCGACAACCTCTACGAGGGCACTCCCGTTGCTCGTCCAGAACAGATCCCACCGAATCCGCGAGGTAAGCTGCTCTGCCGCAAGTAGGGGACGACGTCGAGAAGGCGGAGACGAAGTGGGAAGTGCTGAAACAACATCCTACACATAGCCACCACAGGCCCCGAGGCAGCAGCGGCCTCCTTCACCGACGTCTGCAGCCGCGCCATGACCATCGATCAGATGATCCAGAACCCTCGCATGATGGCCATGCTGGGCCTCTCCAGCGTCGAGTTTGGCGACAATATTCGACGAAAATCCCGAGCCGTCAATGACATCATCTCCAGCTGCCTGTCGTAGCGAAATATGCCTATCTGACACCCACCACAGCGGACGAGCGGTTCGACGGCTGGTGGACAATAGAAAAATCATGAAGAAAGCAATGCCTGACCAAGGCTCGGGGTCCAAAAAAGCTCACTGATATCTCACACTCACTTACTTTGATGGAAGAGGGCCGTCATCAAATGAGGTCGTGGAAAGTATCATACCATGACAGAATCATTGTACGGAGACTTTTCTCTCTCTCCTCCTGACACGTTCGACCCAACTGGCCGGTATAGAGGCCTGGCTATTCAAGGCATCAAAAGTCCGTGTTTGACTCGAAGCTAGTACACGAGCCAAGAGAAGACAACAATCATAGCTGGAAAATACAACAACAGTGGTATCCAACGATTTCCATTCAACTATCCCGTCGCGTCCTGTTTCCGTCTCCCCTAGCTTACGCCAGCCCATCGTCCCTTTGGAGCAGACCGGCTCAGCCCTAGTCGGCGACCAATATTGCCAAAGCAGACACAACTGCAGAACAGGACGCTGAGCATCCACACTCCCGTCTCAAGTGTCTCCGGGCTTGTCAAACCGCCCAGGGTCATAAACTGGCCCGTGCTGAAAGACGCGTTGGCAGCATTCGAGGGCGCGTTGCGGAATAGCGCACCAGTTGGAGCCGGCATCATGTCCGGATTCACCCCCAGTAAAAAAGCAGAACCCGTGAGGCCTACCGCCGCCGAGAGTAGCAGGCCGGGCTTGGATCGATCAATGAGCCACCATAGAAGTGGATTGACCATGGCAAGGGACAATGAGACTTGAAGAGTAGAAGCCCAGGCCACCTTGCGCTAAAGCCGCGTGTTAGTTTCATGATGTTGACGAGGGATGGAATGTTGAATTGGCAAAGCTTACTATGGCAAAGATGATGCCAACAAAGGCACCAATGGCTCGCATCACCAATGTCCAGTCGGTACTCGGCATCGATGTCTTGATCGGGGCACCGTCCTTATCCATGACCACTTCGTCATCTCTCTCGCCAAACGATTCTTCCCAGACACGGTCGAACCAAGGTAGCAACGCACCGAGGCCAACACCAGCGAACCCCCAAAACACCAAGTGCGTCCAGTTGCACCCAGCGATCTTGATGCCTCTAGGCAGCGAGGTCATCTGTGACCTGTCACCATGAAAGCGAGTGGTGACGAGTACACCGTAGCCCATACCCAGCAGGAAGAGCAGCAGGGCCCGTGGTACTAGAGAGACAGCCGAGTCGGCTGCCGACGGCGGGGCAGGACGCTCCATAGGGTGAAGGGATGAACGACGGCGGACGGGGTGGGAGCGGTCTCGCATCAACTCAAAAGTATCTTGGTCCACGCTGGGACGCTTTATGGGGGTTTGGGCACCAGTACCCCAAGGGGTATCGAGCTCGTAGCGGTCGTCGACATTGCGATCCCGGCCCCTGGAGATGGTCGGGGAGAAGATGCCAAAGAGAGTGGAGGAGGTGAGGTTCTTGAACGACTGAGGTCGACTAAGGGCAACGGGCTCTGGGGTCGCGCTGAGGAAGTACGGGTTGTTGACGTCTAGCGGCACGGGACTGGCCGATTTCGAATCGTGTTCCGGGGGGGTCGCAGTGGTGAAGTTGAGATCAAAGGGTCGGCGAGGAATGGGCCGAATGAGAGGGGGTCCGTCGTCAGCCATGATGTAGAGGTCGACTGTAGCTGAGTCGAGAAGGGTGCAGGCCGGGTGGACAGGGAGGGTTGACGATGGCGATGTCGAGGTTTCGGAAGAGAAGGCGGCGAGCTATAGATGGTCGCTCGGACTCGCGGAGCAGACGCTAAGCTCGTATCGCGCGTCAACAGAAGCGTAGAGGCCTAGTAGCCAGCGGACGAGGTCCCCGAAGGTGCAGTGGGATGACGCAAGCGAGGGTCTGGAAGATGGGCCGGGCGGTGGGGTGCTGGAGTGGGACGGTGATATCAATGGATGCAGTGTTGGGCGCGGGTTGTACGGAGCCGAGGAGTCGATATGGGTGCAGTGCAATGGGAGGATGAGTACGGGGTGCAAGGCGTACTTGTTTTTTAGAAGCGGAAGCGGGAGCGGAGGGATGAGGATCGTGTACTATGTAGTCTGGCGAGGAGAATGAGACAGGCAGTCAGCCACCACACAGCTACCTTAGGTAGCCAGCCACGCACGTGAAAGGGCTGGAGAAGTTGAAGTAGGTCAGCTGGAAGGGGCAAGGACAGGAACGGAAGGTTCGGGCGGAAGCAGGCAGAATTCCTACAGGTACGTGCTGTGCTGTGCTGTACTAGATATGCTATGCTACAGTGTGCCAATGGATGCCTGCCTGGGTGTGTGCTGTATGTAAAAGGCTGGGACTGCCGAAACGGGGAATGGGTCAACTGCCGGGGACATGTCATTGTCGTGATGTGGCATGGGTTGAGAGAGGGATGTGATGTCTGGTGGTACATTTATTACAGTAGGTACCTACCTTAAGCATCTTGCTTGCATAGGTTGGTATTAGACTTGATCATCTTTACCGAGTAACTTAATTTGTAATCTGCAATCTGTAGACTACATGGCAAATATTGGAAAGGACGATGAGTGAGGCTGACTTCCCCTCAGTTCGCATCCAGCCAGCCCGAGCCCCGTCTACTTTTACCTTTGTATTCACATTCACCTTCACATTCACATGCGCATGCGCATGCACAAGTACCTAGTGTACACGCACAGGCACAGGCACAGGCACAAGCACAAGCACATGTTTCTGCATCACAAGACAGACGAGACGAGACCAGACCAGACCAGAAGAGACAGCCAGTGGTGGACACGAGCAGACAAGGAATACAGTAAGCGGGAAACCCTGCTGCTGCGATTGGAGCCAGCCTCTGCAGCGGCGGCGGAGACGACCCCGCCCGCCTCCACTGCAAACGCCACCTCTGGGGGCCCATCTGGGCTGCTCCTCTGTATTTACATACGATGCCGGACGGGGGCGTCTGGGCCGTGGACTCGTTACATACTTGTAGCCTGTAGGCCAGACTATTGATGCATGGACGAAGCCAGCAGCGACGTTTATGCATCATTGAGTCACTGCTTGCGGCGTGCTGCCGGGAAGACCAAGACCCAGCTGCCAGGCAGGCAGGCAGGCAGGCAGGCAGGCAGGCAGGCAGGCAGGCAGGCAGGCAGGCAGGTATATAGGCAGAGGCAGGCATGGCAACGAACAACGAAAAGACGATCCTGGCACAGACCCGCAACTTAAATCCAGCCCCAAAAAGTCGAGTCAAGTTCTCGTAATCTGTACAGCATTGCAGCATTGCAGCATTGCAGCGTCCGTCTCGGTCGGATTGGCATCCGCTCAATGCCAATTCGCCCGCCCGCACCCCCCTTTCGGGCGTGCCCTGGCGTGCCCTCGACTGGGAATCAATGTCTCTGACCCCTCTGTGCTCACTCCCTCCCTCCCTCTCTCTCTCTCTCTCCTCCCTCTCTGCCACTTGGCTTGGTTGGCCAGGTGGGTTGGCCAGGTGTCACCTAGTGCAGTCCCGGGGAACAAGAACGAGAACGAGGTCTTGCGAGTTCCAGATTACAGGTTCCATATTCCAGATTCCAGAGTCCAGATCCCAGCTGGTATGGCACAGCCATGGTGTCTATTGTACAGATTACAGATTACATACATACATGACAATCTGATGAGTGGCTCGGCGGCCCCTTGCGTTGCACTGCCAAGGCCCGGGTGCTTCGATGCCCGCATGCGCACTGCTACGGTAGGTTGCTTCCGTCGTTTCTGTCGTTGTTCCTGTTGCTGCTGCTACTGCTGCTGCTGTTGTCGTGTGGATTGCAGCGAATGATTCAGAGAGGCACCTAGGTAGGTACGTACCCGCAGGTCCCACACTGTTTCCCAGGGCTGCCAGGGTGGGTTCGAAGCATGTGATTGTCGTCTTGTACTCACTCACTCTCAGTGCCTCAGTGCCTCAGTGCCTCAGTGCCTCAGCGCCTCAGTGCCTCACATCCCCATCCCCAGTCCTCAACAATTGTCCACACAATTCGTGGTGCTTACTGAATTCAATGGATTCCTCTCAATCATCCCCGTCCTTTGCTATACAACACTCATTCCCTTTACTCATCCTCGCTATCGTCATCATCACTATCCTCGTCATCCTCCTCGGCCCCCATCTCATCCTCGCTGTCCTCGGCGCCCTCTGGTCGGGGTATCATCATAAACGCCGCCATGCATGTAATCCGATTCTGCGTCTCGTAGGTCCCCAGTAGAGCCCCCGCAGAAGACCCCGCCTCGGCCCTGTCCTTGCTGCTCGCCTGCAGCGCCTTGCTCGCCAGCTTCCACAGCTTGACCCGGCCGTCACTGCTGCCGCCGGCGACGTACAGCGTCTCGTGGTTCTGCGCGCTCCTCACCACCACAAAGTCCTTGATCCGGCTCGTCACTCCGTCCTCCTTGCCGCCGACCTGTGCCACCAGCTTGGCGATTGGCAGCGTCGCCTCCTTGTCCGCCTCCCTGTCGTTGCCCTTGTCCTTGTCCGTGTCCTTGTCGCCAGACTCTTCCGGCTTCGTAAGGTCCTCGTCCCTGGTCGAGAAGAAGAGGATGCGCCCGTCTTCCGTTGCCACCGCAACCAGCGTGTTCTCCGCCTCGTCGTCCACCGCAACGTAGAAGAACTGATGCACCTTGGATCGGATCTTGCCCATCAGCCGGCACTTGGGCACACTGTCCATGCCAAAGACGACAACGTCCCAGTCGAACCCGACGGCAAACTCATCTGCCCCATCCACGTTGCCCCAGACCACCCGTCGGCCCTCGCCCGTCGAGTGTCTCCCCTCGCCGGCCTCCTGCAGTATCGTCCTGGAAAAGTTGAGCACGCCCGCCTTCTTTCCCGTCACAAGGTTCCACAGGCGCATCGACCGCTCGCCCTTGCTGACGCTAATCATGAGCTTCATGCTCGGGTGGATCGCAAAGTCGTTGACGCCCGACGGCGTCCCTCCAAACGGCGCCGTGTCTCCGCTCGGCCGCCCCTGCGGCTTCGCTATCGGGGCCTTGATGTTGCTGAGAAGCGACCAGTCACGCGTCCGCGTCACGGCAATCGTCGAGTCCTCGCTCGACGAGAGCAGCTTCGACCGGGTCGGGAAACGCAGCGCCGTCACCGTCGACGCGTGGTGCAGCAGCGAGCCCACCTCGCGGTTCTTGCGGTTCTCCAGGATCGGCCGCGGCGCGACCTTGGCCAGGAGCTCCTGGTTCTTGAGGCTCGGCGGGTGCGCCGAGATGTTGTACACGTTGATCCTCTCGTCCGTGCTGCCCGAGGCGAGGAACACCTTTTGTGTCTGTCCCGGAACCGGCGCTGATACCGGCGAGATGGCCACGCAGCGGATGGCCGAGGTGTGCGCGTTGAACAGAAAAGTGTCGGCAAAGTCGGCCTTGTCCTCGGCGCCAATGGTCGCCGTTATACCATGGAGAATCCGGTCGTAGGATCCCACCACCAGCTGGATCGTCTCGGGTTCCGATGCCGTTGCCGAGGAAGTCGGAGCAGCAGCCTTCTGCTTCGAGGCGCTCTTTGCTTTGGACACCTCGCTCGTCTTGGGTTTCTCCTCGAATGCCGCCGATGCCTTGACCTTCTTGGGAGCCGGCTCGATTGCCTTGGCCTTCTTACCAGAAGCCTCGCTCGCCTTCGGCTTCTTGCTCGTAGTCTCAACGGCCTTGGTTTTCTTGTTGGTCACGAGAGCCTGAGCAGGCTCGCTTGCCGCGGCTGACTGTCTCTTTCTCTTGGCCATTGTGTCGTTGTCGAGTGATTGTGATGTAAAAGTATGTTCGTAAAAGTGCTAATGAAGCTTGATTTCTAGTCTAGGACAGTTGCAGGCGCAGAAAAAAAGAATTGGGAACGAACGATAAGATAAGCTTATCGTCTATCTGCATAGCCCCACTATATCCATCGATCTAGAGCTCGACTCCAAGAAGGTACTGTGTCATGTCGACTACAAAACAGAGACTTGAGAAGGTATCTTGCTGGAACTGGAAGTTCTATTCACATACAACTGTCTATTTGTTGCTCCGTTGTATCCATGCGCTCAACTATTTAACTGTACATGCGCCAATACATCGCTTTGGTCATTGACCCGCCTTACTGCCCGCCTATTTCTCGTTCCACCATCTCGATCGAGCCGAGGCTTGGGAAACGCTTCGCAAAGTCTTGAATGTAGTCGTCCTTCTCCTTGGCTGACATCTCCAAGACCGGGTTCCCGGGCAAATCTGTCGCGATGAGCGTCTCAGACGGCATGTTAGCCCGCGTCGGCTTTGGTGGGGAGGCAGCACTTCCTCCGGTGGGAAGACTATTCAGATGAACCGGTTTCTTGGGCGCGATGGGCCTAGGCGGGAGCTTCGTAGACATGGCCGGTGGTGCAGGTGAAGTACTGGTCGGCTCGTTACCGCTACCAGATGGCCCTCTGAACTGAGACGAGGGCTCCAGCGGAGCTTTGGTCATACTCTGAGGTTTCCTGGGCACCCTGGGAACATCAGGAAGAGGTTTGTCGAGTCTGCTTCCACTCTCTGAGTTGTCCGTATACTTGCCGTAACCCTGGGCAGTCCGCTGCACGCTTGGCGGTCGCTGCTCCTCGCTCAGTAGACTCTGGACCCGATTCTGAATGCTGACGGCTCGGGATACTCCGCCAATGCTCTTGGACATGGGCGTCGGACCTCCACCAGAGCCCCCCTCGGCGACTCGTTTGCGATATTCAACCTGGGCGGCAGCAACCCGTTGCTCCTCCTCCTCCAGCTTCAGACGCTCCATCTCGCGACGCATCTCGGGAGTCATTTCGTCCTCATCCTGGTCATGCCCATCGTCGCTGCGACCATCCGTCGCTACGGAACCCGCAATGGGAGTCAGATCGCGGCGGCTGGCCTCTCGGAGGGGCGATGGTGTACGAGCTGGAGCTGGAGGTGCATTACCCTCGAATCGTTTGAAAGCATCGCCAAACTTGCCTGCCAACATATTCTTGTTCCCTGACAAGGAGGTGAGACTGGATCTCTTATTGGCCTTGATTCGGTCTTGGTCTTCCATGCTTCTGAGAAAATCCATATCACTCGAGGCCCGCGGCTCGTCAAAGCTGCCTTGCTCGGGCTTCGGGGATGAGTCTCGGTTGGATGGCTGGTACTGCCGACTCAGAGCAGACCCTTCTCTCTCCCTAAGGAAGTCGAGCGTTGTCGACTCGAGACTCGTGCTTGCGGGCCTCTGTCGAGGAGCAATGGGAGGAGTCAGGCGAGTAGAGGGTTCGAGGAAATCGGCACGGGGTCGACCTCCCTCGAGAGACGGTCTAGCCGAGGAGGAAGAGCGTGCATGGGTATGAGGTTGCTGATAGGATGCAACCCTAGGCTTCATAGTAGGCCGAGATTCTTCGGTGTTCCACTGGCTAGGCGTCGGTTCAGCCTGCCTCGGAATGCTGGAGGATCGAGGTGAGGCTGCGCCGCGTTGGGCGAAACGATCCACCTCTGGGGGAGGCGTTGTCATGGTGCCAGTCGACACATATCTTGAATTGCTCTGACTAGCAATGGCATGCAGTTCTGGGTTGTTTCGGATAATAGACTGAGCCCTGCTCATTTCAGGCCGACTAGGGGCAGAGGAAACCTTCGCAAGCGGCTGGCCAGCGGGGGGGGACAAGATGGCAGCAGGATGCCCGAGCGGTGTAACAGACTGGGGTCTGGACAGTGGTTTGGGCCTGGGCGGGCTTGGCTCGGGCTGAGGAAGGGCGAAGGCCTCATCTGCCAGCTTTTCTGCCACGCGTTGGTTCAGATCGGATGGGGCGTGGGGTTGTGGCGAGACGGGGGAGGAGGCGTCAAAGTCGAAATTAGCGCCTTGGTCGTGCAGTAGAGAGAACTGGTCAAGAGTCGGGAAACGTGAGGACAGCTCATCGAAGCCACTTTTCTGAACCTGCTTCGCATCCAGAGCGGCAAAGGGATCTCCGTCAGTTCTTAGGTTAGAGGCCGAATCGGGCCGGGAAGTAGGGTTGCTGGGCAGTGCCGGGGAAGCGCCTGGGCGACCTCTCCTCATGGGAACCACTTCGGGGATCACCTCCTTCTGAGGAGCCGGTCTTGCGAAGACGGCACCCACCGTGGGTGTCTGCTCTGCCTTGCGGTCTCCGCCTGTTGAGCTCTCGCTGCTTGGTTGATGAGACCGCCCGGAATAGATCTGGCTTCGCATTAGTGATGTTCCTGCACTATGCAAACCCTAGAATACACATACGTCTTTGATGGGCATCTCTCGTCCCTGCATGGCGCAGCCTTCCTTGAGGACCTGGTAGATGTTGGGCCTGGCCTGCATGTTCTCTCGCAGCATTGAGGCTAAGGCGATTTCGTCAGTTCCTCGTCAACACACACTCAGATCCAGGGTTCCTACCAATCAGCTTCTTCAAGCGGTCCGAGAAAGCAGGATAGCTGGGAAATCGATAGCTGGCGTTGAGAATCGCCAATTGGCCTTGGTCCTCGAAGGGAGTGGTATAGTAGCAGAGCTTGTAGAGCAAGACGCCCAGTGCCCAAATGTCAGACTTTTCGTCGATGGGTTGTTTCCTGTAAACGTCGACCATTTCTGGACTTCGATATTGCAGTGTCGTATGCTTCTGAACATCCTCATCCGTCTGTCGGCATTCGGCGACGGTGGTGGGCGCCGGGCGGGGAATCGCCGCCGAGCCGAAATCGCAAAGCTTGAAGCGCTTGGCAGAGCCCCTGCTAGTAATGAGGACGTTTTCAACCTTGAGATCACGGTGCAGCAGCGAAGGCTTCAGATAGTGCATGCAGGCTACACCCTCGGCAATATCGTTGAAGATGTTGAGGATTTCGGGCTCGGTCAGGCGATGCTGCAGTCGGGTATTCATGAAGTCGATGAGGCCGCCGCCGTTGCAGTACTCCATCAGCAGGAAGACCTCGTACCCACCACCCCCGAGCTCCGAGGCGTGCGAATCAATGTAGGTGACGATTGGCCGGTGACCCTTGAGGCGCTTCATCGTCTCGACTTCGGTGCGCATGCTGCGCAGGGTTTCCTTGTCGGGCACGGCAACTCGCTTCAGGACGGCCAGATCGGTGCCGTCGACGGGCTTGGGCATCTTGACGAGGTAGACGTGGGCGAAGCCACCCTCGGAGAGATACTTCTGGATGACGACGCGGTGAGTGCCGATTTGGATCTTGGTCCCGGGGGCAAACGTGCCGGCCGGGGCAGCGACGCCGGGGACAGCCATCGGGACTCCGCCATAGGCAGCGTGCGGCTGGGCTTGATGCTGGTGCTGGTGCTGGTGCTGCGGCTGGGCATGTCTCGAAGACATGTGCGGAGGAGCGTGGTGTCCGTAAGAAGCCATCTCGGCCGGATGCTGGAGGAGCAAGTTCGTCGAGGTTGGCGGTGGATGGCCAAGTAAGAGGGCGGCCCGCTGGGAGCGCCAGGGGGGGGAGGAGGGGCGGTGGGAAGAGGAGGAGGAGGTGGAGGAGGAGGCGGAGGAGGTACGACGGCTGTTGAAGGGAGAATGGCGGTATTCGAGGCTCAAGGCATTGGCCCAAACACGGTCAAGTGGTTGAGCAACTGACTACGAGCGCATGGTTGGGCGATGGGCGGAGAGCGAGAGTTCGCAATCGTTGGTTGTTGCTGGAAATGTGTTGTCCAGTTGGCTTGGCTGGAGGCTTGAAGCTCAGCCTCCGCCGAGGCCCCTAGGCTATGTACCTTACGTACCGGCACTATTGCAGTGAGGTAGGTAGGTACCTAGGTACCATGTAAAGTTAGTTACCTCCCTGCGGTAAGGACTAAGGAGGCGCTCCACCTCTTGGGCACGCAGTGGCACTCGGGGCGGGGAATTATCGGATATCTCGAGTCGATAAGATAAGCGATAAGACAAGCGCAATAGCGGGATGCGCCGATAACAAGTCTGAGGTACTCTTCAACTGTTCAAATGTGCAGATTAGACGGCTCTGTACTTTTTCTCTTGCTACCAATAGCTACTATGATTCATCTCGGAGCAAATGGATACCAGAATAAACAGCTGAGCAGGTGTCTGGCGGCCAGCTAGTACATCATAGTAAATCACTGGCCAGGCTAAAGAGCCAGTATTTTTCTTCACTCCTCTCGTCTCGTCTCCTCTCCTCTCCTCTCCTCTCCTCTCCTCTCCCCTCTAGGCGGCGACTCCTATTTGGTCCCAGTTTCCCATATTTGGTCCCAGTTTCCCAAGTGTCGAGCCCCAGCGAAACAGCCTGGCCCTGGCCTAAAAGTCCAGGACAAGGATCACATTACTAGGGCCGTAATCTCTCCAGGCGTCATTTGGGTTTGAAACGGGCTCTCAAAAGTCAATGTCGGCGTTGTTTTAGTCTGAGTGGCTGACGTGAAGTGAGAGTAAAGTCTGTACCTGCATGTGTTCTTGTGCCCAGCCAAGTAAGTTAACAGGTAAGTTAAGGTTAAGAGGCCCATCCATATCTGACTATGGCAGTAATCTCGTCTCCAACGGCCAACTCTGGCTGCTCCATTTAACTACCTTACCTAGGGCTGTATCATTAACGTCTTCATGCCTCCCGCCGTCGCCGAGCTTATCCACCTGATCATGGTGCTCAATGTGCTACTGGCATAATTACCTTAATTCAAGTCGCAGACATATGCCCCCCCCCCCTTCAGTGGGTACATGTCATTGCGTCTTCAACTTAACACTGGCCTGAGGGTAGGCCGCGTCGCTGGTAGATAACCTCCTCCAGTCTTACACCAATATCTCCTCGAGACGTTTCACGACATGATCGTAAAACTTCATCGACAGCCTCTCGGCCACCTCGGCGTCGGCTTCATCGTCGCCATCCCGTAGGTTCAGCTCGTCCTCTCCCTTGAGACATCTCCTCGTCGCTTCCTCAAACTTCTCACCCATGCCACCTCCGACAGCGGCCACTCGCTCTTCTTCGAGCAAGCGGCCTCGGACACCTCGCACTATATCCGGCCGCCCGCGAGCCCGACGCATGTCAATATCTAGGACGTCCTCGACTGTCTGCCAGTGGGCGAGCTCGACAAATATGACACCGAGACTGTAGATGTCGAAGCTCTGCTTTGACCGATGGCGCTCCCCACGTCGGTTGGACTGCGCGCTCGGGTGCCGGTATAGGTCATGCTCGGCGTCATCGCCGGGAATATCGGTCATCTCCTCGGAGCCTCCTGGGCGAGAGAAGTCGAAGCCTGACAGGCATGGCCTGCGGAGATCGACATTGCCATTACGTGTGCGAAAGAAGAGCACATTGTGGCTGCGCAAGCCTTTGTGAAGCCAGTGAACGGCATGTAGGTACAGTACAGAATTGCTAATGGCGCGAGCAATCTGGATTCGGTCTGTCACCCGCGGTTTCCGCATGCTACTGTCTAGCAGAAGCGCACGTAAGGAAACCGGCGGGAGGGAGGGGTCGAGCGCATCATCAGCTGGAAGCTCAAAGACCAAGCCAAGGCGCCGGTCGAGGATATCGACATCGTCCTCGGGGGTGCTTGGGTCGGCCTTGTCAAAGAATCCAAGGCAGTGGGGAGTTCCAAAAGCTGCCGGCTTGGGGCTGTGGTTGAGGAGTGCGGCGAGCTTGCGAACTCGCTCAACGATATCGGCCTTGGAGAGTGTGCCGGGTTGTCGGCCGACGCTGTCATAATCCTTCCATTCAATCCACACCTTCTTTCTGCCTTCAGATGTCTTCATGAAGGCCTCGCACCTGGGCTCATCCATATTGGCCACAGACGAGTCCAACTTGATAAGATACCGGGGAAGGAAGAGGTTGCGCGCGTGTCCAGGCTGTGCCAACTCGAGATATCGGGCAACTGTATCCTCCACAGGTGAGCCGATTCCGGAAGCTGGGTCAATGGTCTGGTTAAAAGCCTTGAATTTGGCAAGGCTCGAAAGCTGTCTCAGAGCTGCGGCGTCGGCCTCTCTTTCAACTTTCAGCCTCGGGGAGGCGTTGATGGGACTGGCAGAGTCAAGCTGAGATTTGAGTGCAAGGACGAGATGGCTCAGGTCAGCGATTTTGTGATGAAGGAGCAAAACCCCTCGATTCGTGTCCTGAACGGTGTTGCGAATCTCGACTTGAAGGGCTTGGTCGAGGATGTTGGTCATACTGTCGTTGAGGAGCGCAAACTTGGCCAGGAGCTGCTCAAACGCCTCTTTATCAAACGAAGACCATTTGAACCTCATCATGGCATCATCGGATTTGATCTTGAGGCCAGACATGGCCTTTTTGATAAAGTCGCGTTTCCTGTCCGTCATGGGGAAGTTGGCCTTCTTGGCGTCCTCCTCCGGGGCTGTCAGGGTGCCATCGTCGTCTACAACCGGTCGGAGGTTGTTGTATTTGCGTTGAAACTCGGTAAACTCTTTGAAAAGGCATTCTATCTGGACCAGAAAGTCGAGGACCGTCTGGCGATGGAGGTTGAAGATGTTTGAGTTGAGGACCTTGTCTTTGTTGTTTGCATCCAGGTCGAGCAGGCCAGACGTTTCACTCCAAGCGAAGAGCCGCTGCTGCTCCATGCGGAGGCGCAGGTTGAGGTACTTGCAGTCATCCTCGTAGCCTAGAGCCGTGACCAGCAGCTGGATCCCTTTTGGCGCAGAGTCTTACATTAGGATTATGAACAGGCTATCGGGAAGACGACTTTCTCATCTGCGATGACTTGCCTTGCATGCAGCTTGTGTAGACCTGGAGGCTGATGCCTGCTACGCCAAGCGCCAATCCAGCCAAGGATACGGGATCCATGATCCTGCTGGCACTAGGGCGCCGGGCACTTTTCTATCGCGGTTCTCGACTGCCTTCCGAGAGGCTGTAAAAAGATTGCTATCGGCCGTTGACGTTATTATTAGGCAGTCAGCTGGCTTTGTGATGGAGGGCTTGGCAGTTGGCTGGTAGGCAGATCGATGCGAATCAGCTTACTCCATTTTCGAATGGTGGGGGGAAGAGGGGATTGTGCCCTGGTGATGGAACCTGGCATCCACCCAAAGAGGAAGAAACATCCTGCCTCGAGCTGACATTGTCTCAGGCCTGATTCCGTCTGACAGTACATGAAGCGACTGTCAATATTGGGAACCCCATGTTTCACTCCAAGGCTTTACTTGCTTTTACCCAGTTACGTGATGCACCCGTATTTTGTGCAGATGCTCAGGTATGCCATCTGCTGACGTAGTCACGGTGCGCTCTGCCTGCATTCAGTGTGAAGCCTGATTTGCGAGCATCTAGAATACGAATATACTGGCGGTAGCTATATGTCTCTTTGTGGCAAATGTAAGGATTCAGCTACTCTGGTAGCCCCCTCAAAATCCTCCGCAGGCTTGGTCCAGTTGGGAGAAACTTGCGGACCACAGATCGGGACGACATGTCACATGCGGATTCAACGAGTCTGGTATTACCAAGACTGCTTCAGCGTCTACTGCGAGCTGAAGCGGCCAAAGATGGCTGTTGGCTTGTGGAAATGCAGGATAGTCTTCGTCCGTGAATCAGCTGAAAGATGCCAACCTGTCTCAGTAGCCATTCATTTGTAACTTGAAGTAGTCTCTTACATATCCTAACGTTCCCTATATCTTGCCTGGGGCTTTTGTCCTGCCAGCCTTGCAAGTGTAAGTTTGGACTCGTATGGCACGTTGCACTTGGAGCGGAGATCCTCTGGGAGGGCTGAGGCGATATCTCTCCGAAGATCCCTGTTTGTAGAGCCGCGGCCATCTCTAGAAGATCACATCTGACAGGCACTTGCTTACCAACTTGCTTACGGTAGCCACGGTTGGTTGGGAAGATTTGGCACGCGGTGATCAGCAAGGAATCTTAGATCTCACGATACCCCACGTCCAAGCGTTTGTTCTTCCTCTTGGCCTCTTTGCTTTTGTCTCCTCGGAACTCGTATAAAGAAACTCAATCTGAGCTTTGTTGTAATGTTCTGGGTCAGCACAGTCCATGTCGATTGTTGTCGAGAGTTAAACTGAGCACTGACCCGGAGCATAGAAGACTCTTTTCGGTCCAAACTATCTTTATTATTATAATCCACTTTCACATCCTGGCCAAGTCAAACAGAGAAGTCATGGTCCATCCCGTGGCCAGTGCTCCAGTGGCTACGACGGTTGAAGCGCAGTTCACTCGAATTACTCAAAGTCCATCGACACTCTGTTCTCCTTCATCATCATCCTTTTCCGTGCCTATTTCAACTCCCTCCACAGACTTTATCTGGTATCTACCCCTAAGAGACAGTTCCACCATCACGCCATTAGGTTCGGCCAACGCGAGCAGTAAGGAGGCCCTCGAATATCCTATAGCCTCTGGCCTGGATATAAATCAACATACTTCACCCAGCGACTCCCAAACTAGTGGCCGCCTGTCTATCACATCTGTGCCAGCTGCGTGCCTAAACTGCGTATGTCCTTTGCTCTTCTACCTATGATGTTGGGTTGCACTGACACGGCTTACAGCGCACCAAGCACCTCAAGTGCGATGGACTGAAGCCTTGCTCCCGTTGCAACAGCTCCAGCGATCGTTCTGAGTGCATATATATACCCTCTCGTCGAGGTTACAAAGGCCCTCGTCGGAGGAGACGCAAGACCTCACCGCCACCCAAGCACAGGCCTTCGACAAGTGCTGGGACCTTTGTATCGCTTGACATTCCCAACGTCGGCCCAGTGATTTCAGCTCCGACCAACAACCTTAGGTACAACGAGGATATCACGTGTAAATACTATGAGGCTGCCAGCAGCTCCGACTTTCTCAAAGCGACGACGCTTAAGAATACGGACGATCCCAGGTCGTGGGAGATACCCGTGTCCACTCATGCCAAGCGCTGTCTCGACGCCTTTTACCATCACTCCCATGTCGCTTACCCCTTTATCTTGCCTAAAGAATGTTTGATGCAGATTGCCCAAGAGGGCACCATCGAGCCATTACTTGCCGTCATCCACTGGATAGGTTCGCTGCATATCGATAAGAGTACAACGCAAGCCAGCCTCTTGGACGATGCGTATCATCTCCTGTATGAGCCCGGCCGTCATATCAATGGATATCTGGTCCAAGGCATGATGCTTCTTGTCTCAGGGTTGAGTGCGAGCGGCCAGCAGCAAAGGGCATCGCATACCCTTGCGGACGCTAAGCGTGTAGCTATTCATATTGGGCTCAATACTCAGCCCTATGCCGCTCAGAATGATCGAGGGGTACCAGCAATCCAGGAAAGCTGGCGCCAGACTTGGAGGGAACTCTTTCTTACAGAGGGAATATTGGCTGACGTCCGGATGGTGGCCGGATGAGCCTCGAGCTTCAAAGTTTGCGGAGACCCAACCAGCTACTTACTGTAGATACAAGTAGGGTCGAGCGCAACGATACTTGTTACAGTAGAAGCGGTAATAATCCGTATAGACAATGTGATCAATAGACAAAGACTTCACAACTTGTCACAACCAATGGTATATGATCACGGCCGCGGGGACCGTGCCTGTCAGAACTAGTCACCGGCACAAAGCGGGCATCAAAGTTCTTAAACGATAATTCAAAGGCACGCCTGAACTAAACGCTCGAAAGTCTATAATCTATGGTGCACATATTTAAATATGAGAACAATTCATAGGCATTAGATGATTCATTATCGACTATCTTTCAGCCCGTTAAATATTAACGCGAACGTAAGGTGTTTGCGCGAACAGAATCGATCGACCCGGCGCCAGGGCACACGGATCGACAATTGAGTTCCTCCCAGAATTTCCCCCTATCAGACCGTTTAATTGAGGAGGCTGCCAAGGAGGCCAATGACGGGGCTCAGGACACCCTCGAGGATCTCATCAAGGCCACCAAGGATGGGCTTGAGGGCAGAGATGAGGAGGGGGATAAGAGCGCTGACGAGGCCGCAGAGGATGGTCAGGAGGTTGCAGAGGATGCCAAAGACGAGCTCGAGGACGGCAGAGAGGTTGGAGGGGCAGCCAAGAACAGCAATGACCGACTTGACAATGGTGACAATGAGGGTGACAAGCTTGACAACCAGCTTAAGGACGGTCTGGACGCCAGACTCGGAGATGATGATGTGGACAGCGCCGGTGAGCTTGCCAACGATCTTGACAAGGTTGGTGTGGATGCAGTTCATCTTCTTGATGACAACGATCATGGCCTCATCCTTGGTGGTCTCGCCCTTCTTGACCTTCTCGAGAGTGGTCTCTGTGGAAGAGTTGTCAGTCATATGTTCACTAACCACTTGGCTGGAAGCTAAACTTACTGATGCTGGTGACCTGGACCTCGACAGTCTTGACGGTGACCTCGAGAGACTCGACGAGGTACTCCTCGGTGATCTTGGTCTTCTCGACATGGCCGTAGTCGCGGGCGACGGGGGCGACGGGGGCGTCAGCCTTCTCGACAAGAGCGTTGGCGGGCTTGACGGTGGGAGCCGCGAAAGCAGCGAGGGCCATGGTGGCGAGAGAGATGAAAGAGGCCTTCATTTTGACTGAGGGGTTGTTGGTGAAATTAGGGAGTTGGTAGATAAAGAGTGACTGAGTTGGATGTGTAGTAAAGAATGACTGGCTTGAAGCGTGATGAAAGTTTGTTTCTGGCTGGGAGAGCAGGCTGTATTTATGGTCTCGAGGACCAGCGCTCTCGACTTGCATGCCAGAACAGGGGAAGCTCAATGATGTGCGCTCTCCTTGGTCGCCTCGGCATCGGCTGGCAAGTCCCGTTGTTCTTGCTTGGTCCCAGCTGAGCATCCAGAACTCCGCTGCTGGCTGACGATGCTCGCTGGCCCACATAGGTGGTAGGGAGAGGATCCAGGAAGTTTTGCCGATCCTAACCTTCACAGCCTGGCAGTAGTTGTGAGATCTGACGTATGCAGGTCCTAGCATTGGGAAATCATATAATTTCGTGATGGTGTTATCTCATCTGATCGCCGCCCCAGGATTGGTCTCATTACTCGGTTCGTTGAAGACGAGCTGCCTCGCTTAGGAGGACCATTTCATCGCTCAGGATCGTCCACTGACTGTTGTATCCCATGGTACGGAGTACTGGCCATCTACCGGATGACGGTTTCTCGACTGCCTCGGTGTGCCTATTCCCACATCGCCCAAACGGTGGGGGTCGGGACGGATCCCCAGAACCATGGCCCAACGGATACTCGGCGCCAGACATGGGATCAAGGACGCTACGGAGGCTTCAGTCTCATCCGCTGCCGATGATGCAGTCGCGACCCTCACTCAGCTCTAGCTTCCGCTCACTTCCTTTCTTCCGCGGTGGCCTCTCGCCTTAGCAGGCTTAGGAGATCCTCCTCCTCCCGAGGTGGCAGGCCCACATGCTGGGCGTGTTGGCCACAATACCACGTATTGCACCGTGGTAGTGCAACCGGGGCAGAACTCCATCGGTCATGTCTACTTTTTATTTCCTTCTGCGAGTGGCGTGACCCAGCCTGCATGATGCGATTCTCGAGTTACTCAGCCGTTGTGAGAAAAAAGCATGTCAAGCTCTGGGCGCAGAGGCGTTGGGCAGGGTGGTGATGAACCATGCCATGCGCCGAAAGTTAATATGTGCCTTGCATTATCGAGTGTGTGTACGGATATTGTATGTACGTATGTATGTATGTATCACATGTAGTCGGCATTGACAGCAGCACGTGGCGGATGGCATGGTCTTGGGAAACAAAAGGGGGTGAAGAGAGAAACAAGTTTCCCCTTTACTCCATACTCCACGCACGATCCTTGCCCGTCACCCATTTTACTGTTACAGTCCAGTGTGCCAGTTCGTATAAGAGTCGAGTCTGCTGTTTCTACACCTGATGCCGTGGGTCCTCTACCCATGCTCCGCTAGCCGTGGTTGGTCTTGACCCCGGGCTGGTAAGATACCGATCGCTCCGGAACCCCACCGTTGGGTCTCAAGGATGTGCGCTCCCTAGCCTGCCACGCCTGCTTCTCGACCTCTCTTTGGCTGATCCTGCACCGGTTCCTGGCAGAAGCCGGGATCGTGAGCGTTTCCTTGCGGGCTCGACAGGCCCGACTCGACACTGCCGTCGATAGCTCCGGCTCAAGTCCCTTAGTCGTGTGGGGTGGCCGTTGCTACGTAACAGCAAGGCGTACATGTGTAGTACTGTAAGTAGACTCGCTCGTTGTCCAGCTCCGCCATATGCTGACCGCTGATGACCGTCAATAGTCTCCATACATCATAGTACATACGTAGCTCAGCTGGAAGCAAATTGCCACTTCCGCCTTGGACTTGAGTGCCTGGCAATCTCTCCAATGCAGGCGAGCCCTTGATCCGATTATGTTGTTGCACTACATAGTATGTACGTGATATCTGAGAAGTCGAGCTCTGCGCATGTCCTTGTCTCGTGTCCGCAGCGTACGGCCGGCAAGCCACATCTGGGCAATCTGCCGAATATCTCTAAAGCATAATAGAGTTACCACTAGGATTCCTTAGCACCTCCGGAGTGTATCAACGAATGTCTTGGCTGATTCTTCTAGTGTAACCTTGACAAAGACCTAGAACCAAGTTGATGCGCTGCTTCTCATACATCCAGGTATTCATGAATAAACCCAGGCCGCTGGTTTGGCTCAGAGTTATCCACATTTAGATTGTTCCCCGAGTCAACCGCCGATTTATCCCGGTTTCTGTTGTATCGGATCGCGAATTGACTGTGGTAATCTAGAACAATTGCTGTTACATTCGGCGCTTGCGGAAAAGGCACCCTGAGCGAAAGATTTTCTCTTCACGTTGATCCCTGAATAACGTGTATGAAGATACAGTACGTACATACGCAGCTCGTACAATTACTTGACTTTTCTGTTTTTTCGCCGCCTATAAAATCACCTCCGGATAGTCTTTAGGGTAGCATATTGTATGCTCCCACGAGCTAAAGGCTCCCCAAAGCAGAGGTAAATCCACTCTTTACATATTGAGTTGCAATATTAGTGAAAATAATATACTGTACATAGCTAACCCCTAGCTTCGTGCGTGGGCTCAGCCAATTCCGGATTGATACTCGGCGTCAGAATCGGGCCACAAACGGAAAGCCGGGCACCGCCGCACCGGGCTGTGAGGCCCACTGTTCGGCGGACAAGCACTCTGGTCACCAAATCTTTGAAGGATATACTACATAAGTAAAAGCCTTGCCAGAGCAACACTTGGCAAGGAGAGACGGGAAGAACAGGATAGATAGTAGAGAAATACAGTATTGGATTTTGTAATCGACATATGGCCACCCAGCTCGACTGGCCTGGTACTATGTCTCCATGTATCATATAGGATTGGCGAAACCTGGCTGTCTCCTCTTATATCTGGGCAATCCGGTGGTCCACCTTATAAGGCCTTGAAACTGTCCCACAAGTGAATACGATGTTCTCAGCAAAAAGGAAATGACCACTGTCTTTCAGCGCACTCCCGCGGCACTTCGCCTGCTGACATCTAGCAAACAGTGGAAAGTCTGCTTAGGTCTCTTGGGATTACGCCAGCCTCCACGGCACCTATTGCTCATTAGTTTTCTTTCCTCGTAACGGAGGCGGACGTGCCGTGCCCACTGACCCTTGTACGACCACCTGTAGTCATTGCCGAGGTTGGCTTTCCAGGTCCAGAAGACCCAGCCAAGTGTGTGTTTTTCATAAGAGTGGACTTGTGCCGCAAACCATTTGCTGTAAAAGTCTTTCTGATTCTCAGGCTTCCACTCATCCGACTTCTCGACATTGTCGGGGACAGCCAAGCTCCACTCGCCTACGATTGTAGGTCCATCGGTGTTGCGATTATCATCACAAGAAGTTTTGAGGTATGATTCGTGACTGGGTTGGATCGAGGTGTCCCATTTCAGATATCGGTGATCGTCAAATGCTGTAAACGTAGAGTCAGGGAGAAACTCGGCCGGCTTGCCCGATCCCCAGAAAGAGCCCATCATCTGAACGTGAAGGTGATTATTGGACTTGACTCCAAGCTTCTCCTCCACCTTCCGAATGGCCTTCCGTGGTGTTAACAACTCACGTCATGCTCGGGATGGGGAAAACTCACTTTGTAAGCATTTGGATAGTAAGTCTTGCGAAGCGAATCCTCTGCCTTGTTCCAGTTGAGCGGCTCGTTGACGAGCTCAAGCATGCCGACGTTTCGGAATTCTTTCTTGGTGTGGATGATGTCTGTCATCCACTCGATCCACTTAACGGCACGTTCGTAGTTGTAGTCGTTGTAGAAGCCAGGCGAGGACGCAAATTGGCCGGTGAACGGCTGATTGGGCTCCTGGGCTCCAGGCAAGCCATGAAAGCTAAGAATTGTGAGTAAACGAGTGATTGCAAGGAATGGCGGAGACTGACTCGATAATGATATACATGCCTCGATCGCTGGCCCAACCACATATCTTTGTCAGGTACTCCAGTCCTCCCTGCTGAGGTGTCAGAGAGTGCGTAGTAAAGAGGAAGCCTTACCCACCCTGGGGAAGTGCTCGGATTTGTCAATAAGGTCTTCCTTGAGCCAGTATCCCAGCGGAATGCGAATCGTGTTCAAGCCGTAGCTGACCATGTCATCCAGATCCTTGTAGTTGATCCAAGTGGCCCAGTGGTTTTGAAACGCCTTGTTTGAGCGCTCTTGGCCAGTGTTCATGACACAATCAAACTCCGACTTTTGCCCGTCACAGCCCATATCGGACCATTCCTTCCAGTCAATCCAGGGCTCAAAGACGAACAGGGAGCCAAGGTTGACACCTCTGATCTTGCTGTTTCCAGAAAGCCATCGCTTGCTTCGAGCGTCTGTGCCAAAGAGACTAAGTCCTCGCTTGTCAGGGAGTTGGCGCGAGCCTTCTGATGGCAGCCAGGCATGGGCCGACGAAGCCAGCGCCGCGAGAGCAGCGATGGAAATGGGCAACATCCTTGAAAAGAAGGTGTAGTGTTGGCCGTAGACTGGAAGCAGAGTAAGGAGGACTAGCCCCGGATTTCGTAGGTAGAAAGGATGAAATGCCAAGAAACAAGGAAAGCTGCGATTGGGAATGGCTCAATCTATATAGGATCAGGATTTGTCCAATACCAAGCAGTCAGGCTAGGTGAAATTGAGCTCGCAAGGACCAGGGGCTCTTTGCGCTTTGGCGAAACCTCCCAAGGACTTATCAAGATCCTTCAAGCCATGCATGATAGATGGCAAGCGTCCAAAGGTGCCGCCGGGTGAAGCTCCGTTGGCGACCGGAGCAGGGTAGGGAGAGGCGAAACAGCGAATCAAATCGCAGCTAGCTGGATTGAAGTAGATGGCAGCTTCATTATCACAAGAAATACCTGGTTACTCGGGAATCCCAGAATGTATAGAACATGGCATCATAGGTGTTCGTATGGAAGTGGGTGGGCTAGGCTCCAGATGTGGTCTTATGGGTGAAAGGCTACAGCTGCTGGTAAGCAGGAGTGTTTCAAGACAGACGCCGAGTCGATCCTCCGTCTATTAGCGGGGCAGATGCGGCCGCTCTCCCGTTCTCCCGTCGCATTGACGCTGGGTTTGCATGGTAGAATGCAGCAGCTGGCAGCGAGTCGGTGCAGCAATTTGTCAAGGTTGAGGCATCCATGTTCTTATTCCCGGAGATGCTTCTGAAGGGCCGATGCCGATATTATTCGTCCTTTGATTTTTGACATTGGTACTCGCCCATCTAATGGGATTGAGGAGGGTCCCTAGCGTGCGTCAGATAAAAAGGTCGGAATCGACGTGTTTGGAGTTGATAAAGTCAGCCCTAGCCAAGGACAGGTCGGTGTTGAGTAGATCCTCCAGTAATCACGGAGTACTGTAGTCTACATATGCTACATAGAAGTGACGCAGAGAACCAGCAAGTCGGCAGAAAGTGGGTGCCTCAGAACACTAGCCACAGATCCTCCCCACTTTATAGAGGTGGCCCAGCCACATTGCGTTGTCCCCGACCGGGATCTTGCTGGTCACCCCGCAACCAGATGATCAGCATCAACAGCCAGCGTGGGACGAATGGTTCACCGGTCCCTCCGTTTTGCCAGCTTTCTTGCGGCTTCTCTCTCTGACGTGCGTGAACTTGTATGCGGCTGGACTTTTTTTCTTCTTTTTCTTCTTCCTCTGGCTGAAGACGTGTCCCACCGCTTTCAACATTGTCGTCGCTTCCATCAGAGCTTGACATCTGCCCACTTCGACACCTACCTACAACCCGCCGGCATCCATGATGCTGCAGCAAACCATTGTCTAGGAACGTTGCTCTACAGCATTCCAACCAAACGACATTCCAACCACATCCGCCGCTATTCCATCGCATCGCGAGCCCCACAATCGAACAATCTTCGAGCCAGCCATCTGCTTCTTCTGGCTGAAACACCGCGATCCGTCCCGTCGCCGCCGTCATGGCGCCGGCCTCGGACAAGTTCTCCTCGCCAGGTGCGGCGAGCTATGATTCAACCACCATGACTGTCGGAGACGGAACTTGGGATTTCACAAAGAATTCCTTTCTGCTGCCTAACCTCCAGGGTCTCAACTTTGAGACTATGCGATACAATGGTAAGCAGAGCTTGGATCCGCCAACACAATCTTCAGGATGCAATGGGCCCGACTCACACTGACATTTGCTTCTCGATAGGCATGGGAAACCGGTTCTCGACACTCACGCAGTACCACACCCTCATCCTGGCCCACGGAATCTTGGCAGTCATCATCTTCCTCTTTCTGATTCCATTTTCCGTCATGACGGCGAGGTTTTACTCGAATCGACCTGGTTGGGCAGTCAAATACCACGCCCAAGTCAATATCTTTGCAGGTCTTCTACTCCTTGCCGTCTTTCTTCTGGGTTATTTCGCAGTGGGCCCGGAAAGAAGCCTTTCAAACCCGCATCATGGGATCGGAGTCGCCGTATTCACCCTATTCATCCTCCAGCTTGTTGGCGGACGCCTGATCAAGTCCATCACCAAGATTCGGTCTCTGCGCGTCATGATTCACCAATGGTCGGGCCGGGCTATTGCGCTCTTGGGAATTATCCAAGTACCCCTGGGACTTACTCTCTACGGCTCCCCCAAGTATCTCTTCATTCTCTACGCCCTGTGGATGTCCTTCCTGTTGCTCGTCTACTTCATCCTGAGCTATCGTACAGAGGGCCGCCGAGAGTTCTACATGAGCGGCGGACGCTCCGAGGCCGGACGCTCCGAGACCACGCGCACCAGATACACCGAATCCGAGTACTTTGCCTCCGATCGCAAGACAGACCCTCCTAGTGGAGGTGCAAAGTGGCTCGGGCCCTTGGCTGCTGGAGCAGGCATCTGGGCCTTAATGAGAGGACGAAACAAGGACCGAGCTCGTGATCGAAGCCGGAGCCGGAGCCGGAGTCGCAGTCGCAGTCGCAGTCGCAGCAGAAGCCAGAGCCGATTGACGTCGTTTGATCGCAGCCGTGGGCCCGAAACCATGACTTCGCGACGTGGCTCAGCTAGTTATCTGACTGAAAAGTACTCGGATCTTCCGCCTCCCAAGAAGAGCGGCGGTGGCGGTGGCTTCATGAAGGTGCTTGGTGGTATTGCGGCCGGCCTTGGAGCAGGAAAGCTCGTCTCCGGTCTTGCAAATAAGAGGGAGAGGAAATATGACGACGAGTATTCCGCCGTGTCGACAGAAACCCCCAGAAGACACCGGCCCGGCCGAGCGCCGACTATGACCGACTTCACCAGCGACATGAGCGAAAGCGTCATCAGAGGTCCCGATGGGACCAGGACAAGCCTGAACGCACCGTCAGGGCTCGCATCATCGCGACAGCCACCGCCTACAATGCCCTCTGTGATGACGGCCGCCGACTCTCGAGTCAGCTCTCACCGTCCCCCGCGAGCTTCGCATGCTCGCCATCCCTCAAGACGCAGCTTTGAAGATTCGGAATACTCGTCCTACGTCAGTCCCTCTCGTCGCCCGCAGGAAGAACGGAAGAGTGGAGGGTTTGCCCAAGGCATCCTCGGTGGCCTGGGTATGGGCTGGCTCGCAAGGAAGCTGGCTGGGAAATCGTCTGGTAAAGAGACGGGCCGCTATAGAGATGAGGAGGACATCATGTCAGGCACATCGGTGTCCAGATTCACAGGGGACGATCACCCCTCCCCAACTCGAAGGGGAGATCGCCGGTCACTTCCTAGACGTCAGACAGGCTTTGGTCGAGATACCGTGCTATCGTCAGAGCTGACGGAATCTTCCATCGAACCTCGACCTGCCCGGGGCAACTACGTGCCACCAGCGCCGGCTCCCGCCCCGGGAGGGCACTCCAGATCTCGAAGCAGATCGCAGCATGAACCTGCCTCAATGCCGCCAATGCCTGCAGACCCTCAGGGGATCTTGGCCAGTGAGTCGGAAATATCTCCTGGTTCGCGCAAGCCCAGGCGATCGTCGGTGAGTCGCAGAGATGAAAGCGTTCCGCCTGGAACAAGTGCAGCACGGGCCGGTCTGCTCCCCACCGAGGAAGAGAGACGGTTTGCGTCGCCCGGAAGCCAGACTGTGAGCGTCAAGGTGAAGATGCACGACGACAAGGATAGAAACGTGACTTTGCGCCGGTTGACCGAGGAGGAGGCTCTGGCAGCACGTGGCCGAAGGAATTCAGAAAGCAGCATATCGGGCCTTGACTCTCCCAGTCATGGCCGGCGACGTTACCGCCGCGACTCGAGCCACAGGAGAGCAGAATCAGCTGCCGAACGCAGAGTCGAGCCGGGAGATGCCCCGGCACCCTTGACGCCCCCAAACCCAGCATTTGCTAAGAGACGCCGGGCCAAGGATTCGGCATACTACTCGGGGCAGCCAGCGCCATCTGATGCAGGACCGCCGGTGGCTAATCCGGCGGCCAACCCGGTGACCGACCCAATGGGCATCCCGATGGCCTCGAGTCTCTCGAGCCACGGAACCTGGAGTGGCATGAGCCGTTCTACCATTATCCCGAGGGACAAGGCACCGGAAGGATCGGCGGCGACGGCGGCCGAGGGATCAGCGGCCGCAGACAACCGAAGACGGCGACGACTGGAGCGAAGAAGAGCTAGCGGAGCGAGTAGGCAAACAGGGGGCTCCGAGATGTTTGACTAGGTAGCTGTGGCGGTTTGTGGAGGTGGGTAAAGTTGCTGCAGCCAGCAATGGCTCCTTTCTTTTCTGCTCTCATGGTTTTGCCCATGGTCGCACGGGCATTGTAAGACCGGCGGCGTTCGGGGGGTTGTACTTTATGTGATGGCTTATCTTGCACATATTTGCCCATCTGGCATGATTATAGTGAGGCATGAGTCGAGATGCAATTGGCTTGGTTTATGCCATTTATTGTTTGGCAGAGAAGGAGGAATGATGGGCTCAATCTGAAATGATTCATGCACGTAGGTATGTAGGCACTGAACGACAAACTCTGGCTAGATTACGAAGTATTTGGAAATGTTAAAAAGCCCAGCTCTTGATTATTAGCCTTTTGCCATTGAATTGATTCCATCTGCCATGTATTCATCTCCCGTGACATTGTTCCAGTCGAGAGCTGACGCTCAACTGCCCAAGGAAGGAAGCGAGACCAGCATCAAGAACCCCCCACCCGCATCTCATTTCTGCTCCACCACACAACAAACTCCACCTCGCTCGCTCACTCGAGAGCGCGTGCTGCAACGCCAAAGCTAGCTCCCTCCTCACCACCTTCACCTTCACCTTCACCTTCACCTGTCGCCCTTTGTCTCGCTGTCCCACACCCGCGCCCGCTGGGCATCCAATGGCCGCAATTGCAACTCGTTGACGCCCTCACGATGCCGCCGAGCAATCCGAAACCTACTCCCAAGGCCTCGTCCTCGTCGGCCGAGTACGACGCCATCGCCCAGCAATGGGCCAAAGCTAAGCGTGCCCAAGCTGCCCAGAAGCAGACCCAGAAGCAGGCGCCGCCGACGACGCGACAGGGCCTGCCGCCCATCCACGAAGACCCCAATGCCCTCGAGAAGCAGCGCGAGAAGCTCGACGCCCAGCGCCACAAGGTGTACGGGAAGAGATGGTGGTGGGCTGTCGCCTTTTGGACCTGGCTGCTCGCCGTCCACGCTGCCGGCCTCTGGCTCTTCAGCAGCGGCTTTCTCCTGACCCGCCTGGTGCTCGACGACAAGTCCAACTGTACGGCGCCTCCCATCGACAATACCCTCGGCCAGCTCAGTCCTGATCGTGGCTGCTGGCATCCCAAGTCCTTTGACCGTGCCGTTGTGGTGCTCATCGACGCACTCCGCTACGACTTCACCGTGCCCGAGGACCCCAGCAAGGCGCATCACTTCCACAACGCGATGCCGTTTCTCTACAACACCGCTCTCAGGTCACCACAGAACGCTTTCCTGCGTCCCTTCATTGCGGACCCTCCGACGACGACGCTGCAGCGGCTCAAGGGCCTGACCACCGGAACACTTCCCACTTTTGTTGACGCCGGCAGCAATTTTGCTGGGACCGCGATCGAGGAGGACAATCTGCTTATGCAGCTCAGGGATGCGGGTAAGAAGATTGCTCATCTTGGCGACGACACCTGGTGGTCTCTGTTTCCAGGCTACTTCGAGCCCAACATTAGCAGGGCCTACGATAGCTTCAAGGTGTACGATTTGCACACTGTCGACAACGGCGTCATTGACAACATCTTCCCACTCATGGCGCCCGAGAAGAAGGGCGAGTGGGATGTGCTCATCGGACACTGCCTTGGAGTTGATCATGCTGGACACCGCTACGGACCCGACCATCCGGCCATGGCCGCTAAGCTCAAGCAAATGGATGGCTTTATCGAGAAGATGGTTGAGAGTCTCGATGATAAGACCCTTCTCGTTGTTA
The DNA here is from genome assembly GCA_003693505.1 of Pseudonectria foliicola. Classification (NCBI taxonomy): domain Eukaryota; kingdom Fungi; phylum Ascomycota; class Sordariomycetes; order Hypocreales; family Nectriaceae; genus Pseudonectria; species Pseudonectria foliicola. The sequence continues at coordinate 206,701 of QUZD01000034.1, read as the reverse complement.
TGGGTGACCATGGCATGGACAGCAAGGGCGACCACGGAGGCGAGAGTGACGATGAGGTCGAGGCCGCGCTCTGGATGTACTCGAAGCGACCCTTCTTTGGCAGAACGTCCCCTGAAAACGCCACCCCTCCCGCGAATGCCAAGGTCCGCCCCGTGAACCAGATTGATCTAGTGCCCACTCTCGCTCTGCTCCTCGGCATTCCCATTCCGTACAACAATCTGGGACGACCGATTGAGGAGGCATTTGCCGGCATCAAGGGCAACGATTGGCGCAACCTCGCTGCCGTGCTGCGAGTGGCCTCGGCTGGTGTGGAGAGATACCAGGCCTCGTACTTCAAGGCACGCGGCATCTCACCCACTGCGGAACCGGGCTCGCCTGGTGCTCTGTGGCTTGCGGCCACGTCCATTGCCAAACCCGGCCAAGACATGTACAAGGCTTTTGGCGAGTTCCAGGCCGAGACGCTTTCTGTGTGCAGGGCGCTGTGGGCACGCTTTGACGTTCCGCAGATGCTGGCTGGTATCGCAGTAGCTGCCTTTGGCGTTATACTCTTGGTCATGTACTCGTCTCGTACTGAAGAGGATGAGTATGTCGTTACCAACAATGCCGAGCTTGATTACGCGGAGAAGCGGCTGGAGCTCATGGGTCTTCGCGGCGAGATTGAAACTCACCCGGATGAGGTCTACCATCGGAACCTTCTCAGCGGCATGTGGGACAGCAGGGTACTTTTCACGTTGGCCATCCTTATCGGCGTGGCCGTCTATCGCCAATATCCCATAGACGGCCTGGCCACGCTTGTGGCTGTTCTGCTCATGTGCGGCGTAGCGGCGTCGCTCCACGATGCCGGCAAGACGCTGCTCAACATATTCCCCACATCTCTCTGGGGCTGGATGGCAGTGGTGTTCACTGTGAGCCAGTCTATTGGCTTTGCTTCCAACTCCTACACCATTTGGGAAGACTCCATCCTGCTCTTCTTCATCACCACCTTTGGTGTCGCCAGTGCCATTGCCGCGGTCCGTATCGAGTCCCGTGTGAACCGCACCATGGCCATCTACCACTCGCTGGCGTTCATCGTGCTGGGACGCCTCGCCTCCTTCTCGAAACTATGCCGCGAGGAGCAGATGCCGTACTGCACGTCGACGTACTATGCCTCTGCTGCGTCGTCAACGTCAGCCGTCTGGCAGCTTGCCATCCCATTCATCGTCTTCATTGTACTTCCCTCCATCATCAGGTCCTTCATGATGCAGACACTGTCGTACGAGGGACTGGCACCCACTTGGATTGGCTACGTCTTCCGCGGTGGTCTCTTTGTGACTGCCATGTACTGGGTCATCGACGCTGCAGACAACGGCGCCTGGCTCGCTGACAGAGTTCCCGAGGGTGCGCTGAAGACTGTTGGCGTCTACGTAGCCCAGATTGTGCTTGCTCTAGCCTTGATCGCCGGGACCACAGCCTTCATCTGGGCACCGCCGTGCGTGTCGATTCTTTCGTCGGCCGGACCATTGGGTCAGGCCCGTGTCACGATCTTGGGATATGCCAACGCCGCTGGTGCTCGTTACCTGCTGCTTCCGCTCAACATTCTTCTGGCTTGTCTTCTCTTGACGAAGCCAATGGGCTCGGGCTCACTCATGTTCATGATGTGGCAAATTCTATCGCTGATTGAGGTGCTTGATCTCAACGACCTAAAGACTGACCCTATCGGACCCATCATGCTGGCCATCCTGGGCAACTTTTACTATTTCAAGACGGGCCATCAGGCCACGCTGGCGAGCATCCAGTGGGACAGTGCTTTCATCCCGCTCTTTACCGTCCGCTACCCCTGGACTCCCATTGTGGTGACGCTCAACACCTTTGCCGGCCAAATCCTGGCGGCCGCCTCGGTGCCGCTCCTCGTCCTTTGGAAGGTCGGCCCCAAGCAAAAGGGCGTGCTAGAGACGACGACCCGTGCGCTCGGCGTCTTTGTCGCCTACTTCGCCGTCGAGGCCCTGGCTACAATGAGCTGGGCTGGTTGGCTGCGACGTCACCTCATGCTGTACCGCGTCTTCAGCCCGCGCTTCATGATCGCTGGTGTTTTGCTCGTTGTTCTTGACATTGTGGTCATTCTGGTCGCGCTCCTTGGCGTGCGCAGCAACACACTTGCGCTCAGCGAGGTGTTTGGCATGGCTGACTAGGATCGCCTTTGATCATGTACAGTAACTAGGGATAGCAGTGTGTATACTCACCATATCACAGCTAGCTATATTTGTAACTATTAAGGATAAAAATCGAGGATGGTCAGACTAGAATGGGAAACTGAAAAGGGGGATTGTGAGAGACTGTACAACGTTTCAGGGGCACACGCTATAATATCCATCTACCTACCTATCTATCATACATTTTCTATGTTGCACTGCCTTCAATGGCCTCAGCCATCAAGCAGTCTGACCTGTATCGTACCATCATATCAAGCGGCCCTCTTCATGTCGCTCTCGTCATCCAAAACGGAAATCACCTCGGCAGTCCCCTTGACAGCCATCCCCCCCTGAGGCCCCTCGATCCAGACGTCCCACCGCTGCGCCTCATCGCCGTCGCCGCGGACCTTGCGCAGACACAGCGCCAAAGGTTCATCGACGTAGAGCGGCGCAAAGTTGCGGTACTCGAGGCGCCGCACTGCACGGCCGCCACCGATGGACCCGGAGAGCACTCGCAGCATGAGGGCGAGCGTCAGCGGCCCGTGGACAAGCCGGGCGCGGTGGCCGTCGATGTCACGCGCGTACAGGGGGTCCAGGTGGATGGCGTGCGCGTTGAAGGTGAGCGCCGAGAAGTGGAAGAGGTGCGCGGGCGAGGGCGTCGCCATCACCCTCAAGTCTGCCGGGTGAGGATCTGGGATGAGGAGCAGGGTCAGTCAATGGCTAGAGGCAGACGGAGCCAGGGAAGCTCCAGATGGAAACGTACACTTGAGAGGCCGGGGAGGCGCTGCCGTCGGGCCATCCTGCTCCCGCATAAACGCCAACGTTCGGCGCTCCTCGATATCCCAGTCTCTCTCTTCCTCGCCGCCATCGTGTCCCAGCCGATACCGCCGCCAAACATCCACAAACACCTTCTCGTCGGCGCCCTTGCCGCGCGCTCTCACCTCCTCAATGGCCTCGCGACACACAACCGGCCGCCCGTCAAGCCGCCACCGCCGCGCACCGCGCCCAAAGACGGCCTCGCCGCCGGCCCATACGCGCCGCGTGTACGGTGGCCCGGGGCCGTGGTCCGGATCCGCACCGTCCGGGGCAAGCGACGATGCCGGGAGCAGCAGCGGGAAGTAGGCGAGGTGGTGGCCGGCGGGGAGAGAGCCGGGCGACGCGGTGGCAGCCTTTGGGAACGATGGCGACGGCGGGGATGCAGGAGTGTCCTTGAGAATGTCTCCCAACGTGGTGGCCAATAGGCGCGAGGGCGTTGGCGAGAGATAGTCCGGGATGATCTTGGGTGGACGAGCTTTGACGGCGTCTAGCAGCGAAGGCGATGCGGTCGCGGTCGCTGTCGCTGGGTGACTGCTGCTACTGCTTCTGCTGCTGCTTCTGCTGCTGCATGTAATGGCAATGCCGAAACTCGGATTCCCAAGGGCACACCTCCATCGTGCCATGGGCCGCATCGTACTGCTCGTGTCTGGAAGTCAAGCTTTCCGCTTCCCTCCAAGGCACCTAGCCGTGGTGTTCCTGGGGGCACTCAAGTCTCACAGAGATCGCTCGCCAGCAAAAAGTCAGGTGCCTACCGTCTTGGCTATCCTCCTGGCCGCCTTGGGCCAGATTACGGCGTATTGTGAGCGCCACAGAATAAAATCAAAAGTGTGCGATACGATTGCTGGAACTGTCTGACAATGGCAGATCTGGAAGATCCGGTGAAGTTTCTTGAGACCAATCGCGTCACCAAGGTGAGTTGGTTACCCTAGAGCTCAATCTGTATAACCATTTTCACACATCATGCCTATCAACGATACTGGTCATACATAGCCCCCGTTTCTACCAATATCCATATATCAAGATACTGGTGTTTCGCATCTAGCTTGTCCTGCGTAACGAGCCCAATGGATGCCAACCTTCACCTCGACCACTTGTCAGCATGTCCAATATCTCCCCAACGACACCCAGATAACTCAGTTACCATCTGATCTCTTCTCTTCAACTACATCAGCCATAGATTCATGATCGCCACCTGGGCCTGTCGTAAAGTTCCAAGCGTCAATCGTCCTCGTAGTAATAATAACTTAGCATAGGCCTGTTGCTACCCACCATGCAGGCCGTCCAACTGGTTAACCTTGACCCCGAACCACCATCTTCCCCTGGAAGAAACCTTTAGGCAGTCGCAGAGCTTCATTTGCCAGTCTGGAGTGCTTAAGAGAGGTACTCGGCGGGCTTGGTCACGTTGTTCTTGGCGGCCCAGGCCTGCAGGTCGGCGCGGCAGTTATCGAGAGCACCGGAGAGGTTGAACTGAGTAGGGACACCCTCAATGCGGTGAGTCGAGTTGATGTTCTTGACCAGAGTGATCTGGAAGCACGTAGCACTGCCCTGGCGGGAGATGATGGTGGAGTAAGCCAGGAAGAACTCCCAAATCTGCGACAACATCATGTTAGTTTCAGACATCGGCCAACAGCAATCATATTGGACGGAAAGACTTACGCGGAACCAGCGCTTGCCGTACTTGGCCTCAACCTTGTCGCGGTTGGACATCCAGTTACGGTACCACCTCCACAGAGTAGCCGAGTAGTGAACACCAATAGTGTCAATGTGCTTGATCTCGAAGCCAGTGCCCTCCAGCTTGTCGACAACCCAGCCAAGGGGAGTAGAAGCATCGGCGCCGGGGAAGATGTACTTGTTCATGAAGAGACCCCAGGTGAAGTCCTCGTACTGCCAGGCCTTGCGGAGACCAGCGTATTGAAGGAAGAAGACACCATCGTCGTCGAGCATGTTGTAGATCTGGGACAGGAACGAGGAGAAGTGGCGGATGCCGACGTGCTCGGACATCTCGAGGCTGGTAATCTTCTTGTAACCGCCCTCGGGGACAGGGATGTCGCGGTAGTCCATGCACAGAATCTTGCTCTGCTCCTCGGGGATGCCAACCTTGCGCAGCGCAGCGTTACCCCAAGCAGTCTGGTTTCGGCCAAGAGTAACTCCAGTAGCGTGGGCGCCATAGTTCTCGCTCGCGAAGCGGGCAAGGGTTCCCCAGCCGCAGCCGATATCGAGCATGCTTTCACCCTTGGTGAGACCAATCTTCTCGCAGACGATGGCCATCTTGTTGTCCTGAAGCTCCTCGAGAGTCTCCTCCCTGTTGATGTCCGACATGATACCAGAAGTGTAGATCATACGCGGGCCGAGGAACCAGCCGTAGAAGTCATCGCCACGGTCGTAGTGGTCACGGACCTGCTCCTCGTCTGCATGGGGGGGGGTGCCTGGTTAGCTACTTTTGCGCGAGCGGGAATCAAGGGGGCAGGTCGGATCTGAGCATACCCTGGGAACGAGTGTGCATAATGACCTCGGGGATCATGCCGAAGAGGAAGAACTTGATAAGACCAATGGTGAAGCGGAAGTTGGCCCAGTCGTGGCGCCACTCCATGACTTCGAGACAGTCGCCCTTGAAGTCGACCTCGCCGTCAAAGTACTTCTCGTGGAAGGTCTCCATGGGGATCTTGTTGGGACCACGGTACTTGAGGCGGTCGGCCTCCTTCTTGAAGTCGAGATAGTGCTCGACGCCGCGACCAGGGAGACGGACCTTGTCGGTCTTGCGGGGGCTCATGGTGGAAATGACGAGCCACCAGGCGGCCAGTAGAGGGAGGTCGACAATGAGGGCGAAGAAGATGGTTGTCTTCAAGCCACCACCGACCTTCCAGCTCAGGTACCAAGGGACGAGGACAAGAAGCGAGATGAGCGCATAGTTGTTGAAGGTATCGGCGCCAGAGCCGTCGGCCGGGAGAGGCGCATTCTTGATGGCAGGAAACTATTGCAAGAAGCCCACGTCAGCCTCTTGTGTATTGTCATGGTGTCGTGGACACAGCAAGGGAAGCTCTGGGCCGGATTGTTGACCCATTGGCCGCCAATTGCAGTCGGGGAATGAAGGGTTGCGGCTCAAGAACAACGGGAGCTCGACGCGGAGCCTAATCCGACGAAGCAAAGCCAATTGCCCCCGGAACGCAGCATGGCCGAAGTTTCCAGCCCATTGGAGCTTCTGGGATCACAATCATGACATCGTACGTACCTTGGTCGTAGGGACACCGCAGTCTTCCGTCTTCTCAATGAAGGGCGGGAAGGGCTCGGGAGTCTTGACGAACTCGAAGTCGATGTCGGTGGGCGTGGCCTTGGACATGATGGCGACCGGATCCGAGAATCCAACACGGTAAAGTGGTGGAAGGAGGACACGAGGGAGCTGTCGTTGAGAAAAGACCCAAGTTGTAGGCTTTTCTTGTCGACTGACGAGAGAATCGGCAGAGGTGGAAGGGAGCCGTTTTAGACCAGCTGGAAGAAAAGACAGCTGCAAGGGGGGGCACGGAGCTTTGGCCGGGATGGAGGGGCGGTGAAAAACAAGCCCAGGGGCCAATGAGCTTTCCCAATGCCTGGAACAGCACCCGTTGTTTTCAGGGGCTGGCGGTGCACCCTAAGGTTCCGCCCTCTTGGGCCCGGGCTCTCTCTCTACTGTACTTGTACTCTAGGTACAGTAGGTCTCTCCGGGTCTCTCTAGGTCTGTTACGGCTACTGTAGCAGTCCATTGTAGCGGAGGGTTTTAAGGTGATCCGTGATCCGTAGCGGCTCTCAAGAGCTGTGGGGAGGGGGGCTCCAGCCGCGAGTTTTTAGCGCCGTTTCCTCCATTGCATCAGACTGACTGCAATGAATGGAATCGAGTCCTGATACGATGTATCGCGGTGCATCGGGTAAACTTGGCTTGCAGGCCTCAGTCCCTCGTAGGGCCTGCACTGGCGGCTTGTGGCTGCAACATCCCGCCGAGGCCAGCATTGTTGGACATCTGCCTTCAGGTAGGTACCTAGGCAGACACATGTTCCGTTCCGCAGTGAGTTGCGTCCGTTCGGCTTCATGGAGAGCTCGCACCCCATCCAACATCCACCATCGTCCGGAGATCCATAGCCCAGCCATCTCTAGCCCCATTTCGCGGCTCCGCAAAGTTTTCCGTATCGGATTGCTGGGCAGGTCAGGATACGTGTCTCTTCCAGTCCCGTCAGCTCGGGGCAGACTGGGAGCTAGGCCCTCGGCTGGCGCCGAAACAGGCGCCGACACAGGCGCAGGCATTTGCATCCTCCACGCAATCCCACGCAATCCCACGCAGCCTCTTTCGGCTTCTCAAAGACCTTCCAAAACATCGTACCACTGTTATGTATTTCGAGTCTATTCTGCCTTCTGATGCGGCTTCATGTCTCATGATTTTCCTCAGAAGGTCATGCCCCAACTCTCTCAGGAACAACCCGAATCTGCCAGAGTACCCGGCTATCCCGTTCCTCATTGAGTGTTGCCGACCTTCCAGAGCTCTTGAATCGGCCCGTGCCGGAACTGCTCCGTCTTCTTGGCCGGTCTCTAGCCGTAGAATCAGAAGGGACTCTTTAACACGTGCTTTTCCCAACCTGCAAAGCTTCGATCTTGAGACATCTAGGCTGCGACTCCGGCCTGAAGGGTCTGCAGCTCCATAAGCGATTGCTTCCGATGGTACCCAGACCGACACCACAGAGCTCGTCCGCGGCAAGAATGCTTGAGATGTCACAGTCACCGTTGCTGCGATTTGTGATGCAGATCCAAGAATTCCTCCAACTTAGAGCGGCGATGAAACCAGCAGTGAGCGAGCTTACATAAAATGCCAAGAGATTCTTACTTACAACCCTTGTCAACGCGCGTCAGACGTGAAAGAGTATTGTAGAGCGATACCGACGACATGAGCCTTGAACCTGCGAGAGAACATCCTCTTTGTTAATAGCTGCGTCCTTTAAAGAACGTCCAAAAATTGGACGTGCAACAAAGTAAGCCGGTGGAGCTAGCATCCATGTTGCGAATGGTTTGGAGTAAGCCTTGTAATCCTTTGGATTTCCACATACACTCCAAGAATTCGGGGCTGCAGTGAGTGGCCGACTTGCTTCTCTCTCCAGGAATGAGTGTCGTGTATTCTTTGTCGTCCGGAACTCGGAGGGTGGCTCGATATATCTGCGCCTCAGTGAGACCCAAGAGAGTGCCTATATGCCCTCCTTTTGATTTCTGCAGGCGAGCGAGCGGTCTGGGCCAAGCTCACACTTCAACCTGGCTACCTGGACCATCATATGTTCCCCTTTCAACATCAAAACCTTTGCGAGAGTGGCGCATTGTCGTTTTTGACGCGGCTCGATGAGCCATATTGGCCACCAAGCCCCCGTGGGTATCTAGTACTGACATTCTTGACCTTGAGCGAGGCTGGCCCTTGATCGATCAGTGTAACCGGGAATGGCCGTAGAAAGACTCGGGGGGTGCTTGGTGAGATCAGTTTTCGACGGTAGGGCGAGGGTCAATCGCTTCGGCTCAGGATCCTGACGAATTTGTCCGTGGGCGTAGCTGAGCTATATGGTACCAAAGATTTGAGCTATAGATGTGAGGTTCCCGGAGACAGTGATGAGGCGATTGAAAGATCGACATAGCCACAGTCCAGGCGATGGCAAGCCCATCTGTTTAGTCTGGCAGCTCGACGAGTCGACAGAGGGCGGTGTTCCAAGGCATACATTGGACAGGAAGCAAAGAAAGAACCAACGCTCCACGGCGTGAAGAGATGAGGAGATAGCTAAGCAGGTAGTCAAATTGGGCAGCAGGAATCCATAGAATATAAGTAGAAGCGGCTGGAGAACAGGATTTTACCGACTACCTAGGTACCTCCGCAAACTAATTCAGGAGCCTACCTAAACAGGCAGCATGGAGTTGAGGGTGTACTGTAAGTAAAGAGCTTTGGTGGGGCTCCACTGGGCTTAGTTCCACATCGTCATCTCTTGCATTTTACCCAAAACCAAGAAAAAGCTTACACAGTATGCCCGAACGATACATGACAGGCTGCCTGTATCGTTCTCTCGATGATGATAACGATACCCGTGTCTATGTGAAACCCGAAAGCAGGTGCAAGGAGAGCCAACATAGTAGGGAAAGCGAGATCTAACGAAGGCATATGATTACCGATACTCCACGATGGGTCAGCTCTCGAGTGGGTTGAAGAGCGCTAGCAAAGCTCTTCGGGGGCTGACTACCTGAGTTAGGTACCTGGCTGGTCCTGGACTCAAGTTTCCTGTGCTCCCAATATATCTGCAGGTACTTCGATAGATACCCAAGCATGTTGTAGTCTATGTGCGAATGCACCGTGGGCATCGGTCCGCCAGTCTCATGGAACTAGAATGTCGTACGGATGAGCCGGAAGTAGCCGAAGCGAGTGATTCTCCAGCGTCTGGTGTAATGGTGCTCGCGGCAATTGTTTTGTCTCCACCAACTAGGTAGGTAGGTATTCTGGATTGTGATGTGATATTGGGACCATTGGGCTAGACCCTGAACATCTAGAGTGGTCCACGGGCATCTAGACCCCATCATGGGTACTGTTGAGACTGTGTGATTTGCCTTGACTCAGTTTTTGGTTTACAGAATCGAGATGGTTTGACATGTATAGCTCATTTCTGCCGTACCTGCGTGCTATCTGTCTGCCTGCTTTTTGCTTTCTTTGGCGCGCGTTGTTCTTTTCATAGCAGCACCTAGGCTTCCTAGTGAAATGTGCTTTCTTGGAAAAGCAGCGATGGAAGTATTCATTCGATAATGCTGACTACCTTACGTTGGATTTATTCAGGTAGGTACCAAACAATACATTACCTGGTCAAAACGTGGATGTGCTTTCCTATACGAGCAGATTGGGTCAAGCTAGCGCCCGTGGCCCGTGAAACTCCAATACCTCGTGCGTGGGGGATCCTCACTTGTCCCTCTTTTCAACCTCTCTGCATAATCCTGAGATCAGTCTTTAGTCGGTCCTCAGTCACTACCAGTCATTTCTGTGTCGGTAACGCACAGGATTCGATGCAACCAAGTCAACACTCATGTTTCTGACGTACGATTCCTCCTGTTTCGCCCTCAGAACACTGGCACGCCCTTTCCCCGTATCGTCATCATATCCCCAGACTGCCTGTACAAGGCTACCTAAGCAAGGCCAAAACTTGCACCCGAGTAACGCTGCCGTGGTCATGCTTGATTTGGTCTCATTGCATCATGGCCATGACCATGGCCCGGCCTCGTCAGTTGGACCCCTTTCCTATAAACTGAACTAGCAGCACGCTATTGTCGACTAGAACACATTAGCACTTCAGCCCCTCATTATGATATCTGACGTCCTATGAGTTTACGCTTCCATTCTCTGCTTGGAGTGTTTCTCTCGGTGGTAAGTAACAGTCCCTCGCAGTCCTGGTGCCCAATGCATATGTACCCAAGCACAGTTGGGCACTCGGCAGTTAGTCGAACCCATGGACTGAGATAACTAATTCGTGCTGTGGGCACTTGGCGTTTACGACAGATCCATTCACATTAATCTATAGACTAGGTACTAGGTAATCAGATCGAAAGCGACCCACTCCCACGCTCTCTCCTACAGTGTGTACGTAACTCATAGCACCCTTCTAAGACATTGAGCGATCAGCACAACTTGATCGAGAGCAGTCGGAAGGAGGCCATGCTGTTGCGAATGCAGACACCAAGGTTACCGAGGCCCACCGCATGGTGTATGTTGTATGCATCTATCATGGCCCCGATTGCTCCTTGCCCTGCTGTTTGAACTGACCGATGGTGTCAAGCGAAAATACAGCCTGGCCTAGTGCAGAAGTCGCGAAAAGCATTTCGAATACTCTGGTTGACCTTGAATGCCTCGTCGAAGCAACACGCACATACAATTTCTCTCCAGTCTAGAAGCGAACCAGGAACCCAGAAGCACGCGCTACCCCAAGTATCCCAGTCGAACGGATCGGCTTGATCTTGATTGAACACGTAATATCTGCAAAGCAAATTACCAGGGGCATCGATTATCCGAACGACATGGGGGTCTCTACATAAGAATGATTACCATGTATATTTTCCTTCAACCCTGACGACGGGCTTGTGCGGGTCAACTCGTGGCCACCTGCACCCTAATAATCTCGCCAAGGACTCCCGGCAGCGCTCGAGGCTGTTTTCATGACCTTTGTCCCTCTTCTGTGTTGCTAAGGGAGTGGATCAAGTTGCTTCGTGTTTCGCCCTCATGCCAGTGTCGCTTCTGGTATTCTGCAGCCGTCGTTAGGCCACAGGAACTCTCGCCCACAACTCGGATTGTTCCGAGCGCTACCGGCGGGGTTTGACGTTCTTCATGTCGTCAGCCGTGATGGAGGACATGGGCCGACCTTGCAAATTTCCATCAGAGCACAAAGCTCAGTATCATCCAGGCCATTCTCTTACAATTGTTTCAAGCTGGCGAGTTGCTGGTGTGATGATTGAAATCTTCAGCAGCTCATGCCTCTGAGTCAAGAGTGCTGTTGGCCAAGAAAACTTCCGTACGCGCTGAATCATGGGCGAATGGCACGTCTCTCAGAAGTCACTACATGGTTGGGCTACGGAATAAGATTGCTTTGCTTGCTACCCTCTTTTCCTCACCCGCAGCTGCGAGGGTAGCGAGCTTGAGACAACATATAGAGTAGCAGTGGAGAGTCCCATCCAGAGCCCTGTATCTTCCGGATAGTCGAGGTGCTCTGGGCGCTCTTGGTCCTCTCGCGGCTCATGGATTGCGATGCAATGAACTTGTCACAACCACGAACCGCCTAAAGAAGCCATTCTTTGCCCCTGAGATGTGCTCATTCAGCGTTGACTGCGGAGGATCTGGTCCGAGCCGGCCAATGGTTAGCCCGAGCATCAACTGATGGAAATATTTATTATTCTGCCAAGTCATCAAATGGTTTTCGGTGTATCCACCGACGCAACTGCATTACCGCCTAGGCTTAGTTGAGGACTCGATGGCGCGCTACATATGTACAAAGGCTGTTCAAAAGCTGGAATCCCCTCTATGGTACATGAGGATACCCCTGTGCCCTGTGGCACGGCCTGACGGGATGTGGGAGACACTGCAGAAGCGCATTCAACAATGCCGTCTGAAATACATGGGTGGCACGGTGCGTTTCCATACCGCTTGGAGACGTTATTCAGGCCGCAAGAAATCAAACTACCACCGTAAAGTCGCCAAGAGAATATGAGCTGGTAAGGGGCCAATGGGAAGGAATCTCACAGGGGAAAGGCATGCGCTCTGAACGCAGGCAGACACAAAGCACACAAACAAAGCTATGATACAGTAACGCCGCACGGCTCGGCGGATCTTCTTGAGAGTGGTAAGTTCCATATGACTGGATGCTTCTGTTGTGTAGGAGATGCTCGGGGATCATACGGCGTTGACGTCGAGATGTCTCTTCCAATAACGCCCATGTCCCGCCCAAAGGACTCAGAAAGCTGGCAACTCTTGTTTTCTATTCTTGGAGGGGACAGGCGGCCCCAAAATCATCCCTTGAAGCTCGCTTTGCCTACACGCTACGGCGTAAGCGTGAGACTCCTTCCTCCGTCCCGGACTCCCGGCCCCGGCTCCCCGCCCCTCCCCCCTCGGCACTAGGGCGAGACCCGGCCTCGTTGCCGGCGGCAAGAAGGACGCCGTTGAAGTGCTAATCTGCCGCCGTCCTGATAACTCAGGCGATGCTGGCTTTCGACGCAGGCCGGGGATGGATGTCAAGGCATGATGATGTGGCTGGCAGCGCTGCAGGGCGCTTCGAACAAACACACATCCTCTCCCATGTAACCATTCGACGTCCCCCTCCCCCATCCTGGATGTTTGCCGTGAGCAACATAAACGGACAGGGTTCTGTTGCAATCAGCCGCAGTTAAAAGAATATGTCGATCTGGTGGATCATGGCGGCCGATGGCCAAGGCGAGATGGCGATGATGTCGCTTCCTGATCCCCTCCCTGCCCACTCCCAGGCTCCAGCAAGTCGAGAACAGCGACCAGGACATTCCTGAGCCGACTTATGAATTACTCAGAAAACCGCATACCGACCGTTGCAGTGCACTGCAGCAATTAACAGGTGACGCATGCCCGTCCAATCAACCCTACCGTTGCAGCCGAATCATCAGATATCAGTTTCTGCTCTCCCTCCCATGGACAACGCCGTCTGACCCTTCAACCAACGGCAACCAGCCTACTGCGGGGAAGGGAAGCACTGGTTCCTACGCGTAGCCCCGGCCCCTGACCCTGGTCTTGGAATCAGACCTCAACGGCCCTGCCAGTCTGTCATCTATCCACTGTCCACCGCCATCGCATCTCGGATATGAGGATAGGACCAAGTGGCACTGCGTCCATTCTTCCTTCGAATAGAGCACAGCACGATAGTTGGAATGGTTGAGCACCACGTCTTTCGCGGAGGGTAGGGGAGCTGTGCAACAAGACGCCCCTATCTCGTGTTCGCTATTAGGGGGGTGGTAGTCGGCGTCAGCATTCCCCTTGATTGGCACGGCGCCGACACATGGATAAGCAGCGACCCAAGGCCTCGGGAACCCAATGGCAGGGACAGAGGACTGTCTAGCTTACCGCACCTCGTGGACAGGCTGGATCGGGATGCTGACTACCCTTCCTTACCATGGTCTGGGGAGTGCATCCCTGTCTGGCTCCGGCGAAGCCCTGCTGGCCTGAGCAGAGATGAACGGCGTGCAGCGAGATACTTGGCGGGATGTGAGCAAACGTCCCCTACGGCGAGAGCATGGGCCGCAATGGGCGCGAGAGAGATGGTCGCGGCATTGCTGGATACAAAGGTTCCTCGTGCTTCGTGCGAGCCATAAAAGCCAACGTTCCCACGAATGATGGCGCGGCGCATCTGCAACCAAGTCGTTACGGCCACTTCAGCCCTACCTTATATCTGCAGCCAGCCCCCCTCAAGAGGTCTGGCCACTTCTCCAACGTCTGCTCGCTCGCTTGGTTTATTGGCAGTTCCGGTTGGTCTTCACTGCGTCAAATTTGTAGCGTTCCAATTCGTTGCGGGTTTTGCACTTTCGTTGCTTCTCTTATTTATCTCTTGACGATCTCCCCAAGTCTCTCGCCGAGGCAGTTGCTCTCTGCCACTTCATCCTCCCCCCACAGCCTTTTATGCTTGGAGCGAGCAGACATATCCATCGTTTTTGCATCGTCACGGAAACGCCAAAAACCCATGCTAGAAGAGGGGGCAGAGAGCTGCACAAGCGCCATGTATGTCTCTGTCAAGTCACAATCCACCTGCAACGCACCAACCATGGTTAATTGCGCCAACGGCATCTGCGAGCATGCAGCCGTCCACAACTGTTTCAATCCGGCGCAACCAAACGACAGCCTATGCAAGATGTGTTCTCTAGGACAATGCCCGTGAGGCTGAGCTTTTCTGGCGTACAAAAGGCTACGGGAAAATGGGACTCTGGAGAGCCAGAGGAAGAAGGGAGAGGAGGAAAAAGGGGGTTTATTACTGAATGCCACCACAACGATCCTTGGCTCTGGCATAGGACTTTGGACAGATGAGAGGAATAATACTTTGAGAAGTTGGTGAGCGGGAACGAGCTAATGACACATCACCACCCTTTACAGGACATACCAAGGGACTTGGGCATGTGGTTTGCAAAAGTGGGAATGATGAGAAGTGGTCTAGGTGGAGGCTGCGGGCACGTTGGGAACTGGGAAACGAGCCATCAGAAGCGGGAGCAGTGGGACCAAAAGATGGGTCCCAGAATGACGGGCGGCATCAGCGGCCGAGAAGGCATGGAAGGCGTGGAAGGCGTCGAATGGTAGTACTGTACTCGGTAATCGGTACGTTAATTAGCGTCCAAGGCCAACGCAATTGTTGCGCACGCTGTCCCAGTGGAACGCGCCAGCCCATGCACATGCAGTCATGACTCTTGCAGTAACGCACTGGACCTTGATCTTGAGAGTGGCGTCGTGGCAATGGAGGCGACACAGAGAGAGGGAAAGTCTGCAGAGGTCCAACAGCCGCCGGCTCGCGCCGGATGGCCCAATCGCAGCCACAGTAGGCGGGCCAGGTTGGTTATACAACGAATGGAGAGCCAGTGGTCATGACGCACGTCTTGGACGCCTGTGTGTCCAACAACTCGAGACTACTGCTTGACGCAGTTGGCTGGGTGGATGCCCGGTTGGCCGGTTGGCTGGTTGGCTGGTTGGCTGGGTTCGTTGTGAAGGGTGCCTATGCCCATTTAGCCTCGACGCCCATGCGGCCGGGGACTTGGCTGTGGCTGTGTGGGCATCCGTATGCATGCACCATGGCGCGCGCGCGGTCGAGACTTGTCAAGTGACGAGCGACGTTTTGCGGCTCTGCCGACGGAGGCGGCTGTCCCGGTTTGGACATCTGCAACGGGCTTGACCTCTCCTCCTTCTTCTTCCTTCCTTTGCTCGCACCCCCCCTCTTGTTGTAAACTGGGCGCAGGCGAGTTGACGTATGATGCTCAGGATCTAGATCGGCGGAAGGCTCTTATAGGCCGGTACAGTACGCTCTGTATGTCAGTTCAAGTCCCTTTCCGAAGAGCATCTGAGAAACCTGAGACCGGGGAAGCTCGTGGTTGTCGATCGTAATGGCGGCCCTAGCTGATGATCAGATCGCGTCAACCAAAAGTCACTATCAGAAACGACCAAGTCTTGAAAACTACTAGGCCGATGGACAAAGTTGGCACATCGTATGTTTCTGTAACGGATGCTTACGGGCCGCGGGGCCGACAATAGCCTCGTTGTCGTCGTGTGCCAAGTTTCAGGGATCATGACTCGCATGTCAGCGAATGCTAAGATCGCCGGCTTGATGGAAACCTGGATGAAGATCGCTCACATGGGAAGAAAAGGCAATTTGTTAAAGGCAAGTGTCTCATGAGCATTTCCATTGTATGTACCTAGTAGGTAGGTAGGTCTGTAAATGGCAGGTATCAAAGTAGGTAACCCAGAAATAGAAATGGCAAATGTACGTGGGTATATGTACAATGCCAGAAAACTCCTCGTTGTATCATGCGCCACTCCGATGACCGGCATAAGGGGTATCTGCTACATGGTAGCTAGGGGCGAAGAACTCCTCCATAAACGATAAAAAGTCAGGCCGTCTCAAGAGAGAGAAAGCCAACAGATGGTCTTCAAGCGTCCGTCCCCGTAGAAAGAAGTTGATCAAGGTGAGGTAAGAAGAAATGAAGAGAATCGACCTGGGCGGACCAGGCCACACCAAGCCAGTGGTTATCTAAAAGAGGGCAACCATGGCAGCGGCAACGGCGGCACCGAGAAGGCCAGCCTTGGAGGAGAGGCCACTGGCAGCGCCGGTAGGGACAACGGCAGGGGTGGTGTGAGACGCAGTGACAACCTCGACCGAGGTCTGGACAGGAGGTCGCTCAGTGACAATGGTGGTCGGGAGACCAACAGGCTTGGAGTGGCTGATGGGAGCCGTGGGGCCAGCGTGAGTGGTGGTGTTGTGGGCAGGGTAGAGAGGCTTGGAGACGACGGGCTTGGAGACGACAGGCTTGGGGGTGTAGGTCGACGACGACGACGAAGAAGAAGAAGAAGAAGAAGAAGAAGAAGAAGAAGAAGAAGAAGAAGAGGTGGTCTTGACGACGACAGGGGTCTCAGTGGTGACAACAACCTGAGTGGAAGTGGTGGTGCGGTAGGGGCAGTCCGTGACCGTAGGGTGGCACTGAGTGATGGTAACACGTTGAGTCGTGGTCGAGGTCAAAGTGGTGGTGCCGAGAGGCTCCTCGGCGAGGGCCAGGGAAGCGCTGGCGGCGACGAGAGTGAAGATGTTGGTGAAACGCATTGTGGCGGTGAGTGGGTGGTTGAAGTCGTTGAGACGAGTGATTCAAGTGTAGTTGAGTTGAGTTGAGTTGTTGTAAGTGAGAGAATGACGACCAGCGAGGGTTGTGTAGCGGTGATTGGCGACTCTTGAGAGCGCGATAGCAAAGCGATTGGTTTTAATGAAAGTGATGCCCAAAGGCGGAAAGAGTGAACAAGTTGCTGTTGCTGAAGCGAAGTTGCGGTTGCAAAGGAGTGGAAGGAGGGCACTCGCGAGGGGGCACCGGCGGGACTTGTACTTTTCCAACGGGCGAGGACGGGGGAAGTTGGGAAAGCGGAACGCGGAAAGCGGAAAGCGGGAAAAGTGGGAAAACTCTGCCAGTCCAGTCTAGTCAAGCCAGCCCGCGGTACGTACCCTTGTACCAGGTAGCATTCTGCAGCCCCCATTGGCATTCAGGTTGTTGGCGTTGGCGTTGGTGCTGGTGCTGGTGCTGGTGTTGGTGCTGGTGCTGGCGCTGGTGCTGGAACATTGGCATTGGCATTGGCAGCATTACTGTAGCAGAGCGTGGCTTACGATTGGCCAGAGCGCCCTCTTGGGTTGACCCGAGCTGCATCTGTGACTGGCCCCGTGCCTGAGTGAGTGCCTGAAGTGGCAGCGAGTGTGGCGCCTGGTCTGTGCTTGGGTTAAGCTCGGAGCCCTGTTCCCTGTCAGCCTGTCGGTCTGTCCCTTGTTCCTGGCGCCGCCTTGTCACCTTGTCACGCCGCTTGTGCCTTGTGCCTTTGTGCCTGGCGAGCGAAGAAAATGAGCAATTGATGGACCTGCAAGGACGCGCTGGCTAGGGCTTGTCTGTCGCCAATCAACATCCTTGCTGGCCCGGCTGGCTGCGGAGACGCATTTCGATTTTGAATGAGCTGGCTGAGTGATCGTCACGCTGCAGCTTGTACAGATTAGTGTACTTGCAGACAGATTACAGATTATTTGCTGCCGTGCTGCTGCCTTCCATCTCTGTTGTAATGTATAGTACCTGCTGTGCCCACGTACCTGCTGCAGTGTGATGCGCTGGATGAGTCGGCAGAGGGCCTAACAGTCCCCGCCCATTGATTCATGCCATGCTCCTCTCCGCCTTTTCTTCTTCTTTTTTGTTTTTGGGCTGCGGAATGACCAGGACGGGATACGGACAGAAACTGGCAGAAGGAGGGGAATGAGACAAATGGCCCTTCTTCTTTTCCTGCTCATATAACCCCCTCCGGCTCGTGTGATTGTGATGCCGTCCAGCCGTCTCAAGGGGTTTCCACTCAAACCGTCCAAACCACGGAGGTTTCCTGTGAAACTGTAGACGTGCGACCCCTGACCCTCCCGTCAATCACCGGCGGTTTCCTCCGCTCCGTCCACTAGAATAGCTGTGCTATGTATAATACTACGCATGATAAACTGCTCGCCGTGTAAGTGCTGTATGGCGCTTTGAGCTTGGACGCTGCATGACGGACTGAGCACGTGCTAGGGTAAAGTCCGAGCTGGACTGACTGGCGGACTGGCTGGCTGATTGCATGATGGCTAGGTAGGTAGGCCAGCTGAGCGGTGGGTGGTGATGCTGCTGGCGGTGGAGTCTCGACTGGTCTACGCAGCTATAAATATGTACTGATTTATGCACAAAGCAGAAACGTCCATCTCATGCACTTTTGCACTCACAGTCCTGGAACACCAGGCCCGCCGACTTGCGACGCAGCCGAGATGAGGTTGCACTGGGATATGTCTCCCGGCCTTGGCCCCGGTTTAAGCGTCAGGCAAGGTGCGACATTGGGTACTACGGAGTATTAGACTTGCGGTGCA
Organism: Pseudonectria foliicola; assembly: GCA_003693505.1. Lineage (NCBI taxonomy): Eukaryota > Fungi > Ascomycota > Sordariomycetes > Hypocreales > Nectriaceae > Pseudonectria > Pseudonectria foliicola. The sequence continues at coordinate 188,082 of QUZD01000034.1, read as the reverse complement.
ACACTCTGCGGCACGCACCAAAAGCATGAGCACGCACGACGCACGGATGCTGCCTTTCGGAAACATCTGGAGTCTGGAGGCTGGAGTTTGAACTCTGAAGTCAAAAGTTCAAAGCGGGAGCATGGGGCTGGCCATGCTATGCCCACGATTTCAAGGATCATGTGTGTCTCAAACGGCACGCCGTCAAAAGTGCAAGGGAGGTTGTCCAATCGTATTCATGGATGCCTCACACAAAGTACAAAGCACAAAGCACAAAGAAAAGAGGTGTTTGGCTTTGCATCATGTTTCATCGCTGTCGACTCTTTGTTTCTTTGTTTTCCCATCCCCCCCTGCTTTCAGTCGCCTTTTATCTATTCCAAACATGAGGACGCTACGTACCTACGTTAGTAACTACCTACCTACCTGGTGGGTAAGTAGTCTATCTGATTCCATGACAGATCATTGATGGCTGCTTGCCAGTTTGCACATGCGGTCCAAAGATAAGATTGATTCAGATCCGACCCACCCCCACAGTCGCCCACTGGATATCGATCTACTACAGATTATCATCTATAGTCAGCCTTTGCAAATCCATATCGCTCACACTTCAGGCAAGGATGTGCCACTGGTGGATGGCCGCACCTAACTACATAGGAGGCGGGTATCTTCTTGTCTGTACGGCTCCGTCGGGTAGCAACAGGTTAGAAGCCTCCTCTTTGCTGGCGTTGTGGTGCAGCCGTATTCCCCTGGGCCCTGGCAGAAGGACGCTCAGATCGTGAGACATCACACGGCCTCTTACTGAACAGCGCTTCTTTCTTCCAGAAAATCCCCCAATCACTCGAGCACGTTGTAGTGTGTACCTAAGGCTTGGCCTTGGCCATGCAACGCAACGCGTCAAGTAGCGCTGTCGACGACATTACTTGGTCAACGTTGAAATTCTTGCAGGTTCATCTGGACCGTTGCCCGTTCATCAATTTACAGATACCAACGTGCGGGCGATGGAAAGACCAGCTGGAACTGACTTCAAAAGGAGCTTTCCCTGGTTCGACCATTTCGCCAAGAAGTTGACCCATATTCTTCTTGAATAGCGCTATTTGGACCTCTTTAACAACACTTGGGTATAAATTCAACCATGATCATCTACCCACAAGAGGGTTCTATCTGTTTGCCTCGCTATGCCAATTGCCTACAGTGTTGGCGAGGCCATGAGGAAACCCCGGGTCAGGAGAAACGAGCCAGATCTCGAATCCAACTTGGCCATTGCTAGGAGTGTGATGGCCATTCATTCACTTTGCGGGCCTAGAGTTTTGGAGACAGTACGAGCTTTCAACCCTTTTCTCTGCTTTTCAAGATTCAACAGCTGCTGCCATCAGCAGGATGAAGACACTACACCCTCGGTTCCTCGCTTTGATTTTCAACGATCAAGTCTTTTAGTCCTCGACGGCAACGAGCGCAGTATCTGCGAAGCTATTCAAGGACCATTGCCCCAACGCAAAAATACCCGGGCTTGCCACGAAGCTAGCGAGTTGCTCTAACCCATTCGGTATTCGACGGTCCCCATGGTCTCCCATCCACGCATCCTCCTGGGTCACCTGATTGTGAGACATGAAGCTCTATCCATATCGCCATTTGAATTACACGCCTTATTCTAGCCTGAGCTAGTCAGGGGCTACCCCACTAAGCGCCCCGCTGGCATTCAGGCACGCACTGTAGCTTAGCTTCCCAGCCGTCCATTGCATGCGGTTATGCAGCGTGGCAGCGCATGGCAGCGCGTGGCAGCGTGGCAGCGTGACATGTGTGTGTGTGTGTGTGTGTGCATACAGCTGGAAGCTTCGTCATCGCCTTCTCCTTTCCCAAGCATCAGACCCCCAATCCGCCCAATCCGCCCAATCCGCCCGATCGCCCATCGGCCCCCTCCCCATCTCCATACACCACAGGCAGCGCAAAGACGAACAAAAGCAACATACGCAGGGCAGACACCACTGCCACGTACACGAGCACAACATGACCACGTTCTCGACCGACCCCGCCCTCTACATCTTCACCTCCTTGACCGCCGGCTCCTCCCACATCGTCACAGCCACATCGCGTCTCGAGACGATTCTTCGCGCGAATCGCGTGCCCTTCAAGGCCGTCGACATTGCCACCGATGAAAAGGCCCGCATGCTCTGGGGCCGCAGAGCCGGCAAGGATGAGGGCGGCCGCCTGAGGAAGCTGCCCGGGCTGGTGCAGGAGGGCTTGGTTCTCGGTGTGAGTCGTCATGAGGCGTCATGACGCAACTTTGCTTGCTTGCTTGCTTGCTTGCTTGGTATTCATCGCTGACATGTCATCGCTGGCGATGTAGGACCTCGTCGAGATTGAGGACTGGAACGAGTATGGCGAGCTCAAGATGCACGTCAAGATCTACTACGACGAACACACCATCCCCACAATCCACCAGAAGCTCCCCGACCCCCCGGCCAAACCGAAACCACAGGCACCCGTTGCCAAGGCTGCCGCCGCTGCCGCCGCCTCCAAATCCTCTGCCGCCGCCGCCTCCAAGACAGCATCCCCGAAACCAGCTCCCGCCGCTCCTCCCGCTCCACCACTGCCTACCGCGACCCCCAAGGCCCCTGCCGCCAGCAAGCCGCCAGCTCCTGCTGCGGTAGCAACCAAAAAGGAGCCCGCGCCGACGGCCGTTCCGGTTCGATCCGTCGCCGACGAGGCAGCGCAGAAGGCTAAGGAGCTTCGGCTGAAGAGTCTGCGAGAAAAAGTCCACGGCAAGAAGGACGAGAGCGCAAAGGCACCTGCCAAGAAGGACGATGACAAAAAGGGGGCCCCCAAGGAGGAAGAGGCCAGCAAAGAGGACAAGCCGCCCGCAAAGGCCCCGGAAAAGGCTGCAGGTGGCAAGGACAGGAACTCTGGGCTGCAATCGCCCACGTCTGGCGCCTGGGGCTCAGGGGTAACGGTCGGTTCTATAATTGAAACTGTCCAGAGCCCGGCTAGCGCGACCTGGAACCAAGGTGTTACCGAGTCCATTGACACCAAGCTGGGAACCGAGGCCCTCCCCTTGGACGAGATTCTGATCAAGGCAGTCGAGTCACAACTGGCCATTGAAGAAAAACCCGAACTGGAGGCCAAGGCCGCAGAAGCCGCCGGCGGTGGCAGCAAGTAAACGAGTGGGGGGCCAAAACAACAGCATAGAGCCGCCAGGGTTAATATCGAGTGGGTTAGGGTCGGGGGAAGGCGGCTTGAATGGGAAACAATCATATCCATATCCGGAGGAAGCGATGTATATTCATAGCCTGAGTTTTGTCTTCTGTACTCTTGTACCTTCAGAGAGGGGTATATGTGACAAGTATGCCGTCTGCCTATCTACAGCATCTTTACAGCGTTAATTAGTACAACCCATCATCGTCGCTCGCGGTCCCATCCTGGAAACCCATGACTGCTTTGCCCTTTCCCTTGGAGCTGCCATTCACATGTACGCTGTCGCCTTCGTCGCCCGACTCGCTCCCGTCGCTTCCCATGGCAATGGCCTTGCCCTTGCCCTTGGAGGAGGCTACCGCTTTGCCTTTACCCTTGAAGATGATTGACGAGGACGACACGACGCGCTGGCCGGTGGGCTGAGGCTCCTGCTCCTGCTGCTTGTCCTTGTCCTTGTCCTTGTCCCGGTTGCCCTCAAAGGTGGCGCGGACCTTTTCGTAGTGGGCCAGCTCGCCCGCGCTGACACTGGGGATGAGCTCATCGTTGGCGGCGAGGAAGTCCTCCTCGGTGACCATGACGGCGACGTCCTCGGGCGTGGCGTAGTGGTCGAAGAAGTAGGCCGTGGAGACGGTGCGCTCGGCCGCAGGGTCGGCATTAATGGCGCGGATCTTGGCGTCGACGGCCGAGGCCTGGCGGGTGACGGCCTTGAGCATCGCGTCGCTACAGAGGGCGTAGAAGTCTGCGCCCGTGTAGGTAAAGGGGAGGCGCTCGGCAACAGAGGCCAGGGACACGGACGGATGGAGGGTAAACCTAGAGGGGTGAGGGAGGGCGTTAACATCTCACTGCAGAGGCCAGCGGGTTGGTAAAGGGACCACTTACTTCCGGGTCAAGGCCTCAAGAATGGTGCGCTGCTTGTCGTTGGTATCCGAGACACCAAGATAGAGCATCTTGTCGAATCGTCCAGGCCGCAGCAAGGCCTGGTCCAGGAGATCGGGTCGGTTGGTGGCTCCAATCACAAAGACACCACCGGCGTCATCGCCGCCAGACATGCCGTCCAGCTCGGCGAGCAGTTGAGAAACGATGCGGTCCATGACACCGCCGCTATCACCCTGATTTCCGCGCTTCGGAGCCACAGAGTCAAGCTCGTCGAAGAAGACGACGCAGGGTCTTGCATCACGGGCTCGCTGGAAGACGCGTCGCACGTTGGCTTCTGACTCTCCGATGTACATGTTGAGCAGCTCCGGTCCCTTGACACTGAAAAAGTTGAGGCTATACTCGGTTGCAATAGCCTTTGCCAATAGCGTCTTTCCGGTACCAGGAGGTCCATAGAATAAGATTCCCGATCGCTTCTTCATTCCCTTGGCAAACAGCTCAGGCCGCTCCAGAGGAAGCTGAATAGTCTCCGTGATAGCGTCCTTGACATTGCTGAGACCACCGACATCATCCCACGTCACGTTGGGGATCTTGGGAGCGCCAATAGAATCGGAAAAGTTCTTGCGGGCAGCTTCCACGGCGATGTCAAAATCGCTCTTGGTTAGGCAACGTGCCAGCGGGCCACCGGCAACTTGCACGTCTCTGACGGTTACAGTAAGGTTTTCGGTCGTATTCTTGGTGGAGAGCCTCGCCAGACGGGTCTGCTGAGCAATCGAGGCACGCTCGACCACATCCACAAGATCTCCGGCCACCAAAGCCGCAGTCTTGAGGGCAATGGCGTTGAGGTCAATGCTGGGCTCTAGGCTGACACCGCGTTCGTTCACAATTGAGTTGAGGATGGCCTCACGCTCAGCCTCATCAGGTGCAGTCATTTCCAACTCGTGGGTAAAGAGTCCTCGGACGCCATCTGGAACCTTGTCGACCTCGCTTGTTGTAGCAATGAGCACTCTTGTGTCCTTCAAGATCTCCTTGATGGTGGATTCGATGCGGTCGGCTGTCAGAGCCTCGATGTGCTGGATCAGGAGAGCGCAACAGTCAGGGCCACAGCTCATCGCTCGTTCTGCCCTAGTCCGAAGGAATCCCTCCGTCTTTACGTCGCTTCCACTACCGCTGCCCTCGTTCAAGATATCGTAGGCATCAATGGTGTAGGTGTGTAGGCCCATATCGGCGCAAGCATGGGACGCGAGTGTGAGTTTTCCAATGTTGCGATGCGTAGATGTCAACAAGATGGCAACCGGGGGCATCTTCAGATGGATCGCTCGCTGACTGGTCGCGGCCGCAATGAGCTCCCTTAGTTGCCGTCGAAGGGGCGGCGCATAGGGAGGCTCGTGCTCCTGGATTGCGGGTGGTGTCGATTCGGATCCTTTTTGTGGCGGCTTCTTCAGGCCTAGGTAGTACTGCCAGGTGCTGCTCTTGATTCCGGGGATTCGGCTCGTCTCGAAGCCAGAGCCATGCATCCCAACGGAGGAGCTGTCGATGCAAACAACTGAACCCCAGAAAGACTCGGCAGAGCCATCTTCATCCTCTTCCGATCGTTGGATCTGAATATGCCCGACCTTGAACCATGCGACGCTATCAAAACGTGAAGGAGGCTTCCCAATCTCTTGCCCGCCTGTGGTCAGGGCCACGACATCGTCCACTTCACTTCCTCCGGCGCCTGGTATTTCCTGCAGCGTGCGGCCAAGCTGAGCATCCACGGGCACAGCAATTAGATCTCCAGTCTTGACAAGGCGAATCTTTTGCGCAAAGTAATGCTTCAGGCCGCCTAGGACAGCCGTCTGGAACGCCCTCTCAGCCGATATCGGGGTACGAATGTGGTGGATGGTGATGTCGCGCGCATAGGGCGGCCGTATGGCATTGGTAAATCGCGGGATTGTCCCTTTACCCTGATAGGAAGACTTTTTGAGAGGGGAGAGGCGCAGAAAAGAAGCATCGTCAAGGTTCGCCAGGAGGATGGGAGATGCGTAAGCGACAAGGCTGGCGGGACGTTGGACCTGAGACTCGAAGAAGGACGGCCTTCTCTCTCCGTGCTTGGAGCTCGGGATTCTTGTCATTGGACGATGCGAATACCCCTCTGGAAGACCATACACGCGAACCGGCCGCCACTTGGAGGGCTCCGACTCCGCTTGCCCGAAGCTGCCCAGCCCAAATGCACCAAACCCATTCAGAGGAGGCTCTTCAGCTGTCTCAGCTCGAACCCAGTCACCAGAGAAACACCCGATCTTTGACAAGGATGATACGTCCACATAAATCCTCGCCTCCTCGTCATCTTCCGGTGACGGCTTGGGATGCAGGATATCGGAAGAGATTAGGCCCATGAGGCCGTGTGCCTTGAAGAGTCGGCCACGTGGCCGATCTGGTCGCGCAGTCGTAGCCGTCATGCTGGAGAAGACGGACCCGGGGGTGGAGATGCCATTGGTCCTCCTTCCGCGCAGAGTTCCAACCGTCATTGGTGTGCCCGGCTGCATGGTCGAAACGCCGCTCGCATTGGTAGTTGGCAAGGCAGGAGCCTGCAGCGAAATCATGTCGTCCATCGAGTCATCAGACAGCTCATCTTCGTTTTCGCTCCCTGAGAGGTCCGTTTCTGTTTCTGAGGCGGTCTCGGCCACCTCCGCGGTAGCGTCCGTCTTGTATCGCTCTTCGGCGGCCGAGTAGAAGTCGGTATTGGTGTCATCCTCGTCCTCTGTGACGCCGTTGAGCTTTTGGCTCGCTGCCATGGATGCCACGCGACGAACCTGCTTGGTATGAACCCGACCGCGCATGAGGATGATCTTGGTAGCATCCGTCAGGATACCCTGGGCTACAGGCTCGCATAGCACAATCTTTCCAGGGCTGGGCGGCACATGGGTCAGAGGATGAGGTGGCAGCGGCAGCGGAAACAAGTCTCCCGTATGGACGGTCCTGAGGCTGGATAGTGAACTCCTGAGAGCGCAAATTAACCGGTCCTCGGTGGACAGGTCGGCAAGAGCTTTCCCATTGAGGTTGGATGGGTGCTGATGGTAGAATGTGCCCTCGCCATTCTCGAGCCGCTTGGTCAATTCGCTCTCCAAGCTCACAAAGACGGTTTCGAGCGGCACAGGGGCCACGTCAAGAACGAGAATCTCAATGCCGCCGCGGCTATGGCTGGAAAGCTTCGATGGTGCGACCTGCTGGAGTGTGACGGCAAAGCTTTGAAGAGCGGGAGAGGAAGGGGAGAATTGGATTGTCGACTGTGGAATGTAGGATGACCGAGTGATTGGGACGATGGACCAAGGGGTGTCGACAGCTGTTGCATTCGGAGCCCACGGAGCAATGGCAACGTAGGCGATGTCGTTTGGTTGATCGCCGCCAGGAGTAGCTGCAGAAGCCACGTCTCGGGTCAGCTACCGATGAAATGTTTCAGGGTACCAGACTTACCAGTGTGTAGATGGGGGAAGAGGTCGTAGAAGATGTCCTCGGAGACAATGCCGACGTCGCTCTTGATGTGGTCGCCAAGCACTAGTTTGGCGGCAATGGCGGGCTTGTCCTGACGGCGCCGCCGGCCACGCGTCTTGCGTGATAGCAGAGTAGCTCGCGCCGAGGTCGTCATGGTGCGATGGCGGCGTGGTGTAGAGGTTGGGAGAGAGGAAGGGATGCAACGCGATGCGATACGATGGTGGAGAATGAGCGGGATCGGGGTTCGGATCAACGAAGCTTAGCTCCCCTCTGAGATAAGACCATGGCTATGTACCTACTGTGCAGCAGGTAGACAATCCAGGCCGCGAAAGAGCGAGATGAAACGAAAGTCTTGTGCGGCCAGGGAGATGCAGCGAAACCAAAGAGAACCCTATGAGGAAAGATCTGGCTTTGGGAACCCAGAAGTGAGGTTGAAGATAACCGTACAGATTACATGGCAATGGCGGGTTCGGTTGCGGCTTAGTTGAGGTCCGCGGGTGGAATGGAATGCGCCTCGGCATTGGAGGGTTTGTTTTGCGGAGAAGGGTCGGCGTGACACCAAGCTAGCCACTGGGTTCCTCGACTACTGTAATCTGTACAGTAGGTAGGTACCTACCTGCCTACTCCGCATACTGATTGCTTTGGCAGGTTTATGTTACATACTGCATGTACATTGCTATCCCTAGTATACTTGGGATGGGTATTCCGTTGCACTTTCTCGCATTGAACGGAGTATTGGGTTGGCAATTTACTCATGCTGAGCATGTGAATCGCCAGCGCTGTTTGATAGAAGACCAACCACCCCGCCGACTAACGACTAACCGGGCAGCCAACTCACCGATACTCTGGCTCCTTGCCGACTGGTGACATATCTTTCAGGTCGGTTAGTCGCATTGGATAAATGGACCGTGTTTTCGCCAGTCTGCCGCCGTTGAATGCCTCCACCATCACATGCCAACAGCAGAAGCAGCAGGGGTTACCTACCTATCTACCTTTGTAATTAACAAATCAAACCCCAGCCACACCGGTGCTGCGCCTGCGATGGCTTGGATGGATGGATGTACCTCTGTTCCCATGACGCACGCAGAGCGCGATGATCCACCGAAAGCCTGCCCAGAGCCATGAGCGTTTTTCTCTACCCGCCACCAGACCCGCCGTTTTCGAGCATCTTCCTCTCCTGTGCTGCATGTACGCATCTACATCAGGTACCTCTGGAATGCATGTACCTACAGTAGTGTTTTCCGTCCCTTGATATAGAGCTTATTTGACACACGCCCCCCTCCCCTCCAACTTCCACAATGCCCAATCATGCATGGACAGCGACGTAAAACGGGCAGTTGGATGGTGGTTTGCGCCCCTTTACCATCCCAGGCGTCATGACCCTCCATTTTCCTCATCTCCTTCTCGTCGTGACTCGTGCGTTCTTCCCATCTGAAATGATGCTCGACTCTAGCGCCGATCCTACCTCTTCGAGATACAGGTCGCCGCCACATCCTTGAATTTGTTGTTGACGTCTCGGCTTGCTCAAATCTACCAGTAATGTTTTGATCAAACACCTTTATCAGCACCTCCACAACGTTCGCCGCGCCTGTTCCACATGATCTTCACATCTGTTTTCGTTTCATGACTTGACAATCCACTCCAATCATGGCCGGTTCTTCCGGCGCGACAAGCGTGGTCCAGCACGCCCATCTCCCGGTATCTGGTTCTGGCCTTGCGCGAGCCAAGCACGCCATACAATTCTCACAACAGGCCGAGAAACTATCCCTTCAACATCCCAGCGGCGATCCGGAGCAGGCCGCGGTCGAAGCCCATTTCGTTACTGCGCAGGACCCCGTTGTCGTCACTGCTGCTGGACAGAGGCTCCCAGGCGTGCCTCTCCAGGAGGCTCACAAGCTCAACCTTCTCCGTCGGGAGCTTGAAGACGGCGATGAGAGCTTGGATGAAAAGGCGGAAGAGGAAGTTGGAGAGAGCAGTACTGCCCAGGGCAACAAGAATGATCGTCTTACGTCGCAGAATGAGCAAGATTCATCGCCCAAAACAGTTCAACTCTCCCAACACAAGAGCAAAGCGGCGCTTCACAAGCCTACCAATGGCACTTTACAGCGTGCCATGCCGCCCTCCCATACGAATCCTTTGTTCCCTCCGCTCCCACTCTACGGACCTCCCTCTCATCTTCGGAACTTTCAGTGTCTCTTGTTCCGCATCTCATCCTTCTTTCTCAGCTTGGCCTTTCTGGGCGTAATCGTCATGGGCGCGCTTGTCACTAGCATTCCCCTCATATCCCGCAAGGTCTTTTACAAGCTTACGTTTCGCGACCCCAACAAAGATAGAATCTTCTATGAAGCGGAAAAGCTGAGGGAAAAGAATCGGAAGGCTCAAGAGGCGGTATGGAAACAGATGGAATCAGCGGACCGACTCAATCTTCAGCGTGCTGAAGCGGCCGAGGAGTTCCCCCCTACAGAAGGTGGCCCGGACCCTATCGTGTGCGACGTAGGATACTACGCCCGCAGAGTCGGTCTTGACGTGGAGACGTTCGAGGTCCAGACTGAAGATGGATTTGTCATTGACCTCTGGCACGTCTACGATCCCAAGGAGTACGTTCCGCTGGATGAGGATGACAGATCAGAACAGGGGCCCAACGTGTTCCAAAGGCCCGCAAGGCAACTCAGAGATCCCCAAGGCAAACGCAAGTTCCCTGTACTGCTTATGCATGGACTACTCCAGAGCTCAGGGGCCTACGCTTGCACTGACGATAACTCGCTTGCGTTTTGGCTCTGTAAATCCGGTTATGACGTTTGGCTGGGAAACAATCGCTGCGGCTTCACACCGAAGCACGTACTTCTCAAGTACAACGACCCCAGAATGTGGTGCTGGAACATCCGTCAGATGGGAGTCTTCGATCTAGCTGCCCTTACTTCTAGGGTCATTGCGGAGACTGGCTTCGACAAGATCGGCCTCGTTTGCCATTCCCAAGGAACCACGCAGACTTTTGTCGCGTTGGCCAAGGAACAGCGACCTGAGCTGGGCGAGAAGTTGACCGTGTTCTGCGCCCTCGCCCCTGCGGCCTATGCTGGTCCGCTAATTGGCAAAATGTACTTCAAGTTCATGCGCATCATCTCACCTGCTCTCTTCCGACTCATGTTTGGCATCCATGCGTTTATCCCCTTCATGATGCAGATGCACGCCCTTTTGAATCCCCGCATCTATGGCTGGCTTGGATACAAGGTGTTCTCCTTCCTCTTTGGATGGACCGATGTCAGATGGGATCGTGGCCTGCGTAACCGCATGTTTCAATTCTCTCCAGTCTACGTCAGCGCCGAGTCGATGCGTTGGTGGCTAGGAAGAGAGTGCTTTGCCAAACACAAGTGCATTCTGTCTACCAAAGATGTACTCAGAGCAGAAGAGCACATAGACAGCGGCTCAAGTAGTCAGCCAATCTCTGCAGAGTTGAACCGGGTCGTCGAGGCACACCGCAAGCACCCCAAGGGTTCGACGGCGTGGTACAACGAACAGGCGCCCCCTTTTGCTCTTTGGGTATGCGGCAACGACGACCTTGTCGATGGTAAAAAGTTATTGCGGCGGTTCGAGACGGGGAGGGAGCCACATGTCAGGGTCGTGCACAGCAAAGTAATTGAAGAGTATGAACACTTGGACGTCATCTGGGCCATGGATGCCGTCGACCAGGTTTTCAAGGAGCTTCGCGAAGTTCTGTGGAAGACCTGTGACGCCCGTGATAGATGCAGAGTGCCCAAGGGTTGTGAGCTCGTTGAAGCGTGGCAGCCTCTTGTATCATCTCAAAAGGCGGAGGCGGAGGCGACGCCGCAAGCAAGGGAGGAAGATGGGGAGAGCTCGAGCGGTGGCGACAATTAGCTCCTGACCATCCTCATTGAAGAACATAAACGGCGAACACACTTGCGCATAAGCATACGGGCCATATATAGGATATTTAGGGACGACCGAGTGGATGGGTCTTGATGATCTCTTTTCGCGCCTGGCGCAAGGTTTGATTTGTAGCGCATCACTTTACAGAGCGGTTTTCTGCTGTCATGGCCTTGTAGTTCGTTTCACAACCAGTATAAGCTAGATACTCGTATATATGAAGTCAGCGATCAAATAGACGAATGAATCAAGGAGCAGCGGGGGAGTAGTACAGCTGCTTCCTTTACGTCACGCTGCTTGTCTGAGTACAGCACAATGCCACATCGAATGGCAGATGGGACGCGAGGAAAGAGGCAAATCTATGAGTAAGGCTCAAACTAATTACCATTGCTAGGAGGGATTACTTGACATGCCTGTCCCAGGCTTGTCAATGCCTCGCCTCAGTTGCTACTATACATATGCATCCTACACAGCCACAAATCTGGCTCTATTATGTACGCCATAGCCATGCCAGGGGCTTTTCACAGGGTCCCTTTCTGGCACTTATCCTTAGGCCACTTCTTCTCTAACCCATCCGCTCCGCCTCTTCTAATAGCTTTTCTACGGTGAACCTAGAGTCACCAGCCGCAAACCAATCCAGGAGCTTCTTACGCTCTTCAGCCCTAACCTTTGCTTCCCCCGTGAGCTCGGAGCCTTCGGCATTCCATCCACCGTAGAATCTCTGGAGGCACATGACGAGCCATTTGGCGTCTTCAGGCTTAGCTCCGCGACCATCGACGACTTGGCCCTGCATCAAGACCAAGCCCCGCTCGTCCACCAGGTCAAGATGATGCGTGATGGTCGTATGCGGCTGGGCAAACTCCCCCCGGTTCTTGAACTCGGCTAGCTGGGTAAAGAGGACGGTGCTTGTCTTGGTCGAGGCGTCAAAGGTCCATTGGAGGAAGTGGATCTCGGCGCCCTGGGTCGGGTGTGGTACAGGAAGAACGAACTGCGGCGCTCTGCGTGCTGTCTCCTCCATGGCAAGGTACGTCGAGGACGGAACGACGGCGGAAAGGAGCTGCGGCGATGCAGCGTGCCTGAGCCGCCAGATCGCGCTTAGCTCCTTATCTGGCAGCTCCCGGGCCTTGGGAAGGTCGATGATGTCGTTGAGCGTCTTGATCGCAGGCTTGTCGGCGCCGGTGGGAACCTTTGAGGGGGGCTTCTCTGTGGCCTTGGAGTCGGAGGGTAGAGCGCCTCGGTTGGGTTGAGAGACGGGAGTGTCGGGAGCCTGTGGGATGATGGCTTCCTCAATGTCGATGGCATTGCGCCGACGCTCCTCCTTGATCTTGTCGGCGTAGGCGGCCTTCAAATCGTCGATGCCGCCCAGGCCCTCGTTCTTCGCCTTCTGGTCGAGTTTGGCTCGGTATTTGTCGTACACGGCGTGCGGAGCTTGAGTAGTAAGGAATCGGACATCGTGGACCTGGGCCCATCGGCGCTGATTGATGACACGAGACGAGCGCAATGAAGAGTTGGCAAGCTGCCGCAGGACAGGGACTCTGAGGAAAGCCATTGAGCTTGTGCACTGGCGCAGTGAGCAGATTCGGTTATTTAGGCAACGTGTGATCGAAGAGGAGGAAAAGGAGCCCAAAGTGGCAGCGACGGGGGCAATGAAGCGGTTTGCAGCTGGTCATCAAAGGCTCGAACTCGATGGGGGCCGATGCTTCCCCGGAACATTATGGGCAAGGTGCCGTCCATTCCGTCATGAATTTCTAGGTGGAGCATATCTTCAAGGCGTGGAGTACCTGCAACTTCTTGGACGCTCACTCGGATGCTGATATCACACATGGTTTTTAAGGGAGAAACCGATATCTAGTAGCCTCAGAGACAAATAAAATAACTCAGAATGTCAATTTCATGTTATAATCTCTGTTTATTATGGCCAATCTCGGCATAGTTGGCGTTGGCATTGCAAGGTAACCTACCGGAGACTTCGCTGTCCAGGTATCAGATACAAGCCATGGCATTCATCAGCACCCCGCCATCGGAATTACACCGCCCTGGTGGGATGCGGCTTTCTGCCACCACCAGTGCTAGGGTACTATTCGTTATCTTATGAGTAACAAGACTGACCTCGCAAGAGACTTCACACTCATTTCGGTAATCAAGTTATCTCTTGTGTCTGTCAAAATACGATACCAGGTTCTGTGCAACATTGGATAATCAGAGGTCGTATTTGCCAGTCATGGCCGACTTTCGGCAGCTCGCGCTGGAATACGTTCTCGCGGATGATGAGGGGCGCCAAACCAGCATCGCCCAAAAGGCAGCCAACGGTGCGTTTTCCTTCATACTACTACAACATTCCACCAGCTGTCTACTGACACGATCTCTATTGAAGAGCTCAAGACGGGCCCCGCCAATTCAAATCCTGTAGCGCGTTGGGTTGAGGCAGTTCAGCCTTGGATGCCTGGGAGCAACGGCGCCGAGAATGAGGATGGAGATGACGTTCCAGACTGGACAACTCGGGCAAAGGGTGAGAAACATCTGCAATGGTGAATAAAAATGGATTTCTGACTTTTCTAGCTCTCGAGTTCCTTTCAAAAACTCTCGACTTCCTCGACAAGGATGTCTTGAAGCCGAGTCAGGGTATGCCTAATGCTAGCCAACTACTCCCAACACAACTACAGCTGCTGAGAATATTACAGTCAAACTACTGGTGAGCTTCTTTGGAGCCATGTTCGAGGTGGATCACAAGGCTGGAATCATGCCGTCAACAAATGCCCTTGCCCGAATTGTGGCCATGAAATGCTTCCAGAAATCGAGCGTCAATGACATTGTTCAAAAAGTTTGCGCACTCAAGGACGATTTCCCTCGGCAGACGCCCAAGACTAGGCTTGCCATCTACCGGCTTCTGCTGTCGCTATTTACAATCCCTGAGATTCTGAGCGACCTGGAGCACCGTCATGGCTCATCTGCTTCTTTCATAGTGGACCTGCTTCAGCTCTGCCGAAGTGAGAGAGATCCTGACTGTCTTATGGTGTGGTTTGATATCCTGAGGGTTATCATCAAGGACTATTCTCTCTCCAAGGAAGTCCTTGAGGAGGTTTATAATGGCTTCAAGCCCTACTTCCCCATCGCTTTACCGCGCGCGTCACAGACTGGCATCACGCCCGAAGAACTCAAGGGCCAGTTACGAAGGTGCTTTTCGGCAAACTACCTTCTTGCAGACCTCACTTTTCCTTTCCTTCTTGGAAAATTGGATCAGGGAGATGGTGTCACCGTTAACGTCAAGGTACGCCCATGTGCTCATATGCCGGAAAATCACTTACTGACAGTGAGCAGGTTGATATACTTCGAACAATTAGAGCCTGCTTGGACGAGTATTCGCACCACGAGCAGTCCATTGTCCCCTACATCAATCAAATATGGGGTAGTCTCAAGTACGAGGTTCGAAATGGTGAAATAGAAGACACCATTTGGGGTACTTTGGAAGTGCTCAAGTCCCTTGCCATGCGACTAAGCGGCGAGACTCTCCGCGACTATACGTTATCTGTGACACGAGACTGCGTCAACGATCTTTCCCACACCACATACGCCGCGCCGGCTGGTCGACTACTGGTGAGCGTTTTGAGTGCGAAGCCTGGTGCATTTGTCTTGATGGTTTCTCCCGCCGTTACGCACATAAAAGAAAACCTGCGACATCCCAAATCTGCCTCGCACAGCAGAGATTTGTTCAAGATTCTCCATGTCATTCTCGAAACTCGTCTTCTCCTCACTGGCACCAACATGTCGGTCTCAGATCGGGAAGACTTTGCAGCCGTCGACACCATCTTCAACTCTCTATATGAGGATGTATTCAAGGCAGTTATTCAGATGGCATCTAAGCCTGAGGCTTCCCATGACGACATCACAGTCGCCTCTCAAGCAGTCTCTGGAGCTGGAGCTCTAGTCTGTCAACGTTCTGCCAAGTCGCTGGCAGGATCGGGCAATGCGGAAGGTGGAAGGCTGCTCTCGGAAGAAGTCTGCTCGCATATTTGCGATGCCTTTTTTGCCATTCTTGTCGAGACGAGCTCTAATCCCAGCAGATCCGATGACCTCGTCACTGAAACAACCAAGGCTCTACAGCGATCGATTCAATCATACCCCTCCGGTTTCGATTCTTTAGTCGACAAGGCTACGAAGATCATCAGGTCGAGCTGGCAGAATGGTCAGGCTTCAGAAAGCTCCCAGACCATCACGTTTATCGGGTCCCATCTTGCTTTGGCGGGCTGCTCTGAGCTACCCGAGGTCCCATCCCTTGGTTTCAACCACTACCTCAACTATGTTCGGTCCTTGCTCTTAGAGCTGTTCGAAGCCCTCGACTCCAAGACAGATTCCAGTGTCTGGTGCGCCTTGATAGCGACTATTCAAATCGCAATTCGATACTTCAACGATGCCTGTCTCGTGGGCGACCCAGACAAGGAACTTGAGTTTGAAGAGAAAGCTTGGGTAGAAATGGTCCGCACCAAGTATCCCGGGCTAGAGCAACCTGACCCCAGCAAGCCTTTGGTGTCTAATCTTTCAACTGTGGCCGAAATCAGGAGCGAGTTTCTGCTGGTCAGCCTCTTCGTGATTCGGATGCTCTACCGCCGAGCCACGAAACCCGTGAAGTCTCACCCATTGTCAGGAACCAAGGCGCTTTCTCTTAGTGATGACTTTTCTGGGGTCAATGGGGCCTCAAGAGGCCGATACTTACACTTAATCTCTGCCCTTGCTGGTTTTGTAGTGCACGAGATGAGTGAATCTCAGCAACAATCTCTCAAGGCTGAGGAATTCAGCATCACCCTGTTTAGGCAAGACTTCATTGAGTGTTGTCAAGCAGCCCCGGCCAATATCAGAGACTATACCAGCCCCTTATTAGCTTGGAGTTGGTTGGTATCGGAGTTGCCAAACACCTTGTCTCTTGGAATCATCGAAGTGCTACAGCCCTCTGCAGTCGCTCGCTTGGTAGGTTTACCATGATATCATCTTTTACATGTACTAACACTGCTGCCAGTTTTCAAGCAACATTGCCCAAGAGTTAATTGGGAGTGTGTTCCAGGTCGAGTCTGACAACGGGGCGATTGCCCGCTCTGTCACGTTGTCATTACTCACTGTTTTGGCAAACAAGGGTAAAATTGAGTCAGACCCAGGGTTCGCCTCGTACTTGGAGAAAGTGGCGCTGAAGCTTCTTGATCCTGAAGTCGCCGATACGCAACGTCGCTTGTACAACGCCACATTCATCTATGCTCTTGCAGCTGGAATGATGCGACGCTCAAGCTGTCATCGGATACCGGGATTTCTCCAGCTTCTCAAAGAAGCCCCAAAAATCTTCAAACTCGGACATCAGCTTAGCCGACGACTAGAGATGACTGTCGCGCCTCAACAGGTTCTTGCCAAAGAAAATCATGCCATTGTCAAGCCTCTTTGGGTGCAAAAGGTCTATTTTGAATTGGTGAGCCCCTTGTTGAAGGCGGCATTGCATGTCGACGAGGAGACTCAAGACCCCTGGGCCAAGGCAAACTGTAGTGTCGCAGTGCTTCTAATGGTGAAGCACATGAAGTTTCCTATTTATGAGTCGGACGCGGACAAGATTGTCCGGATAGCCATCGGCATTGCCCAGACCTCTGGTGTCAGCGCTGACGGCCAAGCTGCACTTGACGTGCTCAAGAGCATTCTCATCGAGTCTCCTGAGAGAGGACAAGACCACATCCGCAGTATCGTCAAGATTTGCGCCAATGCTTTCTCAAATAAGCCCACATCACCTACGATGGCGGTCACAGGGGACCTGGAAGTTCTAGCAGGATGTGGCAAGCTGGGCCTGGAGATTGTGGGAAGCCTACCACGCATGTACGAGTCACGATACCTACTACAGGAAGCGCCACAAGTAGGGCGTGATCTAAGTGTCGCCTGTGGACACCAAGTGCGTGAGTTGAGGAAATTGGCTCGGCTGGCGAGGGCCGCTTGGGTGGATTTGAAGTAAGGTACAATGGAAATGGATATTTCCTGGGGCTTCAAAGTCAGGTGCAAATCGTGGCTTGGAATGTCAGAAATCACCTGTCTAGATTTGCGCATCTCATCGGGGCTCATGTTGAGGCAATCAATAGCATTCACTCAGGATAGACGTTCTCGAAAGAGGACCAGAGGACAAGTATTGGCGCCATATGATGAACAGTGTCAAACTCCGTTGTGATATAAAGAAAGCTTCCTAGCACGTCTCCCCAAACGCCATGAGGTATCTTACAGGAAACGCATTCCCCTTCTTCTTTTGCTCTTTCCACACGCCGTCGCAATCGCATGTGTTCCCCATCATGTCCTCTTATAGATTTCGTCGCTTGCCTCCCTTCTTGCTGCTCGCATCCGCCGCCGTGGAGCTTCCCGTGGCATCCGCAGAGCCGGCAGCAAGGACGGCGTCCAAAACATCTGGGTTCGCATCTAACAGGTCCTGGGAGACGGCGATGCGCTTGGGGTCGCGCTTGCCGACGAGCGGAATGGAAGAGGCGAGCATCTGTTGGAAGGGGGCGGCGACGAAGACACCGGTCTCGTCAAACCAAGAGTTGAAAGGCTTTGAGAGCTTGATGGTGTTTGACTTTGAATTCTTCTCGGTGACGGTAACATTGATATTGTAGGTAGGGACGTTCTTCTTGGTCGTTGTGATAATGGAAATCTGATGGCCGTTAGAACATGTTCTCCAAAATAAAAGATCAGTAAATGGTCGGAGCCTTACCCTCTCTCCGGACGGCGAAGTGCCCTCGTACACATTGCCCTTTTCCTTAAACGTGATCCACCAGGTCAAGACAGAGTTGATGAGAGTGTAGATAACAACAGCGGCCGCGGAGTACATCTTGGTGCTCTCGAAGCCGAGCTTGTAGTCCCAGAGGAAGCAGGCGGCACAGAGGGTGAATGCGGAGTAGCCAAGACCAAGGCGAACATCAGTCAAGTAGTGCGACTGCTTGAAGCCGAGCGAGTTGAGGTAGTTGGGGATCGCATCGTCGGAGGTGTTCTTCAGGTCTAGTAGCAAGCCATAGCTGTCAGAAGAGGCTGTTGGTAGGTAATTGGGAGCGACCGCGCGCAGGCTTGCAGGAGAGGGACGCCAATTTACCTGCCAGATTGTAGACGGCAACCTTTTCTGCTGAGTTCGCCATGTCTGCTCGAGTGTCCGCAGGTGGTGCTATGTGGTTGTTGGGAATGTCGTAAAGGTCGGAGCGAGGTGTCCTCTCAGTATCCCCAGCGGCAGACTTACAGTGCAGTGCAACCAAAGGTGACACGCTAACGCTTAACTACTGGCCTGGGCTAATCCCTCCCTCCAAGCTGTGGCTTGCTTCAGTGGGGTCATGGCACGTTCGAAGCCACATTGAGCTCCCATGCTTGAACGGAACCCGGCAGAAGTAAAGCTCCGCCAGCTCCGACGCAACGTCGCCAAATACCAAGGCACCGCAACAGCTTAGCTTCAGCTTCACCCGTCATCAACAGCTATCCCAACCCACGATCACGGCGTCCGTCTCGTCGCCAATTCGGGCTCAACACGTCCTCTTCGATTTCTATAGAAGATTCCGCTGGTCCCCAAGGGCACCGCTCTTCGCCATGGCCCAAATCCCCGTTCAGACTCTCCATCGGGATCCCCAGCTCTTGTACGTTCATGGCCGACACTCCGCATCCTAATGCTCACCCGTGCCTCGCAGTGCCTGGATCCTCATCCCCATCACCATCGTCATGGTCCTGACTGGTGTTCTCCGCCACTACGCTTCCGTCCTGATGGCCACTGCCCCGAAGAGACAAGAACCCAGGGCCATGCGTGAGCAGCGTTATCTTGGCCGCGGCGTCGCGCTCCGCACCAACTACCACGTCCTGTCCCAGAAGGCCTTTGAGACCCGTCGCGACATTCTCACCTCTGGCTACGAGTCTGGTGACTACCTCAAGGAGCCTGAGAAGAAGGGACAGCCCCCCGCCAACCCTCTGACCGACCCCTCTGCCATGGATGGTATGATGGGTATGATGAAGGGCAACATGGCCATGTTCATTCCCAACACTCTCATCATGAGCTGGATCAATGCCTTCTTCAGCGGTTATGTCATCAGTACGCGCTGCATGTCCCAACTTTCCCAGAATGGTTAACTAACAAACACCTAGTGAAATTGCCCTTCCCCATCACCATCAAGTTCAAGAGCATGTTGCAAGCCGGTGTCCAGACCAGAGACATGGACCCACGATGGATGTCGAGTATCAGCTGGTACTTCCTGTGCATCTTCGGTCTCCAATTTGTCTATGTCTTCCTCATCGGAAATGACGGTATGTGTTCCATTAACAGCTTCCCCATGCGCGCCATCAACAAGCAACTAACGCGCTATTCACAGGCGCAAGTCAGGTCGCCGCTCAGCAGATGCAGGCACAGCAGACGCCCACCATGGGAGGACCCGGCCAGGACCCTCACAAGCAGTTCCAGGCCGAGGCTGAAAACCTGAATGTGGTTGAGCACTACTCCGTCCTGGACAACGTCGAGGAGCGACTTTTGGCGGGTATTCGTTCTTAGATTTATAAGCCATACACTCCGTCTATAATTTACCTCCTTGTCGTACCTTGGTTCTTTCCCATGCATTGCTGCGTACATTGCTGCTGATCACTCATTACGCTCCGTCCCACCACAAGCAAACGCCCAAACCCTCGGCCGCCATACTAGCCTTGATCCTGTACGGAGTCCTGAGCGGTGCGTCGTCAGGCTGCGTGGGCCCGGCTGGAGCTTGGTCATGCCACTCCTCATCAATAACCTGGAAGCGAACCATTTCGTGGTTGTCGTAAAATAGCCGTTCCTCATCAAAGTTCCAAATCCACAGTTGCTCACTATGGTTGCTGTAGAAGAGGTCAGCACAACAATACATGCCGAGATTTGTTGCAGAATGTTGTCTCGTGCTTACTATTCGGCACCTTGAGGTAGTTCTTCGAATGGGACAAAGATATCATCGAAGAAGTCGGTCCTGAGATTGATTCCGGCAGGCGTAGAGCTCCGTATTCTGCCAATCATAACCTCGCCTTTGAATGGGCGGAAAACAATCATGCGAAATTCGGCTGTATATGTTAGGTTTTACATGGGACTTTTCGCAGCGCTCAGGAAAGAATGGCCTGGGCAGATGGCACTCACTGTTTACATTAACCAGGCCTGTTCCATGGCCAATCAAGCCTTCTGAAGCCCAGAGAACATCGTATAGGCAGATACAGAGCCCAATCTTTTGAATGACCTAATTTTTCCAGTGTGAGGTGGTGACTCTTGCTAAGGGTCTGCTCTGGACCTGCCGAAGTGAAGCGGCGTACCTTATTCGAGTACTTTGCATTGATGTTGTCCTCAATGGCATCTAAGCTTTTCTTTGAGAAATCCGCCGGTGCAATCTGCACCAGATCGGAAATTTTGGTCTAGGTGATGTGTCAGGCATTGTGTCAACCCAAGCAACAGGAATGCAATGGATGCATGTTTGGCTATCAGACGCGGCGTACCAGGATGAACATGATTGCGAGTCTCGGTTTGCGTGTGGATGCCAAGTCTTTGGGCAAGAAATCATTGCCAGGCGCGCGCGATCAACGATCTCATCTCAGCGCCCAAGAAGAAGAAGAAGAAGCTCAAGACCAACAGGCGGGTATGAGGGAGGCTATGCGACAGCCATCAAGACGGCCGGCGTTTCCAAAGATCAAAGGACGGCCCGCAGCAGAAATGCCAGCGGCCACTAATCCTTCTTGGGTTAGTTCCCCATACGTTGTCTGTCACCGCCTTCCTAAAGAGGCCGAATGCTCCTGCAGGACCTCGTGCGATGATATTTTGCCCTAGGATGACTACCTGCCTTCCTAGGTACCTAACGTACTTCCCATCTACGTTCCTGATGGCAAAGCCAACGAGCTCCCATTTCGACTTGATTCTCTTCACGGTCTTGTTTTAACGTGAAGGCGTTAGAGGGTTATCCTCTTCCTCTGTTTCAACTTCACTTCTTTTCTTTTCATGTACGATTTCATTACATGTGACCGACAACCTGTGGACATCCGAAACCCTCAGCCTGCCTGACCGCTGGCAGTTAGTTACAGGAAATACGCGTCGCTATCGACTGTCTTGTTGGCCAACCTCACTGCGTGCATATCTCCAGTCTTCGCCGATCCGAAACTGCACGTCAGCCTCCAGTCTTCGTTCTGTTCCACCGCACTCCAGTTAGCCTTGGAGGACCAGTTTGCATCGCCGATTTGTTTCGCAAGATAACCCCTATCATTCCTGCGAGGTTCTGAGCACAATGGCCTCCTACGGATACGGTCCTCCGCCTCCGCCCCCTTCTGCTTCCTCGAGTGGCCACCCCAGCTATTCCCATCCAGCGCCTTCATACCCCTCGCACGGCCAACCTCGTGGTGGAGGTTCTCACCATGGCCGGGGTCGTGGCGGTCACTATGCCGGCGGCAGAGGCGACTATCATCATTCGGCGCCTGCTCATTACGAATACGCCGGTCAACCTTACCCTCACCACAACCCTGCTCCGTACGGCAGCTCCCAACCCCCAGTAGGAAGCTACCCACCGCCTCAGCCGCAATGGCCTCACGATCCAAGCCGTGGTCCTGTGCCTATATCCTCCGGCAGCTACCATCCTAGTTATCCCCCGCAGCCGTACCCTCCTTCCCAGTATCCTCAGCAGCCGCCGTATGGGACGCCTCAGCAGTACGCAACACCATAC
The DNA here is from genome assembly GCA_003693505.1 of Pseudonectria foliicola. Lineage (NCBI taxonomy): Eukaryota > Fungi > Ascomycota > Sordariomycetes > Hypocreales > Nectriaceae > Pseudonectria > Pseudonectria foliicola. Next base: position 165,997 of record QUZD01000034.1, on the reverse strand, counting down.
CAAGGGCCCCATCAACCCAACCAACCTCACTGGAGCGGCCAAGGGCCCTCTCACCAGGCACCGTATGGTAATGGCAGGGCTCGCGGCGGATACAACGACCGAGGCGGCCCTAGACCGTCAATGGGTGGCCACATGCGACCGGGTTATGACCACGAAGTTGCGCCTCCCCCTGTGAATGGAGCGTACGGCCAGCCTTATCACCACGACCCGCGTGCTGCCCCTTACCCTTTGCCTCAGTACCCGTCTTATCCCGGCCCTCCTCCTCCCCAAGCCCCACCCCACCACGATGGCCACTATGGCCAGAATGCCCGACGAGGCCGAGGCGGAGGTCACAGGGATCACCACCCCAGAGGGAGAGGAGGTCATAACAAAAACGACAAGTCTCGTCACCAGCAACAACAACAACAACAGCAACATCAGCACCAACAGCAACCCGGACGTGGCGACTCAACCCAAAAGCCCGAGACTCCCTCCGTCGGCAAAAAGAAGAAGCGCAAGATCAACACTCTTGGTCTTACACCCGGCATGGAATCTGAGTCAGAGGATGACGAAGGCGAAGAAAAGGTTTTGACTGATCTCATCGGCCAGGAAACGGTTCAGTAAGTGTCCTCCGGTCATAGCATGTCACTATCAGAAATGCTCACCTCTTATAGTATCAAGGATGTTGCCGCTTTCCTGGCGGAAAGAAGGAAGCACTTCCCGACCAAGGCGCGTGCCGAGGCCAAAAAGGCTGCTGAAGTGGCACAAACTAGTGAAGACAAGGCTTCCTTGCTCGAGAAACAAGCCGATAAGCTCCGGCGACAACTTCGAAAGGTTGAGTCATCTATTAAGCGAAAGCGTGAGCAAGGCGACGAAGGCGATGAAATGAGAGATCCCTCCGAAGAGTCTTCAGACGACGACAAACCGGAAGTTCTGTCCAGTCGATCACAAGCTGCCCCTCCCCCTCCTCCTGCTAAGAGAGCCGACGTTTCCAGACATTGCAAATATTATTCCACTGGTGGAACGTGTGGCAAGAAAGGCAAGTGCCGTTTCGTGCATGATCCAGAGGTCAGGGAAGCAGCTATCAAAGAGCGCGAGGCCAACAACGGCCGGCTCACTATCCAACAACGCCTGATTCTCAACGATAAGGAGCAGGAAGATCTCACTGTACTTCAGTCTATTCAGTATCTTCGCGAGAAGGGGGTCATGAAGCCTGTTGACCCCGAGGAAAAGGACACCAAGAAGCAGGACGCTGCTGAGAGTCCCAGCAGCAGCCCCCCTACGACCCAGCCGCACCCTACTCCTAGCCTTCTTCCAGCTGCGTCATCGTCTTTACCGCCACCGCCCATCAAGCGAGAGCCTGGCATTCCTCGCCGCAACCCGCCGCCTTCCATCATACCTAGTGCTAATAGTAGCAGCACTCAAGGCTTAAAACATTACCAGGGATGGTTACTGAAGCCTTATGGAAGCTCGAATGGGAAAGGGTCCAAGACTGATGACCTCCCCTAAGCACTTTTTCTCGGCCCACTGAGCCTTTGTCGGCTCCGGTCAGAGTTGAGCCCTTGCTTTTGACGAAGAAGAGCGTGCAGTTTCTCGCATCAAGCATACTGTGCTCCTGCTTTCAGCGTGCACCGGGTGGATAGTTGCCCCCAAATGCAATCAGTGTTGAGATCATGTTCAAGTCAAGATTTGTTTTAGGCTCTGACATGAGTGACACACCTGGTACAGCTACTCCGACAAATCGTTAGAAAGTCATTCTAACATTGAGGAGCGAAAGCCCTCATGCTCGAAGTTTCATGGAGAACTCTTACATTTATCTGGTTTATCGTGACATGTCATTTTCATACGGAGTACTCTGGAGTGTTTCCATGGTGGTATGCGGCCGTTCGTTACTGGGAAACCTGGGGATTTTCTTAGGCTGGTGCCCTTCTTGCCCTCCTACCAATGGAGATTTGCTAGTCTACCTCTACCACCTGAGAGAGCAGTCAGCTCTCTAGGTACCCAGAGACTGGCTTTCCTCGGCCATTGACGTACAAGTTTACGGTAGTTGGCTTTAAGGCGTTCGTTTAACAAATCACTTGCTTGAACTACTTGAGTCGTCTTTTCCATGTGAGCGCTGTATCGAATGTTATCACCAAGTTTTACAGACTAACAAATATATCCAAATACTCATACATCGCAGGAAATCATGGGTGTTCAAGGTCCTGCGATGTTGGGCGAGCATTTGTTTCCACGTTTTGGGATTGGCTAAGAAATTCTTCTTGCATGTCTGCTTGCTTGTAATTGCTCCATTCTGACGTTCTAAGCCCCTTCTTTTCCATCTCCAATATGAACAACCTTGCGGAAGCTTTCCCCTTTGACTAAGCCATGCAATCATGAACGTGGCGATTAAACATGATCAAACTCCATCGCTAATGAATCCTATATGTAAACACTGAAGAAAAACTCGCAATGCAGAAACGCCTCTTCCTCCCAAAGACTCAATCGCGGCCATGTCCTCTTAGGACGTCAAGGGGTATAGTCGGGCAGGGGGGGGCACCTAGCGTCGGCGGTTGGCACGCAGACTCTCCAGAAGCTGTTGCTTCTTTCTTTCTTTGGCCGCTCTGAGACTCGCCTCCAACCGCTCCTCCTCAATGTCCTCCCGACGAGCAATCTGTTCCGCTCGGCGCTCTTCGACATCGATGTCATCCAGCCCCGCTTCCATGTCGGAGGATGCATCCGAGGCGTAGTCGTATCGAGGCCCCTCGTCATCATCTTCGTCGTCGTAGTCGATGAAGTCGTCCAGGTCCTCATCATACTCTTCTTCGTGTCGAGACCGCGAGGTTGTTTTACGGGCGGGCTGTGTGTTGAGAAGCGCTCCACCCCTCGCAGCAGGGTTCTTCTTGACGGCACCTCCAGGTTTAGGTCGCGCCGTGCCGGTATAGCCTGTAGTTGCTACAGCTGCCTTTTTCATCTTCTTTTCCTGCTCAGCTGCAGCCTTGACTCGTTCCGCCTTAGTAGCTGGAACAGCTTTGCCGTTACGTCCATCTCTCGGGTTTCCAGTGACGGGTGTACCGTTCCGTTGTCCTGGTTTTGCCGTGCCCGTGTAACCCGAGGCTTGCACCGATGCCTTCTTCTTCATAGCCCTAGGGTCGACTTTCGCATCGTCCTTCCTGCCAGCGGCGGGGGTGGCGGTAGTAGTAGTAGCAGTAGTAGTAGCAGTGGTGGTTCCCTTTGCCACCTTCTTATGCTGGATCTTTCCAACCTGTCCCATAGTTACCTGCGCCCGCTGGCCACGTGCTAAGATTTCAGCAAAGGACCCCTTTTTCGGTGGGCGCGAGGGAACAGGAGCATTTGATGGCCCAGGTGAGGGCCGATTGGCCACGGCGGGCTTCTGGACCTTGTTGGCCCCATTCATTGGTTTAGATGACAAGACGCTGGGCTTTGATCCAACCCCATTTTGGCTGTTTGCAGGACGCTGGGATAGATTCGGTCTGTCAAGAGGCCGGGACGGCATGCTTGATTTCGAAGACGGGTTAGAGCCTTCGTTTTGGCGTGGCCGTTGAAGGGGCCCGGAGGATGACGGTGCCACTGTAGTCGAGGGCGTAGTCGTTCGAGGAGTCTTCGGACCAACACTACGCATATCGTCGTCGGCTTTTCGTTTCGGCAACGATGTCACCCGAGGTATAGTCGGTGCGGGGTTGGAAGAGGACGAGCCATCGCCGCTGATCTGCGCGAGGAGATCCCCAATCTTGGCCATCAGAGTTAGCATGATAGCAGTCCTGGCTGGGCCAAATCGAACAGTATCTCACCGGCATGGTTGCTGATGTGAGCCAGGGACGTTCAAGTAAGATCCCAAGCCACCTCTATAGCCAGAGAAGAGCACGTAGCTGTGGGCGTGAATTGTGAGTCATGGAGTAGGTGGCTGCGTAACTGGTTCCAACTGAGGCAGGGCTTCGTTTCGTTTGGGAAGCTGAGATGTGTATAATGATGGCGGTCAGGCGCAAAGTCGATAGAGGCAGTGCCCGGCTCTCGAAACGCTCGAGACTCTGCGATCACACGCAAGAGAACCAAGCGACCAGGACAGAGGGAGAAGGGGAATATAGGCAACGAACGACAGAGAATCGGCACCGCCGAGCCAACTTTATGGGCAGGAACAGAAGGAAATCAGGCAGCGCCACAATCGAGAATGTGGCGCATGTCCACGTGACAAGCATCTGGATCGTGGCGGTGCAAATGCCGTCGAGTCGGGGTTCGGCGCTGCATTCTCCGACAGAAGACCCCCGCCCTAAAATCTCGCCTAGCGCAATTTTCGCCCACAGGTTCAAAATCACCCGTGACTTTTCGCGACGCTTGTAACTTTTCTACTTCGTCACACCGAAACCGTCAAACCGAACTCGAAGGCTTCAGTCTCCGCCCAACTTGCGGTTAAATTGATTGATTTCTCGGTTCTCCTCATTTCAAATGTAAGCATTAACCACTCCAGCACGCCCTTTGTTGTTCTTGTACGAGCCATTCCCCCGTGGCTGGCGCAGGACGATCTTTGCGCTCTGTCAATCACTCCAAATTCTCTGAATTTGATTCTAACTTGTCCCTGGTAGAAAACACCTTCAAAATGAAGTACCTCGCTGCCTACCTCCTCCTCGGCCTTGCCGGCAACACCACGCCCGCCGCTGCCGACATCAAGACCGTCCTCGAGTCCGTCGGTATCGAGGCTGACGATGAGCGCCTGAACACCCTCCTGTCCGAGCTCAAGGACAAGGACATCAGCGAGGTATGAACCCTCACTCTTGAAGAAACACACAAATTCTCTTTGGAATTATTTACTGACCATATTCATAGCTCATCGCTGAGGGCTCTGAGAAGCTCGCTTCCGTCCCCTCGGGCGGTGCCGGTGGCGCCCCCGCTGCTGGTGGTGCCGCTGCTGGCGGTGCTGCTGAGGAGGCCAAGGAGGAGGCCAAGGAGGAGGGTACGTTTACACTATTTTCTAACACGATCGACTTGAACCTTGAGGCTAACAACTGCTACAGAGAAGGAGGAGTCCGATGAGGATATGGGCTTCGGCCTTTTCGACTAAGCGATTCCTATCCAGGAGTTCGTTTGACGCCTTACGAGTATCGGAGAGGATTTACGCAGGTTGTTCGTCGGTTCTTACATGTCTTTGGCGTGGAAGGATGGGCGACTCATGGCTGGACTCGGGCTGTTTAAGGACGGTGTTTAGATACGGCTCATGAAAAGTACCGGTTGCTTCTTCGAAATTTGCTCCTCGACCTTTTTGCATCGTGAATGGCGGCCATGATTATACTGCACTACACCCGAACTATGGAATGGGCTACACCCATGGTAGTTGAAGCCTTACGATTTGTTTCGGTCCTCGGGATTGTCACTTTGGTTGTCGCCAATATATGCCGTAAATCATACACAAATCCACGATATTCAAACCCTTAGTAACAGAGGGTTATGCGAGTTTGTTAGTGGTTACGAGGAAGCATAGTTGTACTCGATCACTAACAAAGCTCCGCACGAAATCCTAAACGCCTTTCCCTGGGAAGCTTTGGATATCGTCCAGGGCCTCGGATCTTCCTCCTGGTGACATAAATACACGTTGAGGTGGGTCAGAACCTCCTTCTCCTGGTGTTAAGCAATGACAATAACCATTCTCCGAGCCTGCCCTCAAATAGTGTCTGCAACCGGCTATTACTATCTCATCTCGGCAGTGGGCAACTCAGCCGCAGGTGTTGTGTTCGGTTTGGGCGACTGCGTTGGCGGCAGAGGCGACGTTGCGTATAGCTGCGAAGGATTGCTACAGTTGACACATATGTTACCAAACGCATCCAACAGACAAAGGTGGCTTATGATACTCACTAATAGGAGCCTGCTTGGCTGCCGTCTAGGCCCATCACAGGGTTTATCCCTAAAGGATGCCCGGGAAGGGGTGTATACAGAGGGCTCGTAGTGGGAGTTGAGCTGAAATGGCCAGAAACCACGCTGGGATGCTTGTTCCCAGCCCAGATGTCAGGGCCTGCTGAGCCTGGCAACCCATATTGAGTCTCGGTGACGGACGGGATGCCTCCTGGGTAACCGGTAGACGGAGTGTTGTTGCCAAATAGACTCTTACGGTATGCCTTGTCAAAGCCTCCACGTCGGCCGCAGAGATAGACCAGCCCTACGCCGATAAGCAGGACTGCGGCGCTACCAATGGCGATTCCAGCAATAGCTCCGGGACTTAGATGAACGCCCTTGTTGCTCGACGAACCTTCGGCAGGATCAGACACGGCGTCTGTAGGAGTCGAAAAGTCGCTTTCGGTCGGCCATGGGTCCCCTGGGCGGAGCTGATATTCAACGTCTTTGGCTTTCTCTAGCCAGCCACCAAGCGTTTCGTTCTTTGACTGCCGGCTATGTGAGTCATTTGTAGATCCAGTTCATGGGGGAACTGCTGCCTTACGGGATTGATGACGCCCATCATTTTGTATCTATTACACGACCCTGGGGCACCACAATAGAAGAAGATGGGACCAGTGTCGTTGACTTTGACTCTGAATCGTGGGCCCTGTTGGGGTCAGAATCTTCACTTGTGAATGAGAATGTCTCGACCTTACATCAGCAGTTATAGCTTGAACCTTTTCGACGCCGCTGGAAAATCCTTGTCGGTCTGTGCCGACGTAGTCGTAGGGTATACACGGATAATTAAAGTCGCCTCGAATCACCCAGTGACCGTCTGGGTAGAACTTCCATTCGATAACGTCGCCCACCTTGGCTTTCACCTCGGCGGGTGTAAACTTGTGGCCAATCTAGGATAGTTGTTAGCACATGTAACTCGGTGTTGGGGATGCAGGCGTACTCACGGCTCCGACGCTGATTGTGTGTGTTGCAGTTCCTTCTTCTGAAGAAGTGGTCGTCGCAGAGTCGTCTAGTGTTGAGGAGGGCTCGTCCGTTTCGGTTGAAGCTGTTGTCACTGCTGTTGTTGTCGAGGTCTCCGTTTCGGTATGGGAGTGGTCAGCCCATACCCTGGCGAGCATCAGGGTCCATGCTAGGAGAGACGTTGACAGCATGGTGACAGTTTCATTCAGTGATACAGAGTAACTTGAGATGTCAGGCAAAACGGATGATGGAAACGGGTGTTTTCAAAGGGCCGCAGAAGCCGGAAAGTGTGGCGAAAGGTAAAAGAGCTCGTCTCGGAGCAGTGGTCACTGGATAAGACACCACGTTTTGGATAGATGGAAAGACATGCCAGGATCGAGCATCTGGCAAGCCTGGCACATGATCATTGGAAGGCTGAGATACATAGTTCCGAGCAGCAGTGGTAAAAGGCTGCGCCATCCTCGATGCCAAGAGAGCAGATGGTCAATGCGAAAGTCGAGAAACAGGACGGCATAGGGCGGCTAACAAAGAGAGGTCTTTTCTTAGATCGACATACGCAACATATGTGAAACCTTACCCGTGCGGGCAGTAAGGCGGTCGGCCAGTCGCATCTCTGTCAGCCAGAAAGTAGGGGCAGGCCGAAATGTAAGAATATCACAAAGGGATTCTGGACAATCCAGCCTTAGCAAGGAGGTGAACCCAAACAACTGCGCAGTGCGCAGTGAGCAGTGATGGTAAATAGTCACTTTGATGTTGCGTTGACTTGGATTATTGTATGTTGCGCATCAGTCTCATCCTCGTCGTTTGAACTCTGAGCAAAGTTTGCTGACCTCTACACTGCCTCATCTCGAGGTGTGGAAGGGTGGTGTTGAACAAAGAATCCCGACGCGCCTCGATGGAGGAGTGGGGACAAACTTGCCCATTAATGAGAACCCAGAATAGACAAGTAGGACCAGAAGCCCGGACCATCATCCGGGTTGGCCGCTCTCTGCTTGCGTTGGAAACGGACGCAGTGCGTCATGCGTAGAAGCAGTCTTTGTATTATTCTTGCTATATCTGACACTGGTGAGTTGCCCAGCGATCATTGCGTCTTGGCTTTTGTGACCTTGCCCGCCCCCTTTATTCCCTGCAAGATCTCACTCCCGAGCACCAACTTCCAGAGACACCACAGATAACAGAGAACAAAGCCAGCGGCGCCGATGCCAACATTGGCCACAACCCAGAGGTCCGGCTTCTCAGTTGGCGGGGTGACAAATGCATCCAGCACATGCCAAGCACCCATCAGGGCGTAAAATGACCAGTGCACAAGCACCGTGACCCATTGGGTCGGCTGAGCATCCTGAAAGTATGCGCTTAGAGACGTCGGTGGCAAGCCCAGCAGGTATGCCCAAAGCAGTGTCAGAACGGCGTATGGGATCCGGAGGTCGACGCGACGCAGCAGGGGGAACATGGTCCAGGTGCCAAGAAGGTTGGCAAAGCCTACCCACGCACGAACGTCCTTGTTCATCCCATCTTTTCCGGCCAACAGCAACGTCATGGGCATCAATGGTAGGAGCACGCTCTTTTCATGAACTTGGTAGCTAAACAGGAAGAAGCCCCACGCAGTTGCAGCAAAGGCCAGTGGTAAGGCACTTTTGCGAGGATTGAGGAATAGAATCAGGTTAGGGGGCAGTATGGAGAGAACAGTCAAACCAAATGCCCCTTTCTGCAACAGTTCTGTGGGATAGTGGCGGAGTTTAATGACAACGTTGGCGGCGCACCAGAAGTTGGCGACCTTGTCCTCGAAGAGACCGCGGGCAAAGGGAAAGACGCGATGAATCATTTGAATCATCTGCTCAACCACGGGATAATAGTATGCCTCTGTGTCGAGGCAATTTGCGATCCAAGAGAACAGCGGAAGAGCAGGAGGTGGTCCATCAAATTCCGGTCTCGAGTCAATCCCGCGGCTGCTATCATAGAGCGCACCCACAATCAGAGGCAAGACGAGAACAGCAAATGATACTGCCGTAACCAGCGCAATACCAAACAGTCTCGTAGGATTGATTCCCGTGGAGATACACCGACCCAGTAGGTAGGAGAAGACACTGAAGGCATAGTACAGGGCCATCTGTTTGAATCCGAGGGCGGCCACAAAGAAGACTGCTGCCCACTTGTACCTCTCCGCGAGCATGCTCGACATGCTAGCAACCACAAATCCCAGCATGACCGTGTTGTATTGGAAATGAACGTGGTCGATGAGAATGGTCGCGGGTTGCATCAGGATTGCGACCAGAGCCAGGGATGAGTACCAGTTGGTAACTCCCTGCAGGCGACTGTACCGCCGCACGAAGACGATGACAGCCGGGACATAGATGAGGTATTCCGAAACAATCACGGTCGCTCGCATGAAAACCTTCAGGTTCGGGTCGTCGGAGCCGCGTGAGGTGAAGAGGGCAAACCACGCAGGGTCGATGAGGGCGCCAATCTTGCCCAAGACCCAGCTGTGGTAGGCTGTAAGGGGAGGATAGTCAAGACCCCACCACTGCAAGTCGTGAAAATACCATTGCGAAATCGGGAGTTGCGTCGTGACCTCCATCCAGTGGCGTTGTGCCTCGTAATCTCCAAACATGGGCGGTCGGTGGAAGCCTGAAGAGAGGGAGAGGTTGTCAGCTACAGAACAGAGCCAACTCTGGAGACCCGATGGAGCTTACCAGAGTATCCCCAAAGACCGGCAGCCCAGCGGAAGAGGCCAACAACCATGAGTATCAAGGGCAGCACCTCCCATTGCGAGGCCGAGGAGCGGGCGGGCCAGAGAAATGCGGCCAGGGGGAATGCCGGAGCTCTCACGAGAGCGAGCTTCTCGTGGCCAGGCTTTTTGATGGCCCGGCGACGAGCCTTGTGCGGCGACGGAGAAGGAACAGCCATTGTCACCGCGGCGGGTTTCTATGGTGTTGTTGTAGCGAGCGACGTCGTCATGAAGCTCGAGTCTCACAATGTCTCCAATCCGACGTGTTGCACGTTGCTGCTGAGCTGTTCCTAGAAATCTGGTGGAGCTGTGGCAGGTTACTCAACTTACGTGCTTGAGCTCAGATTGGTTGGTTGGTCAATGGACAGTGCTTTACGTCATATTCCGCACTGTCCGATCATGCTGCGACAACACCATGGACTTGGCAACACCAAGAACAAACGACTGTGACAATCTTGAGAAATCTGCTGGAAAGTGTGGAAACTTGTCTCTCTGATTCTCCCTACAGGACGGAAGCCTTTGGTCATAGAGATGCCTTTCCCCTTCACTCTCCCTACCACATCGTCCTTCTCTTTCTCATCCTGCCTCACATCTGATTCTCACCCATCCCTGCCCCTCAACGCCAGCACCTATCGCGGGGTAGTGCGAGACGCTCTTAAGAAACACAAGAGACTCCCTCCGACTTCTCAAATATCTCACCTACCGACTGTTGCCTCCAGCTTGAGCGATTATGTTCCTTACCTGTTGGCTGTTGAGGACGGTCTTAACAGTAGGAGCCTCCCAGGTGGTGAGTTTGTCCACGTCGCCCTAAAGACCGCCCCGGCAATCGAGTGGAGGCCAACCTTGTCGGGCGAAATTGTCCCCGGACGTGAGAGAGCACGCATCAAACTAGCCTCTCTTGAACATGAAGTTTTCTTTGTACTCTCATCATTGGGCTTCTGCCACGTCTTGATCGCAAGGTCCCAGCTACAACCGCTGTATGCAATAAACACCGAATTTCTCGGCACTCAGGAACGGACCACTGCCATCACATCAGCTACCAAGTCTTTGCTGGAAGCAGCATCCATCTATGACTATCTTGCCGGCCGGACCGGGCTCACATCCACCAACCATCCCTGTCCCGATGTCACCCCCGGTGCGGCTCGAGCTTTGTCGAGTCTGGCACTTGCAGAGGCCACGCTTCTAGCAGTCCTCAAAGACGATCCGTATCCGGCTGCTGTGGCGCAAGACCGGAACAAGAACGATAAAGAATGGATGTTCAAAGCCCCAGATATGCCCAAGGTCCGGGCCCACCTCTACGCCCGTCTCTGTCTCGCGGCGTCTGAGCATGCCTCCAAGGCTCTTTCTCTCTGCAAAACAGCCGGAGCGGGAGGCCGCAGGATCAATTCGGGACTCATAAAGTACTTGGATGATCTCCGTCGAACTAGTCGAGCCAAGGCCTGTCGCTTCTTTGGCATCGATGCCGACTTGGGGGGACAAACCGCCGAGGGTATCGCTTGGGCTCGCGCAGGCCTTCAGGAGTTAGGTATGGAAGCCAAAGAAACGAAAAAGGGGCTGAGCCTAAGTCGCCTCAAGAAGGACTTGACGGAGAAGCGCGAAGACCGAAAAGTTGAAAAAGACACAGACTGGGGCACCGATGCAGGTAGGCTTGAGGAGGGTAGGGTGCTGGAGATGCTGGATGCGAAGTGGAACAAAGCCAACGATACGGTAAAAAAAACACTCATCTCCGCTTCATGCAATCAGTCACTGACTTGACAATTTCAGCTGAATACACAACTGATTCCACCAATTAATTCAATTCTTTCCAAGATGCCTTCGGGGCGTGAGATGCATACCATCAAGCCTTTCCAGCCTCCCAGTCTTGAACCGAGTGTTCTGGAGGCCATGCGGGCGCCGCCAGATGGACTGGACGATTACGAAAACGCTTTGAGCTCAGACGATGAGGGTAAGGGCGATCATTCAGTGCCTGTTGGAGCATTTCCAGGCACATCAAGTGATTACGGCAGGAGTACTAGCACCACGTCAAACATATATTTTTAGGCAACTCTTCTCTCGACATATTCCTAATTCTGCCGAACTGCTGCTCATGTCAAAAATTGAAATCTCTGTGTCTGAAAATGAAACTCTTGTGAGACTGTTCAACCTCAACAAGCTTGATTTCGAGTCGGAAAGCTAGCTTTGCAATGTGATACCATGTCACTTCAACTTTTCCGTATCTGATCCAATGTTATGGCGTTCATGTCAGTAACCACTATAACGTGCAGTCGCCGACAACTGGCCCGTGATGTCACATGAAGGTATGTTCCAGCTTGGTTCCGGACCGCAGGGATCATAACATCTAAAGGTTGGTATCAGTACTGTAGGGATGCTCTTGCAGTTTCCACTTGCAAACTCACCCTCCGTACATCTGATCGCATTCATCCAGGTAGTCGATGCATAGCCAATTTGAGGAGCAACTCTCCGTTGCCACTGGCGTTGTCGTCGCCGGTGTGGTCGGCGGGGTAGTCGTAGTAACTCTAGGAGTTACAGTTGAAGGACAAGGAGGCTTTGTTATAAGATCCCATGGATTACAATCAGGGACGCAGCTAAAATTAAGTAAACGGCGATGTCAGTAAAAGCCTAGAGGGTAAGGACGGATGAATTAGGACATGCCCGCCATATTTCATGCCACACTCATTGACTGCATCGATACAGATAGTTCGAGTACTGCAGTCATCTTTGTCGACCCTGGGGCGGACTGAGCGTGTAGTCGGGAAGCGTGTGATTGTTGGGCGTGTGACTGATGAGCGTGTCGTTGTAGGACGTATGGTTCGTGAGCGCGTAGTTTTTGCGCGTGTAGGCTTGCAGGGAGGCGGTTTCGGCGCGGTCTCAGGAAAGCATACATTGTAGCAACTACAGTACGTTCAACGTCAGTTTTAGATAAAAGGATAGCCTGGCTGTCCTCACCCTCCCCATCCTTGCCCGCACTCATTGATGCCATCGACGCAGAGGAACAAGTCCTTGCAAGGCTTACGCTTGGCCGAGACATAACCCACTAGGGCAGTGAAGGAAAGCAAAAGTTTGATGTTGACAAGCATTTTGAAGATGACAGATTTCCAATGGTTCGTGTGGCTTTAGTGAAGGTGAGTTGCTTCGTTGATGGGGACCCGAATGCTGAGGAAAAGCTTACTTGTGGGTGAGTTATATACTTGGAGAAGCAGCCCAGAGATAAGCCTTGCATGCAACTCAGAGCTGAATACGAAGTCGTAAGATGACTTTGGATGTCATTCTTCTGCCTATGCACATGCACAAGTGAGCTGTTCACGACGGAATCGAGGGCTGGATTACTAGACAGATCATTCCGATGGCATTGCGTGGACCATCCGGTTGCAGGAGTCGAGCACAAACGGAGCGGGACTTTTGGAATAACAACCTTTCTGTGTCACGAATGGGTAACAAGCTGAATGGCACAGCTCCCCTCCGATGTAGCCAGTGCATTCCTATGAGAGACATGGCCGTATCATCTGTCACATTTGTCCCAAGACATCCCTACATAGGGGATCATTCTAAGGAGTAGTTGACGCTGTCTCACGCAGACACCGACGACCCCGTGCTGCAAACTGTTTTCCTCATCACGTTTCTACTGGCCAAAGGTTCTTTCTCTCGACGCTCTCGTTGTGCTCAGCTATAAATACACTGCAGGAGTCTGTCATGAGTCAAAGCCAATCCCTCGCTTCACCGCCAGCAAGACCCATACGCCCCCTCACTGCTATGACATGTACATAGCTCAGATGTATGAGTACACCCCCAAAGTTAAACTACACAGAGAGGGTATATGCCATGTTGTGGTGACGAGATTTGACAATTCTCGCATGTTACTGGACACTGAGGGGGAGCGAGGGTTATGTTAACCCATGCCATGTAGAAGTATTGTGTGGGACCGCAGTCTTATCAGACAAAGTTGCTATACTTATGCAGCAAATACGTTTCATCAAAGTTATAGGCATTAGAGTCCAAATGTCGGGTGGAGGGCCAGGCTGGCAATGGAGAGAGACTTTTGACGATTTATACGGTAGGATCACCCACTTGAGACGGCGGTCCAAACACACAGTTTAGTTGTGGTCAAATACTTAACCTTCACTCTCACGCATCACCCTCGGTGCTGATTTTGAGTGGTTTGAAGGTGCTGGTCGTCTGTGTACGAGATACTTGCGAGAGAGATTTCATGGATATTACTCGACACTTTCGCTTTTTGGGTTTTGTCCTCGGGAGTGGTAACCTTGATGAGTCTAATTCTAATGATATTGAGGAGCCGCAGTAAAGACCCCGTAGAGATGCCTCGCTCATGTCGTGTGCAAGCTTATAAGAAGAGCAATTGCTATATATAAGTTTGCCATGCCAATCCATGCCCGCCCTCTGCACAAGTCTGTCCGTGTATCCCGCAATCGCCTGGATATCGCCTCAACTCGGTCCTGTCACCCGTTTCTTAATTTTGTCACACTCGGCTTAACCAACATGAAGTGGCTATCGTTCTTCGCAACATCGGTTTTGGTGGCCACTGCGGCCGCCGAGCCAATGGCCACTGTGGCTCGCCCACCCCGTGCACCCGATGCCTTCCGCCTGGTCCTATCCTCGTGCGTGCAAATGAGACAGCGGTCACAGGAACTATAACTAACAAGGTCATATAGGGACTACGAAGAGCTCGACAATAGGGTCCTCATTGCAAAGGATGGTGTTATAGGACTCTTCCCCAATGGCACTAAGAACGCTCGCAATATCTCCGCGATCGTCCAAAAGGCGGGCGAGAAGGGGAAAGAGGCCATCCTGTCGCTGGTTCGAACAAGTATAAAAACCGAAGACAACGTCCTCGCCCTCGTGGGGAACTCTACCACCCTTGAACTTCGCGACGTGCCCAGACCCAAGACCCCCGATCACAATGTGCATTGGGATACTTTCAAGGTTAGCAAGTTCAAAAGAAAATACGATCCCAAGAATGTAGGCAAGGACAAGGACAAGGAAAAGGACAAGGGCAAGGGCAAGAAGAAGGTGCTCAAATTCGGCAAGGCAAAGCCTGGCTGGGTTGCATCACCTACTGGGCAGAATGGCGGGTGGACCATTAAGCATTACGACTCCAAGGGTAAGGACACTTTCCAACCAGTCACACACAGAAACGTGCAGTGTATGCTAGGATCATCGGGCTAATCACTACTCCACAGATGCAGGTAAAAATGCCCCGAACTTCACGCCGATCAAGATCATCCTGGAGAAGATTGAGTACGACGAACAGAAGGATTAGTGTGTAAACACATCACGACAAAAAGATATGCTCCCGCGCTCTTTCCTCGGGTTCTTGTGCCTTTAGGGCTTTAGCCAATAGATATGTGCTCCAAGGCTGCTGAGTTACGGCAATTGATGGTTAAAAGGACACCCCTGCAATACTTCCATTGTTTCGTCTCCTCAATGGCAGTCATGAATGCGCCTCAGGTCTAGAATTGTAAGAGATCTCGTTTTGATTCAGAACATATAAAAACATTGGCTCTCTGTCCGAGTTGCTATCAGAAACATCACTGAACTCCCTCCCACCTAGTATAAGGTATACACAGGGTCACACTTCACGTGGTCCCAGTTGCAGACCTCTCCATCTGCTAATATTCTTTCCACACGTACCCGTCACGATTCAATCGTTTTCACACAAAGAAAATTTTCTTCCCTCTCTTTTAGTTGCCGAGGGCCATGGCCTTCTTGATCTCAGCGATCGCCAGACCGGGGTTCAGGCCCTTGGGGCAAGCTCGCGTGCAGTTGAGAATGGTGTGGCAACGGTACAGGCTCATCGAGTTCTCGAGGTTGCTCTTTCGCTCGGCCTTGCGCTCGTCTCGGGAGTCGGCCAACCATCGGTATGACTGGAGGAGGATGGCGGGACCAAGGTACTCCTCAGAGTTCCACCAGTAAGAGGGGCACGAAGTAGAGCAGCAGGCGCAGAGAATGCACTCGTAGAGACCGTCCAGCTTCTTGCGATCCTCCTTGCTCTGCAGGTACTCCTTTCCCTAAAAGGCTTGTCAGCATCTCGTCTAGTGACAAAAGGCAACACGATTCATCCAGGGTAGTGGCGTACGTTCTCAGCAGGGGTGTCGCGCTGCAGGTAAGGCTTGATGCTCTTGTACTGCTTGTAGAAGTGCGTCAGGTCAGGAACAAGGTCCTTGACGACAAAGGTGTGAGGCAGGGGGTAGATCTTGACGTCGGCGGACGCCTCAGTAGGAATTCGGCCTGTTTCATGGTCAGCTCCCGTATCCCAATAATGCCTCTTTCAGGAGAAAACTTACACAGGCAAGCCAGGGTGTTCTGGCCGTTGATGTTCATGGCGCAGCTACCGCAGATACCCTCACGGCAGCTTCGTCGGAAGGTCAGGGTCGGGTCGAGCTCGTTCTTGATGCGGATGAGGGCATCCAGAATCATGGGGCCAGTCTTGTTGAGGTCGAGAGTGTACGTCTGCAGACGAGGCTTCTCGGTGGGAGTGTCCGGGCTCCATCGGTAGACTTGGAACGACTTGAGCTTGGGCTCCTGGGTGGCAGGAGGCTCACTCGTAGAGGAGACGGAGCTGACAGAGGCCATGGAGCGACTGAAGACGGCTCCAGAGCGGAAGGCAGTCCGGCTGGACAAGCCGAGAATGCGGGAAGAGGAGCGGAGAGCGGCCATTGCGAAATCGTGGGTGAGACTGGAGGAGACGAGCAGTCGTTTCTTCGAGGAGGAAGATTTAGAGAGGCGACCGAGTCAATTGGCAGAAGAAGAACTGTGCAATCCCCTCCGTCGGGTACGTAGTCAATTTCGCAAGGGGTGGCGTTTGTTCGAGGTTCTCGCCGTCATGAATTCGGAGTGGCCATCCCTCGGTTATTGTTTGCTGGGTCGCGGCTGATCCTGGCCAATCAGCGATTGGGAATTGTCAACTCGGCTGGGCCGGGCAGATTCGGGACGGTGCTTGTGACAGTCACGTGAGTCTTCCCGGTCCGTGACCGGCTACCAAATTGAGCAGCTGTCGGTGTGGCGTTCCGAGAAGCAGCCTGTGGCGGTGCACGGTGCCCTAGCGGAAGCTACCTTGAGCTGAGCTGAACAGCCTGAGCTGCGGAAAAAAAAAAGTTCCCCAGGCTTCTCCACTTGCCGTGCACCGTGGCTAGGGACCATTGCAGGCTTGGGTATTGTAGGCTGGCTGGCTGGCTGGCTGGCTGGCTGGCTGGCTTCCATGCATTGGAGGGGCTGGCGAGATTGCCTAGGGGATATTCCAGCACTGTATCCGCATCCGCCGCATCGATTGCCTCTCCTCCATCGCGACGGCATCTCCTCCCTTTCGGTCTCGTCGCCCTTATTGCTGTTTCTCGATATCCCCTAAAATGGGCCTTCTATGAAACTGTGAGCTCCGACTTATTTCAAGGCTCCCTTTTCTGTCGCTCTCGTTCCCACGGGATCCGAGCTACGTGTCGTCCCGTCTCTTCCCCAGCTTTTCTATGCGAGCCATGGCAACAGGTTTTGGTCGATCTTTTCCAGCATCATGGCGAAACCTTGTTAGAGGTCCGTACGGGAATCTCTTGGACTGCAAGATATGTTTGTGCTCTAACATATATATGGCTTTAGCATCTCCATCTAGAAGCACTCTACCTAGGATCTCCTCTGTCGTGTCCGCCTCAACACCTCGCCTCCATTCTACATCACCGAATGCGCCCAGTTACTCGTACCACATCGCATCTTCCTTTATTGCCAAAGACCGACCTTACGATCCCTCCTCCCACGTCTTCCACTACAATCCTTACAATCGCATACAGCCTCCGCGTAACCGTCGACCTTCCGCCCGTCCCGAATCGGGTCATGACGCCTTCTTTGTCAGCCGTATCAACGATTCGGGCTCCGTAGCCTTTGGCATTGCCGACGGAGTTGGTGGGTGGGTTGACTCAGGCGTTGACCCGGCCGACTTCTCTCATGGGTTTTGCGACCACATGGCCGTCGCCGCCTACGAGCACAAGCCTGGCGACGGTCCTCCCTTGACGGCTAGGTCGCTGATGCAGAAGGGCTACGACGCCATCTGCCGTGACCGCAGCTTACGCGCTGGTGGGAGCACCGCTTGCGTGGCCATTGCTGCGCCGGACGGATCTCTAGAGGTCGCCAACCTGGGTGATTCGGGATTCCTGCAACTACGACTCAACGCCGTTCACACCTATTCGGAACCACAAACACACGCCTTCAACACCCCATTCCAGCTATCCCTTGTCCCTCCAAGCGTCGCCGCCCGCATGGCAGCTTTTGGCGGCGCCCAGCTTAGCGACCTGCCACAGGATGCGGATGTCACACAGCATTCTCTTCGCCACGGCGACGTCCTCGTGTTCGCAACAGACGGTGTACTCGACAACCTCTTCAATCAGGAGATTCTGCGCATCGCCAGTCGTGTTCTCGTTTCGGCCGGTGCATGGAATATGACCGAGGCTGGTGCTGCTCGAGTGATGGATAGTCTTGGTCCCCTGGTAGAGTTGCCCGAGGGCCATGCCGGAAAGGCTGCCACGCTCCAGAGCGTACTTGCTACAGAGATTGTCATGGCCGCGAAGCGCGCCAGTGTCAACACCAAACGAGACGGCCCTTTTGCCAAGGAAGTTCAGAAATACTACCCCCACGAGAACTGGCATGGGGGCAAAGTGGACGATATCTGCGTCATCGTTGCGGTAGTTAGCGAGACGGGGCCAGCGAAGAGCAAGCTATAATATTTTGGTTGCTCTCTACCTTTTTTCCATCATTTCGAGTAACGCTGTTTTCATACAAGATAAAGGGGGCGACACACGCATGGGTACTGGTTTCCATTGGATTTACGGAGTCTATGGGTATAGAGGGGGGCGGCAGGGGAAATATCCAAGCACCTGGTGTGTACTATATATATGAGATCTTTACGCTCGCTTGCAAGTTTGGTGAGCCACTTTGCGGGCATCAACTAGCGGTGGATCTCGTTAAGGCCACGCCGGATCTGTGTTCTGTGCTGGCGGTGATTTGAAGCGTGTTTCATGCGTAATACTTTCATGATCTTGTGAGAGACCTCGTCGTTGGCTGGGTCAGGCAAGTCTGTTATAACCCGCAAACTCTCGAATATCCTGCTCATGTGCGCCACTTCCACTTTGCATTAAATCTGCTCTCAGGAAGTATGAGCATAGCACCCTTGGAATGAATACCCGTGAGACTTTTGGTGGGCCTTGCACTCTAGAGGCGTTCGAATAAGCTGTTTGTAGTTTTTCTGATACAAACTGTTCCATCACACGCTAGTTCAAGGTGAATATTGTGATTCTCAACCAACAGAGCTGCACGTCCGTTGCGAGTAACGGCTCACAAGCAAAAACAAGAGCTCCCACTATTCGAACTAACCAGATAATGAAGGCTCCAGATTGCCGTAAATCAATCACAATGCTGGAAAGATACGCGTAAAAATAGGATTGTCGATGGGTGTAGGGTATCTAGCAGACGTCATTTCGATGACATCACCAGCTGTTTTCAATGAGCATGAGATCGATATGGTAGACAAAGTACCTGCCAAGGAGGAAGAGTAGTATGGTGGTCCACGACTAGACTCTATTCTTTCAACTCATCTGTGTTGCAAAGATGACAGAGATTTATGTTGTGAGTAGATCCCTGGCCTCCAAAGAAGGATATGACTGACCGTGCTACAATAAAGGCCGGAGCCATCGCTGCCTTTACAGTAGATGTTCTGGTTTATCCCCTCGACACCCTCAAGACTCGGCTTCAAAGCCGAGACTATATCAAACCGTATACGGAAAATGTCTCCAAAAAGACACTGATTCCACGAGGGCTGTACCAGGGCATCGGAAGCGTTGTGCTAGCAACTCTTCCAGCAGGTATGTAAATCGAACCTCTGCCCGACTGCGCCTTGGTCTAATGAACCCTGAATTGGATGATAGCTGGGCTGTTTTTCTCTACCTACGAGAGCTGCAAGACTGGGATTAGAAACGCGTTGCCACTCCCCGAGCCACTGGTTCATTCATCTGCCTCAGCAATCGCGGAGATGGCATCCTGCTTGGTTCTTGCGCCAGCCGAGGTTATCAAGCAGAATGCCCAGATGATCAAGAGCGATTCAGGAGGAGCTAGGAAGTCGACTTCACTTCAAGCCCTACGTCAACTGGCCGGCACGGGAGTCACGAGGCGGTTGTTTACGGGGTACACTGCTCTTGTAGCACGCAACCTACCCTTCACGGCCCTTCAGTTCCCCATGTATGAATACGCCCGACAGAAGATCTGGGAGTCACGAGATCGGAAACGCGGCTTGGACCCGCAACACCGCCGAAATCTTATCGAAACGGGGCTGGTGACGGGAGGCAGCGCAGGGATCGCGGGTGCGCTGGCTGCCTTCGTCACCACACCGAGCGATGTTGTCAAGACGAGAATGATGTTGAGTGCAGGAAGCCAGGATGTGGTACAGGCAAAGATGACGGGTTCCAAGCCCAAGAAGGGAGCATGGGCAGTCACGCAAGATGTATTCCGCGAGCGAGGAGTGCGAGGATTCTTCAGAGGTGGCGCCATGCGATCTGCATGGACGCTACTCGGCAGTGGACTATATCTAGGCTCGTACGAAGTGGCCAAAGAGTGGCTGAAGCAGCGAAAAGGCGACTGAATGGTATTTCAAAGATTGATTCGACGCTTGAATGAGGTTGAAAGATGGGCTCCATTGAATCGTGGCACCTTGCGCGAATACAAACTCCCAATGCGGTAGGCGGTGGAGTTGTGGCTGAGTGGTGGTTGGTCGATTCTTTGTCTGACAGCGGCAACAATGGGCACTTGATTGTGAGCGATGTCGACATTGAGATGGCATCTGACGTTAGGAAATCATGTGCCAACCAGCACGACATGGACGCTGACACAGCGATCTCCCATGCTGATCTCCTTCTGCAAATGACAGATGTCGCTTACGGAATTAGCTGCCCGTTGAGTCCAAGGTGTGCGTACTTTGCGCAGCAACGAGTGGATGCTGGGGTGTACAGTACGACTTTTACATGCGGCAGTTGGCGGAGCCTTGCAGGAACACAGGCTGGAGACGATTTCAGAGCGAAAGGGACCGGATTAGACGGGATAGAAATTTCAGCAAGTTTTCCTCTTGGCCAGCCGGCTGGGTCCTGTCGAGTCAGTACGGGCACTACGAGGACGCGGCCGACCCACAATTGCTGGTGTAAGTCGTTCCGGCGTCGGATGGTGCCATCAAGCACGCTATTGTACGCTCAATGGTCTAAGACCTAGAGGGAAATGCCCTTCAAAAGCTCAAAGGGCTTCCTCTTCCTGGTTTTCATAGACTTCTCCCGCTTTTCGATTCTGAGATCATTCTTTGCCAGGCTTTCCATCAGATACCCAACCTAAATCACCTAAAGGTCACACGCTTCGACCGACCAGCAAGCAATCTCACCCTCACTATACTGTATCATGGCAACCGTGGATGTCCAGACTGCTCCCAAGGCGGACCTTGGAGTGTCGAGAAGGAAGGACGCACATGTCCAGGTCACAGAGATCTTCGAGAATTCTCTGAGCGATGGGCGGTATCTGGTTCAATCGCCTTACACCGAGAGAGACCACCAACTGGACCTGGAGACGCTCAACCACGAGAACATAGTGCTGTCACTGGCTCTGACCAAACTTCGAGTTTTGCGCGAGGACTATGCCACTGCTCCTTATGTCGATTCATTCAACTGGCCAGAGGTAATCAACGAGGTGAAGCGTCTTGCCACAGAGTCCGGCATTGGCTTCAGAGAGACGACGTTTTACATTGTAGCGTTCCGGTCACAAATCAAGATGAGCACTGAGTATGCGGATCTTGGGCGCCTTGACAAGGCGGCGCATGCCGAGGCGATTGCCAGCGGCGGATTTCTCAAGTAAGGGCACTCTTCTGGGTCACGCCATTGGGACAAAACTAACCCAACCTAGGTACTGGTTTGGAGAGCCTGATGCCGACTTGCGAAATCTAGCGACCTGCATTTGGAGAACGCGTGAAGATGCCATCAATGGCGGAAGGGGACCTGCACACCGGGAAGCAGCCAAATCGACTCGCGCCATGTATGCGTATTGGAAGATTGACCAGCACCGCCTGACCATTGGCGAGAACCTAAAGTCCTGGGAAATCACTCCTTGGGAAGAATGAGACAGCTGAGAGGGAGGAGGCAGTCGCCGGCTTGGTGGCCGGGTTCAAGGCGATCATGCCACTTGGTGCAGAACAAGGCATTGACGGATCGCTCGCCGATTCACAAAAAGTGTGTTATGCGTGCATTGTTGGGGTGTTGTCGGCGGTTATGAATTACGATGGCAAGACGGCGTTCATAGGGTATAGAGAATATCGATTCCAGTTCATACAAGATGATCATAAGCTGGCGTGAGCGAGTCGTTTTTTATTCGGTGGGATCGCTGGCAAGTCCACAATAGTTTCCTGCAGTATTCATCGGCGAGACAGTGAGTAAAATCCAAGATGGTGAGGCTGTTAACTTTGATGAGTTTATCGTTTGGGATGGCGCAGCATCTCCGGCAGATGCGCATGGGCCGCGGTGCTATGGTGGGCGGATTCTGCCAGCGACTACCGCCCTGATCCCACAACGCCCACAAATCGCGGCCGGAAAAGTTTCGATATTTCCACCCGAGAGACCACGGACACCGCATCACCACCCTCGCGAACCTAGCGCCGAAACTCGATCGATCCTCAACAGCTACTTTCACAACATCTCCCGAACCTCTGTCAAAATGGGTGACGCTCCCAAAGAGACGCCTTTCCAGGCGGTCCAGGTTGAGGCTCTGGTAAGAACATGCCCCACCTTGACACACCCCTCTTTGGAGGCGCGAGATATTGACCTCAGGCGCAGGTGGTTATGAAGATCGCCAAGCACTGCTCCTCGGCCTTCCCCTCCACGGCGACCGGATCGATTGTCGGCATGGACAAGGACGACCTTCTCGAGATCACCAACACCTTCCCCTTCCCCACCGTCGACAGCAGCTCCAACGACAGCCACCAGAACGATGCCTCCGCGCTCGCCGCTGCTGCTCCCCGACAGAAGGCCAACATCACGTACCAGAACGAGATGATCCGACACCTGAAGGAGGTCAACGTGGATGCGAACAACGTAGGCTGGTACACCAGCGCGACCATGGGCAACTTTGTCAACATGGGCTTCATCGAGAACCAGTACCACTACCAGAAGGATAACGAGAACACCGTGGCGCTCGTCTACGACGCCAGCAAGAGCTCCCAGGGCAACCTGACCCTGAGAGCCTTCCGCCTGACCCCGACCTTCATGGCCGCTTACAAGGAGAACAAGTTCACGACGGAAGTGTGAGTGAAGATCCAGGATTCCACGTTGCCTCGAGGCGGTATGCTGACCGATGATGTCTTTGTTGCAACAGTTTGCAAAAGTCCAAGCTTACCTTCAAGGACATCCTGTCCGAGCTCACCGTCACGGTGCACAACTCTCACCTCCTCACTACCTTCCTGCACCAGATCCCCGCCGCCCCTACCGAGGGTGATGTCGTGCCCCCCGTGTCGCTCAACGAGCTCAACCGCGACACCGTCAAGCCTCCTCTGTACCCCACCATCGACACGCTGGACCTCGCCATCGATCCTTTCCTCGAGAAGACTTGCGATCTGCTGCTCGAGAGCATCGAGTCCCACTACACGGACCTGAACAACTTCCAGTTTTACCAGCGACAGCTGGGCCGAGAGCAGACCAAAATTACGCAATGGCAGGCGAAGCGAAAGGCCGAGAACGCCTCCCGAGCTGCGGCCAAGCAGCCGCTGCTGCCCGAGGACGAGTGGCAGAGGCTGTTCAAGCTTCCTCAGGAGCCCAGCCGGCTGGAGGGCATGCTCAACGCGAAGCAGGTTGAGCAATACAGCAAGCAGGTGGACGGCTTCACGGCAAACATTACTGCCAAGATGTTCGCCGTACGGGAGAACCTGTCGACGAACTAAGCGTTTGTGCGGTTGGTTGAGGGGGTAACAAGCGGTGTCTCGATGGATCATGGGAAAAATGAGATGCTCAGTGATGGTTTGCATTGGCGGCGTTCCGGACAATGTGGAATGTAATTGAGTGCTGGTCTAGATTTAAGCGACGAGAAAGAGGCACAAGCACTCGACAGCAAGTCTGAAGCCGCCAGTGCCAGTGCCAGTGCCAGTGCCAGTACCAGTGTCAGAGCGGACCGAGCGTTTGGTCGATGCAAGGGGGGCTGATGGCCAAGGCAGTCCGTCAGCCCGGGTTGTTGAATCCGTCAAGGCAATGTTGTCCCCGGATTGGAGGTCGGACTCCGAGCTTGGTTTGCCGGTTGAAAAGACCGCACGTTGCTTGTCCGTCTGGAGGTACCTTGGGCGCCTGCGTGTCTCTACACATTACATGTACCGTACTGTAAGCCTGCGAGCGAGCGAGCGAGCGAGCGAGCAGGCATCAGGCCGACAAAAACGGCATAGTGCAGGGGAAAGTCGGCGCTTCAAGCCAATGACGCGTGCGAGGGATAGAGTTGGATTGAGTTTGGTTGTTCGGATTTAGACCGCATGTTGGACGTTTCTCTTCCGAATACGCCAGTGCGGTAGGCATTGGGCCAACCTGGATAGATAGCTCATCTGAATGCCAATGGTGTTCTCATCTCCTGAGCCTCTGGAAGGGAACGGGACTGCGTGAGTGGACGAGAGGCATGGGTTCTGGTGGCCCATATTTCCTCTTTCCGCCTAGCCTCGAATCCCCCTCGTGCTCGGATTCCGTTTAGTGTGGAGAGGTTAGGGGTCCAGGGAAATCTCAGACACGTTGAAGGTAACCAGGTGTGTAGATAGGTACAATCTCAGGCATGGCAATCTGCTGAGCTACCTAGGTAGACACTTGGTCTCTCACTTTGGGTCTTGCCATGGGATCATATCCATCCATTGATATGGTTTGGGGAGCCATTGGGCCGCAGGGAAGGCCTTTGGAGGCAGAAAGCAGAGGACGGGAGAGGAGAGATGGGATGACTGCCGGTCAGCCGCGGGGTGAATCAAATCGGTGGTGTTGCAGCTATGTCTCTGCTCTCGTCCTTGTCAATGGCACATCTCTAGCCCATTTCTCCACTGGGCTTCGGCCGGCTTGCCACTCGATGGCCTTGAAGTCTCAACGTGCGCCCGTACTTCCAAGGTACCCAGTACCTACCTACCTCGGGTACCTTTGGTTGGTAGCAGACAAAGCTCTCAGGATCAGTAGCTGGATGCTTTGATTCACCATGTTCCCAACATTGACCCGCTCAAGCCGCTTCTCTGTCGTGTCCCTCCTCGAATGCCCCCCTCGAGTGCCCCGCTTTCCCACGCAAAATTTGCCCCTCCTTCTCGACTTCGCGCTTCACACCGCCCACCAACCCCTCAGCGGGCCTATCCTATCCTATCCTATCCTATCACGCCTATCCCACCCGCTGTAGGTACCTACAATACCTACCGACCTACCGTATTGTAGGTACATTGCCTCTACTGAGGCAGTGAGTGACAGAGTGTACAGCCCGTACTGTACAGAGTACCTACCTACCTACCTACCTAGGTACCTTGGGAGCCAACTGCGCACGCTGCCATCCCCGGTTGCCGGGCCTACTTTTTCTTTCCCACCTCCCCCCTCTTATTCTCTGCTTCGTCCTCCTCCTTTCCCATCTGCTTCCTCTCCTTCTTCCTCCTTCATCCCATCCTACTCCCTCTCCAATCTCTCCTCATACCCTCCTCCCACCAACTCATCATGTCTGCCCCCGCCAACAAGTTCAAGGTCGCCGACCTCTCCCTGGCCGCCTTTGGCCGCAAGGAGATCGAGCTCGCCGAGAACGAGATGCCCGGTCTCATGGCCACCCGCGAGAAGTACGCTGCCGACCAGCCTCTTGCTGGTGCCCGCATCGCTGGCTGCCTTCACATGACCATCCAGACCGCCGTCCTCATCGAGACCCTCACTGCCCTCGGTGCCGAGGTCACCTGGACCAGCTGCAACATCTTCAGCACCCAGGACCACGCCGCTGCCGCCATTGCCGCCGCCGGTGTCCCCGTCTTTGCCTGGAAGGGCGAGACTGAGGAGGAGTACAACTGGTGCCTCGAGCAGCAGCTCCTCGCCTTCAAGGATGACAAGAAGCTCAACCTCATCCTCGACGACGGTGGTGACCTGACCACCCTCGTCCACACCAAGTACCCCGAGATGCTCAAGGGCTGCTACGGTGTCTCTGAGGAGACCACCACTGGTGTCCACCACCTCTACCGCATGCTCAAGGACAACAAGCTGCTCGTCCCCGCCATCAACGTCAACGACAGTGTCACCAAGTCCAAGTTTGACAACCTCTACGGCTGCCGTGAGTCCCTCGTTGATGGTATCAAGCGCGCTACCGATGTCATGATTGCCGGCAAGGTTGCTGTCGTCGCTGGTTTCGGTGATGTCGGCAAGGGCTGCGCCATGGCCCTCCACACCATGGGTGCTCGCGTCATTGTCACCGAGATCGACCCCATCAACGCTCTCCAGGCTGCCATGGCCGGCTATCAAGTCACCACCATGGAGAAGGCTGCCAAGATTGGCCAGATCTTCGTCACCACCACCGGCTGCCGTGATATCCTCGTCGGCGAGCACTTCGAGGCCATGCCCAACGACGCCATTGTCTGCAGTAAGTTTCAAACTCCTTCCTTCTCTCGCCTCATCTATTGAGTCTTCCATCTAACACGATTACTTTACAGACATTGGCCACTTCGACATCGAGATTGACGTTGCCTGGCTCAAGGCCAACGCCAAGTCGGTCCAGAACATCAAGCCCCAGGTCGACCGCTTCCTCATGCCCAGCGGCCGCCACATCATTCTCCTTGCTGAGGGCCGTCTGGTCAACCTCGGATGCGCCACTGGCCACTCCTCCTTCGTCATGTCCTGCTCTTTCACCAACCAGGTCCTTGCCCAGATCATGCTCTACAAGAGCGCCGACAAGGCCTTCGGCGAGAAGTACGTTGAGTTCGCCAAGACTGAGAAGCTCGATGTTGGCGTCTTCGTCCTCCCCAAGATCCTTGACGAGGAGGTCGCCCGTCTCCACCTTGCCCACTGCCAGGCCGAGCTCAGCACCCTCACCAAGGTTCAGGCTGAGTACCTCGGTCTCCCCGCCGAGGGCCCCTTCAAGGCCGACATCTACCGCTACTAAGCGTATTTCCTGTAATCATACATACTTGAGGATCCTTCAACTGGACTCCTACGTGTAACGACTTTTCCCTCTTATTCCGACACGGCAATCGGCAAAATTCTGGTTTCAACAGCATGAACTTGCATGGCATCTGGGCAGGGAGAGTTGCAAGGACTTTGAAAATTTCTGTTTGGTGTTTACTTTGCTTCCCCTCACATCTGGACCATCAAGGGCCAGAAAGGGTATTGTCCCGAGGGAGAATGGAGGGGTAAAAGAAATCTTGCTTTTTCAACAAAATGGCGTTGGGATTTTGCTCATCATGATTCCCCCCTTGAGGCATGAATGGATGGATGGATGGATTGATGAACGGATGAATGTCATCCACGACGACAGCCCCCCCTCGGTGAGATAGACGGGGCAGAACTGGTCGGAGGCCCGTCAACCGTGGCCGGGGATAGAGTAGATCTTCCAAATTGAAGAATATTTACTCCCATCAATGTTGGCTTCTTGTGTTTGTACTACGCGTTTACAACCATGGTCTATCAGATGTGGCTGAACGAGATCATGCCATGTCCTTTTGCTCAGGCACAATGCTCTTCAGCTTGCCTTCCTCAATGGCCATCCGGATATTGCTGATGGCCCACTCCTCCATCTTGATTTCTGTCTCGAGAGTGCGGGTTCCCATATGGGGGACGAGCAACACATTGTGGTTGGAAACCAGACCAGGATGAACCTCAGGCTCGTTCTCAAAGACATCGAGTCCAACATTGCTAACACGGCCCTTCTCGAGGGCCGTAACAAGGGCCGCCTCGTCCATGACAGCACCACGGGCGGTATTGACAATGACGACTCCAGGCTTCATCAGCTCAAACTCGGCAGTGGAGATGGTGTGCCGGGTTTTGGCCTGGAGAGTATTGGTTAGTCGTGACCAGTGTTTGACTGTGTTGGAAGGTGAGATACATTTAGAGGGAGGTTGAGACTGAGCACGTCGCTCTCCTTGAGCAGCGTCCCGAAGCTCACATACTCGGCGCCGTCCTCGAGCTCGGGGCCAAGTCTCGACCGGTTGTGGTAGCGGACGTGCATGCCGAAAGCGCGGGCCTTGCGGGCGACGTTACGGCCAATGCCGCCCATGCCCAGGATGCCGAGGACTTTGCCTTGCGGGTCGTTGCCGAGCGGCGGGGACGGACCCTGCCACTCACCGGTACGGAGTGTCGCCATGGCCGCCGGCAGCTTGCGCAGGGCGCCGAGGAGCAGCCAGATGGTCAGGTCGGCAGTTGAGTCGTCGACGGCTGTGGGCGTGTTGGAGACGCGGATGTTGCGGGCCGTGCAGGCGGGGATGTCGATGGGGTCGTAGCCGGCGCCTGGGCGTAGACGGTGATCAGCACAAGCTTCCAAGTATATACAGGAGTACGTATGCTTTCCCTGCTCCTCTCCAGATGACCACTCGGTGGAGGAGCCGTCAGGAGAGAATCCTACCGTTGTGACAGATGAACCGGAGACTTTTGGGCAACGCGGCGAGGAGCTCATCGTCGAATCGGCCGGTGATGGATCCGGAAGGATAGGTGCGGTAGATGACGGTGACGCCGTCGAATGCGCCAGACTTGCACTCTTTGATGAAGTCAGCACGGTTGGTGGCTGAGGGCTCGACTACGTCGGCGATGGAGGAGAGGGACGCCCAAGTATCATGGACACTGGAGAGATAAGGTCAGTACTTGAGCCGTGAGGTGTCGAGACTGTATCACTGACTGCTCAATCTCGCCCAAAAGCAGTAACTTTGTCTTGGGTGACATCGTGCGGGTATGAGGTGAGCGGGGGGGGGGAAGTGATGGCTAGTGCAAGTCTCACGGAGCAACCCTGGATCGAGACGTTCAACTATGAGAAGGACGAAACTGGATCTAGAGCACGCAAGCAGGTTGAGCAAGAGGTCAGGAGATAACTTTACGATGTTAATGACAAGGACGATGCTGGTATGGAACCAGCATGGTGGGGTAATGAGGTGGGGGTGGAGAAGCGGACGGCAGCGTTAATCGGCCGTGAAGCCGTTAACGGAGCTAAGACCCGGCACCATCAACCGGTGAAGATCAGAATGCTGTTGGGTCAATCATGTTGAAAAAAGACCAAAGTCCATTCAGCGCCAGGTACGCTGGTGCCGGAGCATACTCTGCTCAGTCGGAGACGGGGACCTCCACTCCTCCACCGGTCTGTCGGAGGAATACGCCGAATTGGGTTGCCCACGATCAAAGACGGATCACGGGTAGGCAGGCATTGCGCCCAAATGTCACATAGTCACCGGAGCCTGCAAATGAAAGGGAAATTGCTTTCCACAGTGACTGACTCTATGAAATCTATGGTTAACGAAAGTCGGTTGCTCTCATCACATGGAGGCCCCCTGTGTGTAAATGGACGAAATTGTTCCCCTCTTGGCTGACGTCCACAATCCGACCCACGACAAGCAGCCCTCAACTCCAACTAGATCAGAGACCAGCTCACATGAGCAACCTCCAAGCACCGAGAAGGAGCGCTGCGAAACCGGTGCAGACACCCATGAGCCACTGGAGCGTTTGGAACTTGACCTGCTCCAGCTTCTCCCGCAGCGCGGCCACCTCCTGCTCAATCTTGGTCTCCGTCTCCTTGATCTTGAGCTCCTGACCGACGGCCTCCTCGCGGATCCGGCCCTTTTCCAGGTTGAGGTCGAGCCTGACGCTGGCCTGGGTGCGGCTGATTTCGTCGCGGAGCCGGCTGCTCAGCTTGGCAATGTCGTTGGTCAGGCGCTCGTGGGCCGTGCGCGTCGTGTTGGACTCGGTGCTGTCGGCGGCCAGGAGCTCGGAGCGGAGCTTGGCGAAGTCGACTTTTTGCGTGTACGTCGTCTTGGCGGCGTCCTCGCGCATCACCATGGTTCGGGTCAGGTTCTGGATGCTATCTTCTATCAGAAAGACGTGGCCTGGGAAGATTGAGGCGGGTGATTCATACCTCTCCTCAATGACATCGTTCAGAATCTTCATCATGGCCGCCGACTGCTCCTCCGTGAAGCCCTCAGTCTGCAGCCGCTTGACGAACTTGAGAGTGTCAAAGTGATGGTCCCGCTGCCGCAGTGCCGACGCGTGAAACGCCCGCCGAGTGACCGGGCCATTGTACTGGCGTGAGCTTTCTCGGAGGGGAGTCTGGTGACGCTGGATTGAGGCAAATGACCGTCGTTGATCGTTAAGGCGGGTTGAGGCAAAGGGGCCGGCGGCCCTTGATGCTGCGGAAAGGGGTGCTCCCCAGCTTAGGCGAGGGAGGAGGAAGCGTGGTAGCAGCTCGGCTGCGGCAACGCTTGGGACAGCCATATCGGTCGAGAAGTCTGTGGAATGGCGGCCGCGGGGTGAAATGGTGGTGGAGGAGATCAGATGGAGTTGGGCATCTAAGCCCGTGACGACGTTGAATTGTTGATTGGCGTGGTCAGTATTCTGCAACGACTTTCTTATTGGCCCATGGAATCTAGGGGTTGTCGGCCAATTAGACACCAATGTGGTTATAGCTCCAGCGCCATCTAAGCCGTCAGCAACCGCCCGCCTCACTCTGAGATCAAGCATAGAGGTGGGTAATGGCGCCTTTGCGAAATTGAGGATAAATTACAGAGGATGCGTACATATTGGGGAGGAGCACCGATGATTAGCTGTTATTGGATCAACAGAGGGCTACGAAGAACCGGGTGTCGTAAATGAGAATGGCCTTAAGAACACACGTATGTACCAATAGGACAGGCATTGCGTCATCAGCACATGCGGCAAGCGAGGAAAAAAGGAAACAATCAGTGCTCGCAGGCATAAATTTAACCGGACATGGGAAACTGAAATTGAAACTCCCTCATCATGTATTTCGATTTGTCTATTTCAGTGTGTGATTATTGTTGGCATGTACATACCATGAACAATCATTAACACCTGCACTACTTCTTCTGTCATGTCCTAGAGACGGGTTCTGAGGGGCCAAGATGCGTCTCTCGATTATCAGCTTACGGATTTCTACAGAGCTTGTCAAGTCTCTTCATCCAATGCAAGGTTTTTAGAATGCTTCAAGTCTTCAATAAGAGAGGGTTTATCAGAGTCCAAACCATTGTAACAGCTTGTTGATTTGAAGACCAGCTTGGTGAGTTTGATAGGGCGTGTATCGGGTAAACGGCATTACGGAATGTCGTTTGTGTCCACAGACGTTGACTGGGTCCAATCGGTAGGGACACAAGGTGGACAGATCTGCTGCGACAAAGAGGCGAGACCACATCATGCGCAGAAGACGGTGCTTACGAGCTGGACATGCTCAACCCGAATATCTACAGACTATATAGGGCATAGTAACCTGTACATCTCCGCCTCTCGACGGTATCCGGAGCTGGCACCCTTGGCGCCGACGGCTGACAGCAGGGGTTCGGGCTTGGGCCCAACCCCGCTCGCCACTGCATCCCCCCACTCACCAGTACTAATCAAACATCTAATCAGGCTGCTGGCTCATCCCGTGTTCCAATTCCGGTCGGTCGCCCAGGCAAACCCGCCAGCAACACCACGGCGATCACTGAAACCGTGGGCTCGGCGCACTTTGGCAAGCATCCCGCCGGGGCCCTGTCTCGCTCGGCACCGTCTTTCTGTGCGCGGCAATTCAGCCAGGCCAAACCCCAACCTCTGATGGCCCCACCCAGCATTGGCCCGCCGGCCGGCATGCCTGCGGGCTACGGGCGGTCGTGCACCAATTGCTCCAGGGCCAAATGCAAGTGCGTTTTGAGACCTGGGGGAAGCGACTGCGAGCGCTGCCACCGGCTGGGCAAGCAGTGCCAGCCAATGGAGACGTCGAGAAGACGCGTTGCTAAAAAGGCGCCGTCGTCGCGGACGGCTCAGCTTGAGGAGAAGCTCGATGACCTCGTCTCCATCCTCAGAGCATCTCAGGGCAACGGCCCGGCTTCCATGTCCTCCACACCACCTCCGCCCTTTTCCCCGTCACCAAATGTTACCAGTCGACTAGACTCTCTAGCAACCGCTGCCACGTCTTCTTCCCCCCATCCCCACCCCCCTCCTCCTCACTCTCATCCAGCTGCGGCTTTCCCCCCTTTCAATGCAGCTCAATACGCGGCATCTCCCACCAATGCTGGCGCCCAAGGTCCTCGAGATGGCTATGCGCCGTATGAGCCAACTCCCTGCGAAGCCGAGATTCACTTTTCAAAGTTCAAAGAATGGCTCAAGACCTTCCCTTTCATGGTCCTCTCCCCCGAAACCACAGCTGCGAGCTTGCGTCGGGATCGGCCCTTTCTATGGCTGTGCATCATGAACATCACCTCCATGTCTGGAGCCCAGCAGCATGCTTTGACAGAAAGAGTAAGAGACGAGATAGCCAAGAGGGTCGTAGTAAACCACGAAAGAAACATGGACGTTCTTCTCGGCATCATCACATGTCTAGTTTGGTGCGTCCCTCTCATCATCTTTCAAGGAGCTTCTGAGCCAATGTCTAACCTTTTCCAGGGCTACTTTGACCTCGCGCCCTGGCAAGAAGCCATTCCTGATACCATACTCTCAGCTCGCCGTAACTATAGCCTTTGACCTGAGCTTGACAAGAGCCCCGGTAGAAGAGCAATACTTTACCGTTTGCTTCAAAATCTGGGGGAACCGTCCGCCCCCACCTCCCTTGCGTACCATGGAAGAGAGGAGGGCTCTGCTGGCCTTGTGGTTTCTTACATCAGTGTATGCTGCCTCGCCTAGCTTCCCTTTGCTCTGCTAATATCGAAACAGAATCACTTCCTTTGTTGGAAAAATGGACACCATGCGCTGGACCCCTCACATGGACGAATGCCTAAAAACGCTGGAGAGGGATCGAGAAGAGCCTTCAGATGAGGTGCTTGTAGCTTTTGTCAAGCTCCAGTTGGTGGGCGACGAGGCCAGCAAGCTCCTAGTACAAGACGTAATGGGAGAATCAATCCAGACCCCAACCTTTGTCTTCAAAAAGGGAATGCTGTCTAGATTGAGCGAGACGAAAGATTCTCTATCCAAAGCTTTCATTCAGAGCAGTACGTCGTAACCCCACTCACCGCGACTTTGTGCATTTGTGCTGACTGACTACGATGCAGATCCCTTTTTACAATCTCACATTCTGGGTACCGAAATTCAGATTCAGTCGATTGGACTCTTTTCTCATACGATACCTGTCACTCAGCGTATAGAAAGTATGTATCTGTGCCTGAAAGCTTCAAGGGCCTGGTATGACATCTTTCTTTCGTTGCCGCTTGAAGTGATCCCAGGCGCTCCCTTTAGCTACTACATCCACATGTCACAGGTCCAGGTGGCCCTATACAGGCTGACCACATCAGAGGACCCGGCATGGGACAAACAACTGCTGTGCAGCACTGCCAATCTCTTGACGCTCCTCGATCAAACATCGGAAATCTTTGAAAAGCTTGATGCGGTGTATCGCTTCCACTCTGACGGTCCTGATGAGGTGCTTTTCGTCAAGGGAGCCAAGATGATGCGAAATATCAGGGCATCCTGGGAGCCTGTGCTTTCCCGCCACTTGGGAAGCGTTCCGGCGCCCAACTGTCAAGGTGCAGCTGTTGAGGTCGCAAACCACATGCCTGGGACAATGATGAATGATGCCGCAAACATTGACATGGGCGACATGAACTGGATGACTGATGTTTTTGGTCCTTGGGAGTTTTGAGCATTCTTCTCCTGGCTCCCCCTATCTTCTGTACATGCTTGGAGCGCTCACGGAGATTCATTGTCTTGGCTTCGGAGAGGCGATCGCCTCCAGGGTGCTAGCAGGGGTACGGGTGTGCAATAATAGGCCGGGCTTCGGGCTTCGGTTCAATCCCGCCTTGAACTTGGGTTGTAGCTCGAACTCCGTCTGCGAAGCCCATCTGCAAACCACAGTTGCCACGAAGGATTAGTCTCAAGTCCTGGCGGCTCGCCACCATCTCGTCGCCTGGCGCTCATCAATACAGGTATTGAGGTAGTAGTGAAGCTCATATATGATGCTGCCCATTGACGCTCGAGTCGATATATCTTCTCAATAACCACTCTCCTTCGTCTTTGAGTTCTGACTCGATAGCTGGACTGGCATCCAGCTGTCTTCTCTCTTAACCCTTTCCATTAATGGTCCCATCGCTTTGTATATCTCACTGATTCTATCGCCCTCTCTTTCGGTCTACGTCACTTGGAGAAACGACATTTTTCATTTACATTCAAACAAGTAATGCAAGCATCCCTTCTGTGTTGATTTGATATCCACGATGCCTTCTTCAACCCCTTTCAACCGTCGAGACTCTTTTACGCTCAGTACGATCAACCCTCCTTGCCCAACTTACCTCTCAACGAGCCGCGATGCTCCCATTGAAGAAGGAGACATGTTCGACCGACGACTCTCTTCCGATACATTGTGTGAACCGTACACCGATGGCGATTTGGATAGTTTGAAGAAGGGGCCCATCGGACCATCAAGATCAACCGAGCTCAAAGAGCCGCCGGAGTCCATTGGAGAGATCTCAGGTCATCTCACCGGCCTAGAACTCACCATGTTGATGATTGCCCTTACCATCAGCGTCTTCCTCATGCTCCTTGATATGTCAATTATTGTCACCGCTATCCCTCAAATTACGTCCGATTTCAATTCTCTGAGCCACGTCGGCTGGTATGGAAGCGCCTACAATCTCGGCAGTGCTCTCTTCCAGCCCATGTCCGGGAAGATCTACTCATATTACAAGGCCAAGTGGGCCTTTCTCGTTTTCCTTGCCATTTTCCAGGCGGGTTGTGCAATCTGTGGCGCTGCATCGTCCTCAAAGATGCTCATAATTGGCCGTATCATTTCCGGTATTGGAAGCTCTGGTATTCAGAATGGCGGATTCACCATGTTGGCCGCCTCCGCGCCCCTTGAGAAGCGACCTACTCTGATGGGCATTGTTTTGGGAGGTTCTCAGCTGGGTCTGGTTGCCGGGCCCCTGGTTGGAGGAGCCCTGACGGAGTATCTCTCCTGGCGATGGTGCTTTTACATCAACATCCCCCTTGGTGGCGCCGCCATTCTCGCCATGCTCTGTGTCCAAGTTCCCGACAGCCGTATCTACAAGGGAACGCCCTTTCTCACATTCCTCAAGAGCAAGCTTGATCTGCCAGGCTTCATCCTCTTCGCTCCGCTAAACACCATGTTTCTTCTCGCTCTCCAGTACGGCGGCCTTGATTACCCTTGGGATTCGGCGACCGTCATCGGCCTCTTTGTCGGCAGCTTCGTTATGCTCGCTCTCTTCTTTGCCTGGGAGTACCGCGTTGGAGATAACGCCATGATACCTCTCTCGGTGCTCCGGCAAAAGGAAGTCATATGCGCCTCCATGACAATGATGTTCCTTTTTACCTCGATATACATTGCATCTCACTACCTTCCCTTCTACTTCCAAACGTCCAAGGACGCCAATGCTTTCCAGAGTGGCATCAACATGCTTCCTAGTATTCTCAGCCAGCTGACCGCCGCCATCTTTGCCGGTGCCATGAGTAAATTAAACCGTTCCGATGAGTCGTATTGCCAACTCGCTGACATCTTACAGCCCAAAAGCTCGGCTACTACATGCCCTTTGCTGTTCTCAGTGGGATTATCGTCTCGCTCGGCAACAATCTCTTGGCGACTCTCGAGCCTAGTACTTCAATTGCTCAGTGGGCGGGCTTCCAGGTCCTTGTTGGCTTCGGTCGTGGTATAGGCATTCAGATGCCTGTCCTAGCAATTCAGGCCTCGACCAGCCCCTCCGTCACCCCGATCGCCACGGCCCTGATGGTGTTTTTCCAGACCTATGGTGGAGCCATTGTCAATACAGCCAGCAACGTCGTTTTTCAGAACAAGCTCGAGAAGGAGCTTGCTAATCGTCTTCCCCACCTTGATGCTCAAGACATCATGGACGCTGGTGCCACGGCGGTACGCAAGGTCGTTATCAACAAAGAAGACCTCCCCGAGGCCCTGATGGCCTATGCAAGAGCCTGTGGTTCTACATTTTATCTTGCCCTCGCAGGCTCTATCCTAATGTTTGCATTTGCGTGGGGCATGGGGTGGAAGGACATTCGTCAGAAGGCTCCTGTCAGAAAGGGCGAGGCCTAAGCTAGCTTCGACTCTGTTTTATTAGTCGATGAATTTTCCAACCTTGTTATGCCAAGGGTTTTTTTTGGGGCTTGTTTTTGAAATAGAAGAAACCGTACAGCTGGCAATCGTCAAGCAAGCACAAGTATCTTATGAACTTATACCGCGTTCTGAGGGTGTAGCCGCCACTTGTGTCCCAGTCTTCCTACGCCACACCAGGAACTGCTGTAGGATGCAAGGTGCCTGCTAGTTTGATTCGCGGAACAAAAAGAAAACCGCACCTCTCAATACAGTCGTCCTAGGCGCCCTGCCAAATGGATTCTGGATTCTTTGCAAACCCCCCCCCTCGTCTTTTGCGTCGTGCATTATCGCAATGTGCAGTTTGCTGCACCGCTTACCAAAAGCAGCAGGCCTGCCGCTAGTTTGCCTGTGGCGGCCATGCAGCAAACCCACAGCCATGGGATGAATCCCCTCGGCTGATGCAGCTCTTTTCAGCAACACCACAGCCACCAACGTCGTCCGTTCACGGTTCCTGGCCTCGATGAACCAACCGCGCAATCGCCAGCCACGGCAAGGCCGGGACCGCCAACGCGGTGCTCCCAACTCTTCGCGCAGGCCCGCGGCGACGCCTCAGCAGGCCGCCGGCACCGTCCCCACGGTCCAGCAGGTAGTGCCGGGCGCTTCGGTCTACATCGTCCTCAAGGAGCATCAGCCCACCGGCCAGGAAACGCAGGGCATCGTGCAGGACTTGTTGACGCGAGGTAACCACCCGCGAGGCATTAAGGTGCGACTCCGAGATGGGCAAGTGGGCCGAGTCCAGCGGATGGCGAGCGGAGGAGGCGCATCGACGGCCTCGCCTGAGGGCGCAACGGCTGTGAGTCGCGCGGGAGCGAGTGCTGGACCCCCGTCCTCGCGTCTTGCGATGCGGTATACCGATGTGCGCTACGACACGGAGTTTCCGGAGGCACCGCCGCCTAGAAGTCTGGCAGACTTCGTGCCCGAGGTCGCCCCACGGCTGGACAACCCCCCCGGCGACGACGCGCAGTCTGTCAACTGCCCCTTTTGCGAGAACTTCAAAGGCGATGAAGTCGCTGTCACGCATCATATCGACAGGGAGCATTTGTCCTAAACTACACTCACCCAACGCCTAATGCAAACATCCGTTCCAATACAACGGTGTCGGAGCATCTCTTGCCATTGCCCCTCCCATAGGATAAGGCTTATGTTACGGTATGGATACATGGTCTTGAGTCAACTTTTCTCGTGCCCTTTTACACACCAGACACTTGAAAGACGCCATCTTCTTATCTGGCCTGATGGTGGCTTCTTTACTGGCCAACCCAGCCTATCACGATGCAACAGACTCAAGTCAGTTGCCCTTTTGGGCTTCGAACTGGACGCAATATATCCACCGCGACAGCAAGGACTCGGTAGAAAATACTACATAGTTCCAGTGACAAACGGCACTCCGGCATCTTCACTATAACAGATTGCTCTCGTATCGGTCGATTTACACCGAGTCATGTAGTGCCTGGCCTCGCCCAGTATAGGCAGTTGGAAGTTGGGCCCTTCGCAACTAGAAGAGGATCGCCGGTGCGTTTTCCAATTAAGGAAGCCCTGACGACAGCAACTCAGGGCCCTGTCAGGTTCCCAAGCAGGTAGGTGCTTGTTATCATACTGCAGGACGCTTCACCAGCTGCCAGCCTCGCATATGGTCGCATTGACAGGGATGCTGGAATGATATCAACAACCTAGCCGCCCCGAACCTAGTTACTCAAAGCGAAATCGGATTGGAGGAATACACTTGAGTCCCTTCGAGAGTCGTGCGCAATGCCCATCCTCTTGTTGCCGCATGCACCTGGTTGCCGGTGGAGCTGTACCAATTGATTTGTGTTAATCGGGCTTTGGCATCTCTCCATAAGCCTCTGACCTTTGTTCGCAAATCTCTTCGCCAACATCGCAAGCCAGTACAAGAAAGGAAGTATTACGCTTTGCTCAGTGCCCCGACATGTCCGCTCGTGCGAATGTGGGACCGACGGGATTTCAATGAAGCCAAGACTCCGGCAGCTATACTATGCATGTTATGCTTACATGCACGGGGGCAGCGCTGATCTCTTCTGGACACCTTCTCTATACGGCAGCCAGCCAGTTTGCTACTGGCACGTAGGATATCGACTTTCCTAGACGGATCTGGCTCCGGAAGCTGGGTTTGATTTCAGCTGCGCTTAAACCGGACAGGGCCAATTGCCGGGCGCGGCCTGTACCGTCGGATCAACGAAACTAGTCCATTGACTAGTCACCAGGGCATTCCCTGCTTGATGAGGCAGGACAATTGGAATGTTGACACATCAGGAAACCCGATTGCCAGGAAATCTGCAGAAAGATATCAAACGAGGGATTGAGACCAAGCTGGGGAATACGGGGGCCAGGTTGACCGGCTCTCCTCCACCAAGATAAGATGGGCGTGGTTCTTGTTCTCTCAAGCTATAAATACAGCACACGGCACTCTGTATACCTATTCAAGATAGGGTCGAGATCACTCAAGAACCACACAAGCCTTTCACAGTCTCAGTCTTCCTGTTCACCATGCTTCTCAAGTCTGTCCTTGCTACCGGTCTGATGGCCACTGCCGCCGTTGCTCGTGTCCTCGAGCAGCGAGCAGTTCGCAGATGTGGAGCGCCCGAGCCCAGCGAGGAGATTCTCGAGATGAGCAAGCTCTTTGCCAAGCAGGAAGGGGCTGCCCGAAAGGCAGGCGATGTAAAGCTGGCTGCTACCGCGGTTGACGTCTATGTCCATGTCCTTGCCAGCTCCAACTCCGTCGCTGGTGGTTATCTCAGTGTAAGTTTTTGAATACGCTACCCTCGACGCATGGATCAAGTGCTAATACCACATCAGGATGCAACTGTCCAGAGGCAGATTGGGGTTCTCAACGCCGACTATGCCTCGTCTGGGTTCTCTTTTGTTCTCCGGGGCACAGATCGCACCATCAACACTGCCTGGGCGCAGAACCGCGACGAGCTTGCCATGAAGAGGGCTCTGCGAAAGGGAGACTATAGCACCCTCAACCTTTACTTCATGCCCTCTGTCAGCGGCAACCTGGGATACTGCTACTTCCCAACTCGGGCTTCTCAAGGCTCCCAGGACTTCATCCTTGACGGCTGCACCATCGTTTCCAGCTCTGTTCTCGGCGGATCTATGGCCAATTACAACCTGGGCAAGACGGTCACTCACGAGGTCGGCCACTGGTTTGGCCTGTACCATACTTTCCAGGGCGGCTGCACCGGTGCTGGCGATTCTGTTGCCGACACTCCTGCGCAGAGCAGCGCCACAAACGGATGCCCAACTCGCCGCGACTCGTGCCCCAACCAGGCTGGCCTTGACCCCATCAACAACTACATGGATTATTCATACGAGTAAGTCTTGCCGTGCTTTGAACAATGCCCAGGGCAAGCAGAGAGAATAAGCTACTGACTAACGTTTCCCAGTTCCTGCATGACCGAGTTCACTGACGGCCAGCGAGCCCGCATGAACAGCTTCTGGAACAACTACCGCGCATAGATGATGTGAGCGAAGCTGATGCGATGGCGTTGAGTACTGTTGAGTTTGTAGAGGCGCGGGCGGGTGTAGTGGAGTTTTGAGAGGGCGGCGAAACCGCCTAGAGGCGTGAATGTGATGGGGGTTGAGGGCTTGAAGGCGATAACATGTTGGTTGCCTATACTTCTCGTGCTTGATCTTTTGCTATCCTTCTCTGTTTGAGGAGCTTTGACAATAACACGAAACCATGGACATATTACAAGACATGGACATATTTCACGATGAAACACTGAGCCGATACCTTTGTGTGCAGGCATTTGATGATCGGCAGTTGCGTTACTCAACGGTCGTCGTCACCGTGCAGCTGAATTCATCAACATGCGATTGCTTGAGAGCGTTTGAGGAATGCTATGGCATTGCCACTAGGTCGCGGGCTCGGACAGAGTTTCTTCCAGGTTGTGCTGCGCTTTGTTCCGAGGTGTGAAGCCGAAAGCTTAAGGTCCAGCCAAGTACAGATTGCACGTCCATCTCTCGATCCCAGTGTCGAGTTACATTCCGCATGCAATTGGTGCTTTGAGTGCCCCGCGCTTGTATGGAGTAGGCCCTCAGGCTCTCCTGGTGATCGCAGGCCTAGCAAGCAGCATCCTGGAGCTTACTACAGTACTTACAGAGCTTGCGTTACCTTGAATTACCCCCTTTCCTCATTGGTTTGATGATGTGGCTCCTGCTTCAACCACGGTACGCAGTACGTACTGTACGTACCGTCTCTTCACGACATCTCGGAGAGGAACATCTAATGTTCCAGGCTGGAAAGCCAAGGCTCCAAAGAGACAGCCAATCAGAGTGACAGACATGCACTCAGGTACCGAGCAAGTACGTACCGTAGGTGCTTTCCTTGGACAGCTGGCTGGGGGGAAGGGGAAACAGAACAGGTCGCCTAAATTGTTACCTTCTCCTTACCTCACACTCTAAACCAAACAACACGCTCATCTCCCTCCACTTCTCACGACGACATCGCCGGCTCTCCCCATCAGCAGCGGCTTTTAGAGCGATTCTACGTCGTCCGCTTTCCTCCCCTGTTATCTTTCGACTCTCTACCTTCTAATCCCCCCCGTCTCCGTAAGCTTCCTGCCCGTGCCGCGCGGCGCATGGAAGCTCCAACCAGCCAACTATCCTTACGACCCGCCAACGTGATCCGAGGGCAACCTGGGATTGACACCACGACCCGTCATCCATTCCAATCTACCTGCGCTCGAAGCTAGCAGCATCGAGTCGACGACGGCCCATACTTCTTGATATTTGGATACTCCGGCGTCATGGCGCCTCTACCCATCAAGTTCCAGGAGCTTGTCCAGCTCAGCAACGTGGGCGTGGACACGCAATCCATCGGCTTCAACTCCTGCGTGCGTCCCCCCGCGCCCCCTGCATCATTGAGAGCCCTAGTGATGGCCATTGGAGGGATCAGAAGCTGACCTTGACCTCTAGACACTCGAATCTGACGCATACGTATGCATCCGAGAAAAGAAAAGCGAAGCAGCGCAGCCCGAGGTTGTTATTGTCGAGCTCAAGAACGGCAACAATGTCACCCGCCGGCCGATCAAGGCCGACAGTGCCGTCATGCACTGGAACCGACAAGTCATCGCCTTGAAGGCTCAGTCTAGGACACTGCAGATCTTCGACCTTGAGCAGAAGAAGAAGCTCAAGTCATGCACAATGAATGAGGATGTGCAGTTTTGGAAGTGGATCAGCGAGACGACTCTCGGCCTGGTCACTACCTCTAGTGTCTACCACTGGGACGTCTACGACGCCTCTCAGGACGCCCCGGTCAAGGTCTTTGACCGCAACGCCAACCTCAATGTCGGTCTTAAATCCCGCCCCACGTTTCTGCCTGGTCTAACCTAGTACAACAGGGCTGTCAGATTATCAACTACCGCGTTAACTCCGACGGCAAGTGGATGGTTGTTGTCGGCATCTCTTCTCAGCAGGGCCGCGTGGTCGGTGCCATGCAGCTCTACTCCAAGGATCGCGGAATCAGCCAGGCCATCGAGGGTCACGCCGCTGCCTTTGGTACGCTTCGATTGGAGGGGGCCCCTCAAGATACCAAGCTCTTCAGTTTCGCTGTGCGAACAGCAACGGGCGCCAAGCTACACATCGTCGAGGTTGACCACCCCGAGTCGAACCCAGTCTTCCAGAAGAAGGCGGTCGACATGTTCTTCCCTCCCGAAGCAACCAACGATTTCCCCGTGGCGCTACAGGTCTCTCAGAAGTACGGTGTCATCTTCATGGTCACCAAGTATGGCTTCATTCACCTTTACGACCTCGAGACTGCCTCGTGCATCTTCATGAACCGAATTTCGAGCGAAACCATCTTCACGACTTGCACGGATAATGACTCTACGGGTATTCTTGGTATCAACCGCAAGGGCCAGGTCCTCTTCGTGACTGTGGATGAGACCAACGCCATCCCCTATCTGCTTCAGAACCCCGCCAACACCGAGATGGCCATCAAGATGGCCTCTAGAGCTGGTCTCCCCGGCGCAGACAACCTCTACGCCCGGCAATTTGAGCAGCTCTTCAACTCCGGTAACTACCTGGAGGCTGCCAAGATTGCTGCCAGCTCGCCCCGAGGCTTCCTCCGAACCCCCGACACCATTGAGAAGTTCAAGCGTTTGCCTGCTCAGCCAGGCCAGATGGCTTTCACGCTTCAGTACTTTGGTATGCTTCTCGACAAGGGTTCGCTCAACAGGCATGAGACTCTAGAGCTGGCACAGCCTGTTTTGCAGCAGAACCGAAAGCACCTGCTCGAGAAGTGGCTAAAGGAGGGTAAGCTGGATTGCTCTGAGCAGCTCGGCGACTTGGTCCGACCTTATGATGTAAACATGGCCCTCACCGTCTACCTGAAGGCCAATGTGCCGCAGAAGGTGGTTGCTGGGTTCGCAGAGACTGGCCAGTTTGACAAGATCCTCCCTTACTCCGCGCAGACTGGCTACCAGCCAGACTACATCCAGCTCCTCCAACACATTATTCGTGTCAACCCCGAGAAGGGTTCTGAATTTGCTACCGCTCTTGCCAACAGCGAGCAGGGTCCCCTGGTAGACTTCGAGCGCGTGTGCGACATCTTCCAGTCGCAGGGTATGATTCAACAGGCTACTGCGTTCCTTCTTGACGCTCTCAAGGAGAACAAGCCGGAGCACGCTCGTCTACAGACACGTCTTCTCGAGATGAACCTCATGCATGCCCCCCAGGTTGCTGAGGCCATTCTTGGCAATGAGATGTTTACCCACTTCGACAAGCCTCGCATTGCCCATCTCTGCGAGCAGGCAGGCCTAGCGCAGAAGGCTCTGGAGCTCTACGAGGACCCCGAGTCTATCAAGCGGGTTGTCGTCAATATCCCTGGTACTCCCAACTTCAACCCCGAATGGTTGACCAATTTCTTTGGCAAGCTGTCTGTGGAGCAGTCTCTTGACTGCCTTGATGCCATGATGAAGTCCAACATCCGCCAAAACTTGCAGTCTGTTGTCACCATTGCCACCAAGTACTCGGAGCTTCTCGGAGCCGTTCGCCTCATTGACCTCTTTGAGAAGTACAAGACTGCTGAGGGTCTCTTCTACTACCTGGGCAGCATTGTCAACCTTTCCGAGGATCCCGATGTTCACTTCAAGTACATCGAGGCTGCTACCAAGATGGGTCAGTTCAACGAGGTTGAGAGGATCTGCCGCGATAGCAACGTGTACAACCCTGAGAAGGTCAAGAACTTCTTGAAGGAGGCCAAGCTCCCCGAGCAACTGCCTCTCATCATCGTCTGCGACCGATTCAACTTTGTTCATGATTTGATCCTGTTCCTCTACCAGAACCAGCAGTTCCAGGCCATCGAAGCCTATGTTCAGCGAGTCAACCCCTCCAGGACTCCCGAGGTTATTGGTGGACTGCTCGACGTTGACTGCGATGAGAACATTATCAAGCAGCTTCTATCTACTGTCAATGCTCAGGAGATTAACATTGACCAGCTGGTATCCGAGGTGGAATCTCGCAACCGACTGAAGCTTTTGCTTCCTTTCCTTGAGGCCACCCTTCAGGCCGGCAACCAACAGCAGGCTGTATTCAATGCACTTGCCAAGATCTACATTGACTCCAA
The DNA here is from genome assembly GCA_003693505.1 of Pseudonectria foliicola. Lineage (NCBI taxonomy): Eukaryota > Fungi > Ascomycota > Sordariomycetes > Hypocreales > Nectriaceae > Pseudonectria > Pseudonectria foliicola. Next base: position 122,600 of record QUZD01000034.1, on the reverse strand, counting down.
CAACAACCCCGAGAAGTTCCTCAAGGAGAACGATCAATACGATACTCTCACTGTCGGTAAATACTGTGAGAAGCGTGATCCGAACCTGGCCTATATCGCATACTCCAAGGGACAGAATGACCTGGAGCTTGTCAACATCACCAATGAGAACTCCATGTACCGTGCACAGGCCCGCTATCTGTTGGAGCGCTCTGATTCCGAGCTGTGGCGTTTTGTTTTGAGCGAGAACAACATTCACCGTCGTTCAGTGGTGGATCAAGTCACCGCTACAGCTGTTCCTGAGTCGACCGACCCCGCCAAGGTTTCTGTTGCTGTTGCCTCCTTCCTAGAGAACGATCTTCCTCTGGAACTCATTGAGCTCCTCGAGAAGATCGTTCTGGAACCTTCACCTTTCAGTGACAACCAGAACCTCCAGAACCTGCTTTTGTTCACTGCTGCGAAGGCCGATAAGGCTCGGGTTATGGACTACATCCAGAAGCTTGACGGCTACAACGCTGATGAGATTGCCGTCGCCTGTATCGAGGTCGGCCTATTCGAGGAGGCGTTCGAGATTTACAAGAAGGCCGACAACAAGACTGCCGCTGTCGATGTTCTAGTCGAGCACGTCGTCAGCATTGACCGCGCTCAGGGTTACGCCGAAGAGGTCGACCTGCCCGAGGTCTGGAGCAAGGTTGCCAAGGCGCAGCTTGATGGTCTCCGCGTCGCCGATGCCATTGACTCTTACATCAAGGCCGAAGACCCTCGTAATTACGAGGAGGTCATTGAGATTGCCACCCATGCCGGCAAGAACGAGGAGCTTGTAAAGTACCTGCGCATGGCTCGAAAGACCCAGCGGGAACCCGCTGTCGATACGGCTCTCGCCTTCTGCTACGCTCGATTGGACCAGATCTCTGAGCTTGAGGATTTCCTGCGAGGTACCAACGTGGCCAACATTGAAGAGTCTGGTGACAAGGCTTACGAAGAGGGTCTGTACGAGGCGTCGAAGATCTTTTACACCAGCATCTCGAACTGGGCCAAGCTTGCCACCACCCTGGTTCATCTCGCCGACTACCAGGCTGCTGTTGACTGCGCTCGCAAGGCCAACAGCATCAAGGTATGGAAACAGGTCCACGAGGCGTGTGTGGCGAAGAAGGAGTTCCGCCTGGCTCAGATCTGCGGTCTGAACTTGATTGTCGATGCCGAGCAGCTCCAAACTCTTGTCAAGGAGTATGAGCGTAACGGTTACTTTGACGAGCTCATCAGCCTTCTCGAACAGGGTCTTGGCCTCGAGCGCGCGCACATGGGCATGTTTACCGAGCTGGGTATCGCCCTGTCTAAGTACCACCCCGATCGTCTGATGGAGCACATCAAGATCTTCTGGTCTCGCATGAATATGCCCAAGATGATCCGCGCTTGCGAGGAGGCAAACCTCTGGCCTGAGCTTGTTTTCTGCTACTACCACTATGATGAGTTTGACAACGCAGCCCTTGCTGTCATTGAGCGACCCGAGAACTCGTGGGATCACCAACAGTTCAAGGAGATTGTTGTCAAGGTTGCCAACCTGGAAATCTACTACCGTGCGATCAAGTTTTACGTTGAGCAGCACCCCTCATTGCTCACAGATCTGTTGGCTACTCTGACCCCTCGTATCGACGTCAACCGCGTTGTCAAGATCTTCCAGAAGAACGACGATCTGCCTCTGATCAAGCCTTTCCTGCTTAACGTGCAGTCGCAGAACAAGCGCATCGTCAACGAGGCCGTCAACGACCTGCTCATCGAGGAGGAGGACTACAAGACACTGCGCGACTCGGTTCAGAACTACGACAACTACGATGCTGTGGAGCTCGCCAGCCGCCTCGAGAAGCACGACCTCATCTTCTTCCGCCAGATTGCGGCCAACATCTACCGCAAGAACAAGCGCTGGGAGAAGTCAATTGCACTTTCGAAGCAAGACAAGCTCTTCAAGGACGCCATTGAGACGGCGGCGCTATCTGCCAAGACGGAAATCGTCAGCGACCTTGTCCAATACGTAAGTAAAATCGTCGTCTTTTGTTTATAGCCTCACTAACAGAGTTCTAGTTTGTTGATATTGGCCACCGTGAGTGCTACACGGGTATGCTCTATGCCTGTAACGAGCTTATTCGCCCCGACTTGGTCCTGGAGCTCTCATGGCGGCACGGTCTCATGGACTTCTCCATGCCTTACATGATCAACATGTTGGCTCAGCAGACCAAAGACCTTGCTCTTCTCAAGGCGGACAATGAAGCCCGAAAGCTCAAGGAGCAGGAGCACGAGAAAACGGAGGATAACACGCCAATCCTTGGCGGCAACCGTCTTATGATTACTGCCGGCCCTGGCGGCAGCGCCGCAGGTGCATACGGCCAAACCAATGGGTTCGCGCCCCAGCCTACTGGCTACGGGTTCTAGATGCAAGTCCCGGCATGGTGCGACTCTCCTGTTCTCGTGCCATAGCGCACCAACGATAGGAATTTGCGGCTCCCACCATTCCATGGGTGCCAGCTATGGAGTATTTGGGCTTGACCTTTGGCTTACTGATGACACTGTAATCTTATTTGCTGCCATCCGCGCGGGTGTGGATCAGACCTCTCTCCATTGGAGGGTTCTTGGGCGACTTACACTCGGGATCTCGAAGGTAGACAGACTTGAGGATGATGTTTCGGACCAATTCTGCGACCTGGGACGTGCTGCTTGGGTCAATGTATGTGTATGATAGTACATCAATTTATTTTTTGACCTTCTTCTACAAAATGATACCCTAACCAATTGAACGCCGTGACTCCGTCCCTGGCGACGCGAAGCCTGAAATGAGGAGTGATGTTACCGGGAAAGATGGAACGTTACAACATGATTTGAAAAATAGATGTTGCTCCGAAGCTTACGACTGCACTCTATCTGGAAATGGCCAACTGTCTTTTCTCGTTGCTGATCTTGGGCTTGGGGTCGTTGACCTTAAGCCACTCGCCATTGAAAGCATTGATGAGCCAGTTTCTCAATTCTAACGGCGATTGTTAGCTAAAGCTTACGCAAAGGTCAAGGAAGGTGGGTGGCATGTGGACTTACTATCGTAGACGATGCGGTTGGCATTATGAAAGTAAATGCCATGGTTGCTGTCTGGGAACACGTGGACATCATAGTTTTCGACACCAGCGACGTCAAGATCATCCAAAACGGTCAATGAGTTTTGGAAATGGACATTGTCGTCGGCGACGCCGTGCATGAGGAGGAATCGCTTGTTCTGGCCAAGAGCAGTAGCGTTGGCAATCTTGGAGTCGTCGTAGCCGTCCGAGTTGTCTTGCGGCGTGCGCATGTACCGCTCCGTGTAGATGCTGTCGTAGAAGCGCCAGTCGGTGACGGGGGCGACGGCCATGCCGTAGGAAAAGGTGCGGCCGGCGTCCTGCTCGAGCGTCTTGAGCGTGGTGAAGCCGCCGTATGACCAGCCCCAGATGGCGAGGCGCTCCGCGTCGACGTAAGGGCGCGAAGCAAAGGAGGCGGCGGCAGCGATGTGGTCGTGCGATTCAAGCACGCCGAGCTTGGAGCGGACGGCGACGCGGTGCTTGCGGCCGAGGAAGCCGGTGCCGCGAGGATCGACGGTGATGACCAAGTAGCCCAGGGCAGCAGCCACGTAGGACTGGAAGTCAACGGCAAACTTCTTGGTCACCGACTGGGAGCCTGGGCCGGAATACTGCTGGAAAAGGACGGGATACTTTTTCTTGCGGTTGAAGTGTGGCGGCCGACGCTCAAGATAGTTGACCTTGACTCCATTGCCCAAGTCGAGAGTGCCGTACTTGAGAATGGGTAGTTCATGCTTGCGAGCACGCTGCGCAAGCTCGGCATTGTCCTCAATAATGCGGCTGTAGCGGGCAGAGGTCGACGGGGTAGAGATGACCTTCTGGAAAGGCACCCTTGGCCCACGATACGTGAGCAAAACAAAGCCGGCGCCAGAAGAGAAGGACGCATCGTAGTAGGCCTCGGCTGTGGTGTTGGTCAATGGCTTGAGGTCAGAGCCGTCAAGCTTAACCGAGTAGACGTGCCGCTGAATAGACGATTCCTTGGTGGCGATGAAGTATACCAAGTTGTTGGCCAAGTCAACGGCAGAAGGTGCGTCGTCGACTTCCCAGGAGCCTGATGTGAGCATGATGGGCTTTGGATTGTCGAGGGGCGTAAAGTAAGCGAGGTGATCGCCATCTTCGTGGATGACGGAGTCGACATATCCGTCCTCGTTGCGACCTTTTTCAGGATTGGCGGGGATGTAAGTCATCTTGTGCGAAATCTCAAACCAGCCACCATCGATTTTGTTGACATCAACGGTGTTGATCGTCTTGCCCGTGCGGTTCGCCACGTCAACGAGGATGACCTTGAGGATGTCGCTAACCCGGTTGGTCTCTTTGACGATGACCTTGTTGCCAGCCCAGAGGACGTTGTTGATGATGCGGTTACCGTCCTTGAAGCCTTCCTCGATGGAGACGGAAAAGACGTCTCCCTTCTCGACGTCGTAGAACTGCAGATCCACAACGGGATTGTGTGCGCCCGCTTTGGGGTACTTGATCTGCTGTATCTCGGGATATGATTCCTCGCCCTCGACGGGCTTCTTACCGCTTGGACGCGAGAGGAAGAAGGGAACTGGGTAATCGGGAACGCCAGTCTCGTTGGTACGAAGGAAAGCAAGGTACTTGCCATCTTTGGACCACCAAGTCGCACTGCGTCCGCCGAAGACCTCCTCTTCGTAAACCCAGTCGGGAATACCATAAAATAACTCCGCGCCGCCATCGCTGGTGACTTGGGCGATGTCATTCTTTCCCGTCAACCGGCGAATATAGAGGTTATTGTCCTGGGTAAACGAGATGGCATCACTCTGAGGGCTCCAGCTGGCAAGCTGCACCTTGGCGTCGACATCATTAGGTACCAGGGGTTCAACCTCTTGCGTCTTAACGTCGAGAACGAAGTAGGTTGCGGTAAAGGAGTGACGCCAGACTTGCTGCTTGTTGATGCCAAGAATGACCTTGGTCAGATCGGGGCTTGGCCCTGTCCATTGCGGCGTGTACACTTTGCCTTTATACCGGAAGTTGGGCGACTTGACAAGAGTCCGCCTTTGGGCCAAGGTAGCGGCGTCATCTCTGGAGGCGGCATCCTTGTCTGCACGAACGTCCTCGACAACCACGTAATCCTTGCCCTTGGCACCTACCTCGAGCAGGAGGCCGTCCTCACCTTTAGGACCAGCAATCCAGCTGATGGTGTGGGACTTGGGCGCCCAGAAACCACCAAAGACTTGATCCATGGTGATGACTTTACCGGAGCCACGCGAAGGGGCATCTGGGTTGTGCTCAGTGTCGGATTCGTGGTGATACGACCCGGTGGCGAGAAAGATGCCCAAGCCGGCGAGCCATCCGACTATGAAGATGGCTCCAGCTATCATCAGACCGCGACGCATTCTCTTGTCCATGGGCTGCCGATGAAGGGCTGCTCCAGGGCCCAGGAATGGCCCTGTTTCCAGGTCATCCGCATCTTCCTCTTTCAGAGGATCATCATCATCGAAGACATCGTCCCTGCCGTTTGGCCCCTGGCCGACTGTCTTTTCATGTAACCGCTCGAAGACTAGACTCGTGGTCGAGACGGATGAGAGCGAGTCGCGAGAAGGGCGATGTTCACCGTTGGGGTCCGTCATGCTGGTATCCATTGCAGCGGCCCTCTACTATCGTATTGTGCTTGATGGGCGGTCAAAGGGAGCGATTCGAAGGCTACAGGCGAGAGAAATTGGGCATATTTATCAAAGACGACCGACAATGAGAGAGACGGGGGGGGGGGGGGCGAGCCCGTCGAGGAGAGGCCTGTCAAAGAAAGACACAGGCGAGATCTCCGATTTGGGATGACAATAGGACGACGGCGCGCTTGATTGAGGATGCAAAAGCGACGCCCAGACCAGCTGGGAGCTTCGGGACGATAGGGACCTCTTCCGTAGCGATAAGCTGATGACGTAAGGTAGCTTTGCGGTGGGTTTCCTATTTGAGATAGCACCGACCGCCTTTAATCTATCAAGGTAGGAATCATCAATCCTACAACTCTACCTAGCGAAGATGCTCAGTGTCAAAGTTTTGTGTAGGACACTCCCCTCCTGAGATGTGGCCACCCTATAACATGGCTTCTCTTCGCATATTGTTGGATCTGGTGACGCTCCTCAAGAGTACGCGATGCTGCCGGTTTGTCGATAGCGGGCGGATTCAACGGCCCACGCTTCCTGACAAGCACTACGCGACGGATTTTAACATGGCACCTATCGATCAGGTCTAAATACGTTCAGCTTCTCACAGTCCGGATCGATCAAAGATGCGAATATTGCGACCTGCCTTTGATACCAGAATCACCGGTCCATCAGACGAGCGAACCCCCTCTCAGATGATCATCTGGTATCAACCCCGAGCCAGGAATCATGAGCTCTCCAGCTGCGGCGCCTCGACATGCCCCCCAGCAATCTTCTCCACGACACAAGCAGTCCCATAAGCACACGCCTGCGCATATCCGCCCAGGTCGCCCGTATCAAACCGCAGCGAGATGATGGCGTTGCCTCCCCGCTTGCGCGTCTCCTGGACGACGCGCGTGATGGAGTCATTGCGGCACGAGTGCAGCATCGACGTGAACCAGTTGAGCTCCCCGCCCGCCATGTCCTTGAGTCCCATTGCCCACCCGGCCGCCACGTTGTGAGACCGCACCGTCACCCCGTACACGGCACCCAGCACCTTGGTGATGCAGTGGCCGGGCAGGTCGGCCATGGTGGATATAATGACGCCCTCCGTTTCGACAAAGCACGACTGGTCCGACGCATTCTGCAGCGCGCTGTCAGACTCCCGGCTCTCGTGGCCCTGCGTAGGCGTGGCTTTGTGGGAAGATCCGAAACCCACGATCACAGCTGGTGGCTTGATCAATCCGTGAATTCACTGAGCTGCTGTTCCCTCTTGGCTCGGATTGACAGTGGTTCTCAGAATGGAGAAGTAAAACGTGAATAGTGAGCAGCAGAGCTAGCTGTGCCCTCCTAGACCATGCTTGAGGAACATCCAACCCTTTAAATAGTACATAGGGGTCGTAAGTCATCAGAAACCTGTTGAGTTACGACGCAAAGCTTCTCGACGATTAAGATGTACTAATGCAGATACACCCGCACATTGAAGCATCGAAGGATGAATACACCACTAGGCGCAGTCCGCCGCCCCTGATCAGATCACCGGAAGTATACTTAAAAGTCGTGTCAGCGCTAGGCGAATCAACTCAGCCCATGCCAACTACAGTACGGCGTTCCCACAACGGTTGGACGCAAGCCACGTTTACACTATGCTGAAGCTATCCTTCAACTCCATCCAATCTTGTGTTCCGCGCAGTAATGAGATTTGGCGCCATCTTAGATCTGCGGGGTAACTTCTATTGTACTATAATGCCCGGGGCCGCCTGGGGCCGATTGACTGGGCGCCCACCCGAGAAGTTGTGCATTAGTATCGGGAACACGGCCGCCACTGGAGACGCACGGGATTTGGCACCGGCATCTTTGAAATACATACTCGTATTCTTGATTGTACTTCCAGGTAGCCTATGTAATATACATTATACAGAGAGGTGGGTAGGTGATGGATTTGCAATCGACCCCTCCTCAGAAAGACCTCTTCGCTGCCCTCAACCTCCTTCCGAACTTCTTGACTCTTCTAGCATCCCGGGCGTTCAGCATCACCGCGCTCAAACTCCTCTTCTCGGTTATATTCGCTGCCTTGATGTTTCCACAGTTGGGACGCTTTAGCTCGTTGCCGAACGTGTCTACCGCCCACAGGAGCACACCGTTGGTCCAGCCAAAGCCCTCTACAACCTCGTACTCACCACCGCCGCCAGCAACATTGGTCGCGTTGTCGGCGTACTTCTCAAACATGATGCCTTGATCCTCGTCCGAGAGCCCTTGCAACTGTGGTGTCTCCGAGGTTGAGCCACCTGTAGCGTACCACGTGCAAAAGGTCGAATCCAGGTATCGCTGGGCCAGCCGTAGAGCGAGGTTGTGTACGCCCTCGTAGGATGGATCGTCAGTGCCAAACGTTGCAGGCGTCTTGAGCAAGCCAGCCATAAGCGCATGCATGAGCGGTGGCCAGACGTTGGGCTGGTCCCACTGCTGCCCTGTGCGATAGTTGCTCGCCGGAATACCACCCGCGCGGTCGTTGAGATACACTTCCACGCGCTCGTAGGCACGGAGGACGGCGTACGGGTTGTTCTTGAGGTACTCAGGCGCGGCTCCCATCCAGAACGGGAAGAATTGTGCCGGGGTGAAGAGCACTTGCTGGCCCCGGGGCGCCGTCTCCCTGTCAGCTGAGGCTGCATCTTGATCCGAGGGGACGTAGATGTACTGCTCCGAAGACGTGAGGTTGAAATCAAAGTAGCTAAAGAGTGTTTCATTCCACATTACGGCATGAATGGCCTCGCTGCGGTTTGAGGCCAATTGTCTCCACTCTCTGCTTGCCGTGTCGTTGCCAGTCTGGTTGTAGAAGTCGGAAATGGCAATCTCATTGCCATACAAGATGGAGTTCAGGTCAACAGGGACCATGTTCTTGTTGTTGAGGCTTCTCAAAGGAAAATAAATGTCGCGAGCTGCGTCAGCAGGGCGCGACAGCCATCGCGAAGTGTAGTCCCAGCCACTCTCAGCGCCGCTGGCGAGATTGGCGTACAGTGCGCTCTTCTCCGTCTCATTCAAGCTCGCGGACTCGGGATAGATGATACCCGACGCTGCGTAGTAGGACGCGTTATTCGCCGTGATGTAGTCTTCTCGGTATGACTCGGGACGAGGTCGAGTATTTTCCACGGCATATCTGGGCAATTTGTTAGCCGCTTATAAACATACGGGCACCATCAAACGATCAGTGGCTTACTGGTTGAGCTGGTAGGTGTTGTTACCGACAGTTACCTCGACTGTACGGTTATTGGTCCAGAATTCGTGTTCCTTGACCAACAATGGCAGTGCGCGGTCCAAGACTTTGGTGTCGTTGGTGTGTTCGATGTAGATCTTGACCATCTGGGATAGTAAGGGAGGCTGCGAGCGGTTGAGGTAGTAGAGACGAGCACCGTTGGGCACGAAGCCATACTGCTCTACAAAGTCGAGGAAGTTCTCGATGGTGTTCCTCGAGATGTTGGTAAACGCACCCCCGGTACGTAAAAGGCCCTCAAGAATCCAGTACGAGTCCCAGTAGTAGGGTTCGCGGAAGCGACCACCCGCGACAACAAAAGTACGGTTGACGGGGATGAAGCTGTTGGGACATTGAGTGCAGTTGCTGACACCACCTGCATAGGAGCGTGTCAAATCAGGCCAAATATCAATGACCTTTTCGACAAATTCCTTGATGACTGTGTCATTGACCGCGTCTAGGAAGACAGGGTCGGTATCGAGTTCGGATGAAGGGACTTCTTCTAGTTCACCTCCTGCGTCGAGGAAGTAGGTACTGAGGAAGTTGTTGAGTGCCGAGTCGTTCTTAAGGGGCTTGTCGAGTCTATCGAAAGCGGCCTGGATCTCTCTTAAAGGCCTCTTGGCAGGCCTGGATGGAATACCAAGTTAGACAAGCAATTCTTGGAGCTTGGGTAGTATCCAGGATAGAAGCACTTACATATCAACAAAAGTCTTGGAGTCGGTAAACGGCCGTGCCAGCTCGACCTGTTCGAGAATATCGCCGTGGCAGTATATTGGCGAGTCGCAAGGCGTTATGACAGAGCCATTGACGTACAAAGCGGACGCGGCCTGGGCCAACGCCGCGCATACTGCTGCGAGATGTCTTACGCCTGCCATGATTGCTTACTGCACAGGCTGGACCGTCTCAGATGGATAAGTTACAGGGTCGACTGTGACTGGGGAGATCGGCGCAATATGGGGGACTGATCCAGGTATATAAGGTTGGGGGACCTGACACCACTTGGTCGTCGGGACTTTGCGCATGGGCGCCATGAGCAAGCTTGATTGCTAGCTTCGACTTGGGCTAAACCGGTCTTGGTGTTGGCAACCATCAATCCGCCGCGATCTTTGGAGCAGATGACATTCGGGATGGGATCCTGGCATTCGGCCCGTTGAGCTCCCCCTACCTGCTACCTTCCTTACTACCTACCTGCCTACCTACTACCTACCTACCTACCTACCTACCTACCTGGTGCCGTGCTGTGCCGCTCGTTTTGCCGTTGCGCCGCGAACGGTAGAGGAGAGGAACTGGTTCAGAAAGAGGAATTGGCTCTGTTCACATGTTTCATTGGTGGCGAGAGATATAGATCATGTCCTACTGTAACTGATTCTTGCCGGCGTTGTCCTTTCAGTGTTGCTGCCTCGTCCAAAAGTGAGTGGCGCCACTTCAGGACGCCGTTCGCCTGTGGATACAAACTGCGGAGAAGGAAGGAAGCCGCCCATCCCCCCGCTCTTCCCCCGCATTTTGCGCCCTCGCGCCCCATTGCCGGCACTGACGTCAACATTAGACCAACGGCTTCCACACTTGTATGAAGAAGCCTTCGTAGATCCCGGCCATCTTCTTCTGCAGAAGCACGCATGATCTGAGTGAGTGCGGAATTGAACATGGATTGCATTTCGTAGCGTCTTTCGGGAACGCCAAAGTCCAGGCTGCTTGTCAGTGGCGCCGCTAGCTTGGTCCTTGTTGAGCCCTTTGGGCAACAGCTACCTCTCAGCCCTCGTGTGATCTGCAGCACTGCATTGCTTAAACAGGGAATAACCGACTGTGGCCTTGGTAGCTGAAGGACAACTTGTTCAAGTGGCTCGCAACTACTGTACTTGGCCTCGTCATCCGCTCCGGCTGTCCCGACCACTGGCTCATTGAATCCCATTCGGCCCATCTTCCGCCCTCTTGGCTGCTGCTGCTGGTGTCCTTTCCTTGGCTTCAACGGCAATACCGAACGATTGACACCGACTGGTAATCTGCGCCAAGACTGAAAAGCTACGCGTCTCGTCCTGAACTCTATTTGGACTGGTAGACGCTCGACTGGCCAATCTTGGCATTCAAGCTCAAATCCTCCTTGGCTTCAAAGACGACCTTGAATGCCGCCTCCAACCGCCGCAGTACTTCGGCCTCGTTCTGTGCAACCTGGTAATGTGTCACGAGTCTGTTGCTTGAGATCCGAAGGCCAGCAGCGTGGCCAGCCTCAATGAAGCGCTTCTCGCTACACGACGCTGCGTCCAGGTCAAACCAGCACATGTTGGTCTCCGTCGGCTCCGCCATCTTGCCTCCCATCCTCATCCACAGCGCTTCCACTTTGCGCGCCATGCTGTGTGACGTTTTGAGGAGTCCGTCCTCGCCATTTGGGGATTTCCCAAAGGTGTTGTCAATGGCCACCCGGCCAGCCGATGTCAAGACCCCAGGTTGTCGCAGTCCGCCGCCGATGGATTTGCGCACCCATCTCGCGTGCTTCAAAGTCGCCTGGGGACCGACAAGAACGCTGCCAACAGGTGCACCGAGGCCTTTGGATAGACAAAGGCTGATGGTGTCGAAATAAGAGCAAAACTCTGGCAAGGAACCGGCACCAGCAACAACAGCTTCCCACAGCCGGGCGCCGTCGCAGTGCATCTTGATCCCATACTGTCTTGCAAAGTCAGAAATCCGCTTGACCTCGCTAAGTGGCATGACTGTCCCGTGGAGAGTATTCTCCAGACTGATTACGCGCGTCGGGCACCCGTGAATCTCATCGTCAATGGTGACATTGTTCATGACATCCTCGAGAGTTAGGTATCTGCCATTTCGAGGAGCCACAGCCTTGATCATGGCCCCTGTGAGTGACGAGACGCTAAAGCAAATTGTCAGCTGTCCATCAATCTCGTGTCGCGATAGTCAACGAGGACATCCTTACCCACCGGCCTCGTGCACGTAGATGTGAGCTCGATGATCGCAGAGTACACTGTGGGGTGGCTGAGTGAGGAGAGCCCTCAGAGCCAGCTGGTTGCCCATCGTCCCTGACATGACGAAGAGTCCCGCCTCTTTGTTGGTGCGGGATGCTACATATGCCTCGAGATCGTTTGTGTTGGGATCCTCCTGGAACACATCGTCAAGAAGCGAGCAGGTCTGTACGGCCTGGAGCATAGCCGGGGTTGGCGTTGTCACGACATCACCTTGAGACATATGTGGTCAGTAACACGCTGGAGTAAATGCTCCGTCGTACCTGGACCAACTCACTTCGTAAATCAAAGGCGGATGGGCCCTTCTCGCCAACCCAGGCATTCTGTGTTGCATCCGACATTTTAGACGTAGTCGAGGAGAGCAAGGCAGGGTAGGTCCAGCTGAAGCAACGATGCGAGCTGGGCACAATGGATGAAGCTGGAATGGGTCGAGGGAACAGCGCCCTATGCACGAGTCTCGATAGGCTGGATGACCTGCTCATATTTGGGTGTGTTGTTGAATCGGCCGAGAAGTAGCTCAAGTGGCTCCTCGGCTAAGTGAAGCGATCCCCTCCGCCTCCGCACTCCAGTAGTGCATGGTAGCAAATTGTGGGTTCCACTGGCTTCACTGATGTTGACTGGGTGGGTGTGTGTGTGTACGTGCATGCTTGCGCAAAGATTGGTTGGCAAAACTAGTCCAGATTGGCTCCCCCATCTGCAGCATTTGAGTTGATATACGGAGTATGTAGATCTGTCAGTCTGAAGAGCTCCGCCAAACCTCAGGCTCAGATTCAGGCAGGGCCTAGGAGGTAACAACCTATGAATGGGTGGAAGCTTACGTACGGTACATAGGTACCTACAGTACCTACTGTAGTCCAGTGTACACACTTTGTACAGTAGCCCGTCCCATTGGTGCCCTGAATTAGACTGTTTTCGGCGGTTCAGCGGGCCCCTTGTCCCTGTGCGAATCAGCGCCCTGCGGCAGCCGTTTATGCCATGCATTATTATCGTTGGTCTACCTAGGTACCTATTGTACGTGCTTCTCCTGCAACTTGCAATTAACTCACAGTTCGACCACCAGGGGGGCTGGCTGATCTCCGCCTGGTTACTGTACAGTCGGATTCCTATCCTATTGATCCTCCAGCAGAAGTTTGTACGTACACAAGGTGCAGAGTAATCTGTAATCTGTTGTACCTCATGTCATGTCTCCATCCTGCCACCTCTTCAGGTGGATCTCGTCTCGAGCTATTTGCTAGTACCCGGACCCCTATAAGCTGCGCAGCTCCGTCCAAGATCGCGGTTTGATCAAGCCACTCGCCGGTTGATTGGACGGTGCCTCGCATCTGACGGCGTCTTGCCCGCCCTTGCCAGGGTTCATGCTGCTTAATTTATCGTTGCGGATTTGCCAAGCGGAACCATGGAGGATCCAGCACGGGGCCTAGGTGCATCTTGCGATGGGGCCTCCCTCATTCATCAATCCATTCCCCCTTGCTAGGCATTCTACCAGAGTTACTACGGAGTATGTACATGGCAATTCGTAGTAGGCGAGCATGTGCTAACGATTGCACTAGGGTCGTCGCCTTGAATAAAGTGAGACAAATTGCTCGTGCTCATGCCTGTGCTCATGCCTGTGCTTCTTCTTGATCTTCATCACTCTCTTTGCTCGCCAACTCGCCCGCCACAAGGGGCCTGTGTTTTCTATTCGCAATCCACCATGGCCGACTGATCGATTGACTGACCGACTGACTGACTGATCTATCCACGCCATTGCCTTCGTTCCTTTGCCCGTCGTCGCCGCGCCGCGACCCTACCCTCACTTGCCATGTCCTTTCGACCCATCCGCCCCATCCGGCCTGGCCGGCCTGTCCGATCCCTCCTCGTTGTCGTCGCGATTGTTGGTCTGATCTGGTGGCTCTCCAGCCTGCCGTTCCTTGGCCGCCTTAGCCCTCATCGCATCACCGACCTCGACATCCAGCTGACCGACGCCCTCCCGCGCCTCGCCTTCTCCCCCGCAGCCGGCGCTCCCCATCACCAATACTACACCTCGGGGGCGGCCCGCGAGTTCTGCGCCGCCCATGGCTACCCCGTGTTCAAGCCCCAGGCGCCCGGGGGCGAGCGCAAGGTCTACGACCTCATCGTGGTCAACTCGGAGCTCGACTTCCTCGAGATCCGCCTTAGCACAATGTATGACTACGTCGACTACTTTGTCATTGTCGAGTCGCCCACCACCTTCCAGGGCACGCCCAAGAACCTCGTCCTGCGCGACAACTGGGACCGCTTCGCCGCCTTTCACGACAAGATGATCCATCACGAGCTGCAGTTCCCCCCGGGCTTTGCTCCCAAGCTCACGTGGGACTACGAGGACCTGCAGCGCAACGCAATGTACACGCAGGTCTTCCCCAAGCTCAAGGGCCGCCAAGCGCCGGTCCAGGGCGACGTCCTCCTGGTGGCCGATGTCGACGAGATCCCGCGGCCGTCGACGCTCCTGGTGCTTCGCACATGCGAATTCCCCCGACGCCTCACACTCTCCTCCAAGTTCTACTACTACTCCTTCCAATTCTTGCACGCGGGCCCCGAATGGCCGCACCCGCAGGCGACGTACTACACCGGCGCGGACACGATACTGCCCGTGAACCTGCGCGCCGGCGACGCGGGCACGCCGCTGCTGCGGGACCTGGAAAAGGGCACGCTGTACAATGCTGGATGGCACTGCAGCAGCTGCTTCTCCACCGTGGCCGAGTTCCTCAACAAGATGGCAAGCTTCTCGCACATGTGGATGAACGACGAGGCCTTTCGCGATCCGCACCGCATCGCCGCGGCCGTGAGGCAGGGCGCCGACCTATGGGGGCGCCGGGAGGAGCAGTTTACGCGGATCCAGGACAACAGAGACGTGCCGAGGGTGCTGCTGGACAAGGGCGATCGGTTCAAGTACATGCTGAACCGGGATGGCGAAACGGCGGGGTTTAAGGATTATCCATGACACTCGATGCCCTACTTGGGCAACCTCACACGGAGTTGGTTTTTTTTTTTTTGTTACGCAGACGGCTTGGAGTTCACGGCGGGCGGGCAATTAGACATACAGGAGCAAAAACAGATACCTACACACGCCACTAGCGGCCACATGCACAACTAGAAAACATGCTGGATTCGAGATTCACGGATGGCTTCCTGTGTCAAGTACCTAGGTTAGGGTAACTGTCGGTTGCCAGCCCAGCCCAGTCCAATCCAGTCCCCTCCATCTCAACTCCCGGCATGGAGGCCACGAAAGTGCCATGGTAGTGGGGGTTTCTGTAGGCCCTGTAAACCCACCTGCAATGGGACGATTGGAACGAGACGGAAACCACAAAAGAAGCAACGGGGTCCAGTAGAAAGCCACCACGCACTCCTCCCATCCACATGGGTCGGGGTCGGGACGAGACGAGACGAGACGAAGCAGAAGAGCCAGCCAGCAATGGACAGATGGAGGCCAGCAGCAACTGTCTACCTTACCTGGGGAGCAGCAGCAGCAGCAGGGCAGGGGGCGGTCGGCCGGCGCTTGTCAACTTGCTGCTGCAGCGATGAGTTGGCCAACGCATCAAGTGGTCCGTGTGTAGCCTTGAAAGTCCTCAACCCCTCCGGCACCGACGACCTCGCTCCCGCCTCCTCCATCTTCTAGATCTCATGTAAACCCTCCAGCCTCGCCGTCTCAGTCGTCTTTTTTTTTATGGCCTTTGCCTCTTCTCCGGCCTCTGCTGCGCGTTGAGATGCCTTCGTGGCCCGTGGCGCATTCCAGGCGGTTACTTGCTAGGTACAAGAGTCAGACCATTCATTCATCCGCTGCCCCTCGCTTTTCCTAAACCGGGCCTCATCGCCGCTCCGTCTCAGTCTCCGTTTCCGTCTCCTACTCCGCTCCACAGCTGCCTTCATCCTGCTCCAGACGAAGACTTGCTTCATCTGGCCATTCGGCACAGCTTCGACAAGTCCATGAGCCTCATTGCTGTGATTGGCATATCGGCCGAGCCTTATACGGCTGCGCAAATCACTTGCAAGGGGACCGGTTCGTTTCCGTTGCATGTTGCATCGTCATACAGTCATTATTCATTCATGCCTTTCGCTCAGTCGCTCGCTTGCCATGTTCCTACACAAGCATATATGACCGAGATCCCTGCCTATTCGAACAATTCCGGCCAAACATGAAAAGAGAAGAGACCAACCCACGGACAGACAGGCAAGCAAGCGCCCTTGTCACGTCTTCATCGAGAAACCCCCTCCCGCCCTTCTAGTAAGTGCTGGATCCCCCAAAGCCATGCTCCGCTGCCATACACACTCATTGAACAACAAAGAGACAAAGAGACAAAGGTGAATAAAAAAAAAGCAGGGAGAAAAATCGACACGAGTATTTGGTCAAGTCCCCCGCGTGGATCGCCAACTCTGCAAAAGTCATGGGCTCGTGAGAGAGGAAGTTTATATGATTTCCGCTTTCCCCCCGACAAATCTGTCGCCAGGCCGGTGTTGTTTTTTTATCTTTTTTTTTGGCTTGTTTTTCAATCGGTCTGGTTTGCTGGTTTGTGTTTGCGCTCCTTGTCCCGTTGGGTGCAGCCCTCAAGCGAGGCAAGCTGCGCAGTTCGGGAAAGGACTGTATCCAAGCATGGTCCTCTAGAGGTACGCTACACTCCAGCAAGGCAGTGCGTTGTGGGGCGTTATAGTATGCCTTGAGAGATTGAGAGAGGGGGTGCTCTCTGCTTCATGCACGGTTGGCCCACTTCATCAAAAACTCAACCACGGCATCCAGGTTGGTTTCTTCCTTGGCACTGATCCCATAGCAGCACACCTCACGGCCGCGTATACTTTTGAGGTCGAGCTCGTCAATCAGTTCGTCGACAGACAGCTTCTCTGGAAGGTCGGACTTGTTGCCCAATATCAATAGAGGAATTTCGGCAAGCGACTTGCGGCTCATGAGGTCGTGCAGCTCTTCCCGCGCTTGAGGAATCAGCTCGGCGTCGGCAATGTCGACAATGAAGACTATGGCGCTCACGCCTCGACAATATCTCTCCCACATGGTTCGGAAACGAGGCTGACCGCCAATGTCCCAACACTTCAACGTAACATGCCCTCGTTGGACCTTTTTCATGTTGAAGCCAACAGTTGGGATCGAGCTACAGGCCGAAGTCAGCAGGTCCGTGAAGCAAGGCTCGAAAACAGAACGTGATCATGCCGGCAGGAGGAAGTGAGACAATGGTGCACCTACTCGAGTGTAAATTCCCCTCCCTAGGTAAGGCGCCTGCGTCAGTATCAAACAAGATGTGGGGGTTTCTGGTAGAGGGGGCCTACAGCAAGAACCCGCAGCAGCGACGTCTTTCCGGCATTCTGCAACCCGACCATGGTTACCTCCATCTCCATCGCCCTAGAACCGCGTTAGCATCTCGACAGAACGACTGGCTTGGCCAAGTGCGCTCGGGGAGCGAGGGACGAGGGCTGGCATGTGCCAGTGCCGCCTCGCAGCCTGGAACTGGGAGCGGCAAAGACAAGGGCAGGCTGGCTTACCAGAACATGCGCAACAGCCAGTCATAGACCCTTCGAAATATGCCAGCCATTCTAGACGCAGGGTGTTGTGGGACGGAGCGGGCTGGGTCGGGGAATTCGTGCGGGATGAGGAGCGGCTCGGTCGATAGGAAGCAGCGAGCAGTCGCAAGGCAAGACTATGCGGACGCACAGGACGTGTTGGGGATTGCGCTCAGGTCCGGATGCGATTATTTGTCTGGGAGACGGTGAAGAGATGGTGGGTGGGGTGCTTTAATGGACGAAGAAGGCGATCTCGTCTGGGGCGCTCAGGCCAAGCGTCAAGAGGTGGACGGGACGACGCGGGGCGGTAGGGCGACGTGTATGACGGTAGCAGCCGGCTAGTAACATATGCAAATGGAAACGGAGCGGAGGCAGCGGTGCGCGCAGGCGAACTGGGGGTCGGGGGGTCGGGGCAGAGTCGGGAGGAGATGGAGATGGAGGAGAAGAAGCTCGTGGTGCAACGATGGAGGAGCACCAGATTGGCACGAGGTGACGCCCGGGCGGAGGCAGTTGCAAAGCCCCACCTGGGACGAGAGATGTCGGCCGAGACAGCAGCGGGCAGCACCGGAAGAGAGAGAGGGAGGAAAAGCGACACCTAGAGGGAGAAGGACGACGGAGAAGCAGATGCGTAGAAGATGGCTCTGGCGAGCACGGTAGCGCAGGGCGTGGGGAGCAAGGTCGAAGGTGCGGTGCTGGTGCTGGTGCTGGATTGGTGTTGCTCGGGGTGGAGAGGAGAGGTATGGAGGTCGGCAGATCGTTGACTGGCGCTGGTGGTGCTGGGACCGTCCATACTAAGGTTACCTACAGTACTGGCCCTGACCCGTACTTGTTGCTGGTGCTGTTGGGTCGGCGGTACAAGAGGTTAGCCGTAAAAACTGTAGCAGGGTAGGTACCGGCGCACGGTCCAGACAAGGCACCTACGATGCACATGCAGTAAGTATACCCAAGGAGGTAGGTATGGTACCTAAGGTAAGGTATGTACGCACGCACACACATCCAAGTAACCTCGAGCATATGGGGGTCAGTCAGCCTGGTACGCAAGTAAGCTGCCTCGTTAGCTGCTACTGGACCTTGGCTGTGCTTTGCGCAGCACTGCGCCTGGCCACTTTGGTCTGTCTGCTCTGCTCCATCCGGGCCCAGGTAAGGTAGGCAGCGTCGTGTCGGCGCTCTGAGCTCTTACTCCTGGTATCCCGCTGCCGCTGCCGCTGCCGCTACCGCGCGCTGATGGATACTACTGTACAGTACGTACTGCCCTCCTTTGCCTGGCCTCTTGCATGGAATATACATACCAGGAAGAGACAGCGCTGGATTAACCGCCGTGACGTTTCATTCGCCTGCTGGGATGCTCCCTCCTAGGGCAATCATCAACCGGGGCTCGAGGCCCTGCGGCGTCGACGTCAGCGCCTTGGGCGCGTCTTTCCGGCGCTTTGCTCCCTGGTCGACTCCATCCGTACAGGCTTGACAGCTAGTGACAGGCTACAGGCGATTCCAGAGTGACAATGCGCGGCTACAGATTACAGGGCAGTGGTTGGTGGAGAAGCCCCCGTCATGGGAGCTCTTGCTTCAACCTGTGGTCCCGTCCCCTTCGGTGGCTGCAGGGACCGCTGGAAGGGGGGCCGCTCTAATGGCACGCGGGGGCTGCCGCTTTGGAAGCGGGAGACCCGGAACTCGGGAAGGCTTGGTGTCATGGAATATCAAAGCCACAACCAATGCCAAAGCCAGAGCCAGAGCCAGAGCCAGAGCTAGAGCAAAGCTGTTCCTCTTTTGAACGAGGGTGACCCCAAGCAGCCGGCTCTGTTGTGCCTGCCCACCTAGTGCACCACTGTGTGCCTGCGTGTGCATGTGTATGTGGGCAGTACAGATTAGGTATTCTAGTATGCGTCCATGTGCTAGAGTGCATGTGCATGCGCTAACAACCTCAGCTGCGCGTAAGCTGCCAGGTGCGTGCCTGCCTGGATACAGCATCCAGGCACCTGCTACCACCTTGCAATCTAGCCTGGATTAGTGAAAGGAAGAAACAGGGGCATGTCGTAGCCCATCTCTCGCTGGCCGTCAATTCATCAAGTCCCAACCGCTGTGTCTCCCAGAACTACCGGTATATGTAATAGGGAGGTAGATATCTCCGCAAACGATCAGGGATGGCATGTTCTCAAAAAGCAATGAGAATGGCTGACTTGATTGAATACACCTGGTCAAGTTCAAAGTACACGGTTTAGACGGTGCCAGCCAAGATATCTAGTCGGGCTGGGCCGACCGATATCTTCGACGCCTCGCCGAGGTAAGCGAACCGAGCTGCGTTGCATTACCAAGTACAGTCACGCAAACTATGAGTGTTCAAGGTGAGCGTTTGACGTCCATATTCGCCATTTTTTCCAGCTACTTTTGAAGTAGTTCAACACTTGGCATGGTCTTTGGATGAACATGAACAGAAGGTGCCGAGGGCAATGATTCATGGCAGGTTATCAAGGAATCTTCACATGCGTCCAATGCAGTGTCTTGGTGGGTGGGTGGGTAAGGTGAGGTGAAGCAGTCTCAGTGGTAGGGCCGAAACGGGCAAGAGCAAACCCACTCTCACCTTCCAAATCCTAGCAGCGGCCCACATCTTTCTATCGATAAGTACCCTCATGTGACTTTTATCTTATCGGCAATTTTTTTTCTTTGGCAGTGCTAGCTCTCTCTCTAGGTGGGATTTTTTTCCTCAGGACCATTGGGATAGCCTCAATTCCGTATGTTGCCAGCCCGGCGAGTCCCCAGGCCCTGAGTCAATTCGTCGGTTAGGCCAAGAGTGCACACGTCGCTCTCAGCTTCCCCAACTTTTCTTCGCAGCCCTCGAGCTTCCCAACGATTTCGATAAGCAAGTCGCAACCTACGACTTGCGACCTTGCCAAACAACAGGCCGCAGCGCCCTGCGACCGCTCCTGAGACGGGCCTCTCGCCATCATGGCGCCCTCAGCCACCGAAACCGCGTGGGATCACGAGTTCCATACCCTCCGCCGCGAAAATCTCTTCCGAAACCCCCCCAAGGACCACACTGCTTACCCCGCGCTCCAATTAGCGGTTGACCCTCACATCGAGTCCTTCAACGCCCTGTTCCGTGGAGATGGAAAGCCTGGCCTGTTGGCCCACGGCCTGGCTGACATTGGCACCAAGACTTTTCTCGACGGCGACGACCGAGCCAGCAGCGAAGGCAAGAACCGCCTGAGCGTCCGGATCAAGGATGTCGCTCTTCAAAAACCCCAGGTTCCACCATCTAACAAGCTGGCGCGTAACCGCGAGGTCATGCCAGCCGAGTGCCGAGAACGGCACGTTACTTACAGAGGAAGATTGTCGGCCACTTTTGAGTACAGCATCAATGGAGGCGACCCCGTGGAGTTTGTGCGGGAACTAGGCCAGGTGCCTGTCATGATCAAGGTTCGCATGCGTTGCTTTGGTTCCTCCTCTCCCATGCGCTAACATGTACTTCCATAGTCCAACAGATGTCATCTCGAGAACAATTCGCCAGCTCTCTTGGTCGAGCGCAAGGAAGAGTCGGAAGAACTCGGTGGCTACTTCGTCGTCAACGGCATTGAAAAGATCATCCGAATGCTTCAGCTAAACAAGAGAAACTTTCCCATGGCCATCGTTCGACCTAGTTTCCAGAACCGAGGCCCAGGTTATACACCTTACGGTATCATTCTCCGATCTGTTCGGCCCGACGAGACCTCTCAGACCAACGTCCTGCATTATCTCAATGATGGAAACATGACGTTCCGATTCTCATGGCGGAAGAATGAGTACCTCATCCCCGTCATGATGATTCTCAAGGCGCTCGTGGAGACCAATGATCGCGAGGTTTTCGAAGGACTGATTGGTCCTGCTGGCTCCAAATCTGCCGGAAACACTTTCCTTACGGATCGAGTCGAGTTGCTCCTACGTACCTACAAGTCGTACAACCTCTACAGCAAGGCAGAGACCCGCGCATACCTGGGTGAGAAGTTCCGTGTCGTCCTGGGTGTTCCGGACATCATGTCCAACTATGATGTCGGTACCGAGTTCCTGCGCAGAATTGTTCTGGTTCACCTTGGCAACGTCGATGTGACCGAGGACCAGGACGCAGAAAAGTTCAAGATGCTGCTGTTCATGATTCGAAAGCTGTACGCGCTCGTTGCTGGAGACTGTGCTGTGGACAATCCCGATGCTGTTCAGAACCAGGAGATTCTCCTGGGTGGCTTCCTCTACGGTCAGATTCTCAAGGAGAGACTTGATGAGTTCCTCAGCATTGGTGTCCGTGCCTCGCTGCGAGACTATCTTCGACGAAACCCCAGCGTCTCGTTTACTTCTGAGGAATTCCGCAAGGAGTTCCCCGGAAACATCTTCCGCAAGGCGAATGAGAATCTTGGAAATGCCCTAGAATACTTCCTTTCGACGGGTAACTTGCAGAGTCAGTCTGGTCTCGATCTCCAGCAGACGGCCGGTTTCACCGTCGTGGCGGAAAAACTCAACTTTCTCCGTTTCATCAGCCACTTCCGAATGGTGCATCGAGGTGCCTTTTTCGCCCAGCTCAAGACCACCGCCGTTCGAAAGCTGCTTCCCGAATCGTGGGGTTTCATGTGTCCCGTTCACACCCCTGATGGTGCTCCCTGTGGCTTGTTGAATCACTTGGCACACAAGTGCAAGATCATGACGGACTCGCTTGATGTGTCTCGCCTGCCAGCCCTTGCTGCTGAGCTAGGTCTGGTGGAGACGTCTTCGGCGTCAACCGAGGAGAGTGTGGTTGTGATGCTTGACGGCAAGATCCTGGGCTGGTGCAATCCGAAGGAGTCGTTGCGCATTGCCGATTGCTTCCGGTACTGGAAGGTCGAGGGCACCCACGGGGTCCCTCTGCAGTTGGAGGTCGGATACGTGCCCCCATCTAGGGGTGGCTCTTATCCCGGTGTCTACATGACCTCGACCCCAGCGAGAATGGTCCGGCCCGTCAAATATCTGCCTCTGCAGAAGGAAGACTGGGTTGGCCCATACGAGCAACCCTACATGTCCATTGCCGTCGTTCCTCAGGAGATTGAGTCGGGCAAGTCAACTCACGTCGAGTTTGACCCCACCAACATGCTATCGATCCTCGCCAACATGACACCCTTTTCCGATTTCAACCAGTCTCCTCGAAACATGTACCAGTGTCAGATGGGTAAGCAAACAATGGGTACTCCAGGCACAGCCACTCGGTATCGTACAGACAACAAGTCCTACCGACTACAAACCGGCCAGACGCCAATCGTGCGCGCCCCTCTGCATAACACGTACGGTTTTGACAACTTCCCCAACGGAATGAACGCAGTCGTTGCTGTCATATCATACACCGGCTACGACATGGACGACGCCATGATTCTCAACAAGGGTGCTCACGAGCGAGGCTTTGGCCATGGAACAATCTACAAGACCAAGAAGATCTCCCTCAAGGACGACTCCAGGACCAAGGCGACCAAGAGCGTCACCAAAGCCTTTGGTTTCGCCCCTCACAGTTACATCAGTGCTTCCTACCAGGGAATGCTGGACGATGATGGCCTGCCGCACGTGGGTCGGTTGATCGAGGAGGGCGACGTCATCTGCGCGTGGCACACGGTAACGCCAGACTACAACGGCAAGCTGGTCAACCTCGACGGCATCACCCACTACGAGAAGTACAAGGACTCGGAGACTGGTTTTGTTGAAGAGGTTCGCCTGATCGGAGCTGAGACGGGTCACGAGCCTCTGCAGACGATTTCCGTCAAGTTCCGCATTCCTCGATCACCCATCATTGGTGACAAGTTCTCATCTCGTCACGGTCAGAAGGGTGTTGCATCACAAAAGTGGCACACGGTCGATATGCCGTTCTCGGAGACGGGCATCCAGCCCGACGTCATCATCAACCCCCACGCGTTCCCTTCTCGTATGACGATAGGCATGTTCGTCGAGTCCTTGGCCGGCAAGGCCGGTGCTCTGCACGGCCTGGCCCAGGATTCTACGCCGTTCAAGTTCAGCGAGGAGAGCACGGCAGGAGACTACTTTGGACACCAGCTGATGAAGGCTGGTTACAACTATCACGGCAACGAGCCCATGTACTCTGGAATCACGGGCGAGGAGCTCCACGCCGACATCTACATTGGTGTGGTATACTACCAGCGACTGCGACACATGGTGAACGACAAGTACCAGGTACGAACTACTGGACCTGTGGTTCCCACGACAGGACAGCCCATCAAGGGACGAAAGCGAGGTGGTGGTATTCGTGTGGGTGAGATGGAGCGAGATGCGCTACTCGCACACGGCACAGCCTTTTTACTGCAGGATCGTCTGCTCAACTGCTCCGATTACTCCAAGTCTTGGATCTGCCGACGATGCGGATCGTTCTTGTCCGTGCAACCGACGGTGTCGCAATTTGCCCCTGGCAAGAAGAAGGCTCCTGGCATTGTGCGATGCCGTAACTGCGCTATCAAGCTGGACGATACGGAGGGTATCGACCTTACTGAGATCCAGGGTGAAGTGTGGGAGGATGGCCAGGGCAACTCGTGGGTCGGCGGCGACCAGACGACGATGGTCGTGGTTCCTGGTGCTCTCAAGTTCCTCGATGTGGAGCTGGCGGCCATGGGTGTGAAGCTCAAGTACCGTGTGGACCGAGGAGACGAGCCCCGGAAGGGAGCGATGAAACCAATGGCATTGGAAGGCGTTAGGGTTGGAAAATGATCAGTCTACGTTTAGTGTTTATTTCAGTCTTTGAGAGTTCATTTCTTCGATAAGAGGTGGTCATCTAGAGAGGGGTTGATTGTGAAGAGCCGTTCCCTCTGCTCAGGGAGGTGTATATTAAGGATGAGATAGACAGATACCTCGAAACATTACCAAGGATGAGACGAATGTGCAGTTGAGTGCGGCTATATGTGAGGCCATGCTCCCGACTTGAAAACAACGGCTTGCAAGCCTGTTTCTGCAGAGTATGAATGCCGCCAAGGGCTTTCAGGGGTTGACGAAACCAAACTTTCAGTTACAGGTGCTTGGCACCAACGAGCCAGTGTCAAGTGTAACCGACGGCCTATTCGTCCAGCCATCCTTCACAGAAGCGGTAAATGGCAGTGGCATTGCTGGACATCCAGGGGCTCTTGTTACGGTTTTGAGAGTGCACGAAACTCTGCTCGAGGCTGCGGGAGAGATGCCTGGCTTCCACGAGACGACCCAGCTGGCCTCTTGCTAACGCGGTGATGAAACTACCTACCTAAGGATTGCTTCTCCCAAAGAAGTAACGGATATCCTCCCATCCGGTTCTTCCTTCCGTCGTTCCGTGCTGTGTCCAAATGGCTCGGGCTCCTTCCTCATCGCAGATCCAGCGAGAGATGCGATGAATCAGCAACATCTCGCATAATGTTCCTTGACCACATCTTCCTCGCACGGTTTTCCTTTGTTGCACCAACTTCAAACAGTAATCTTTGGGCGGTCAAGCCAGCGAGACACACAATCGAGCAGACAGTCAAGAAGTCAGATCTGCACCTCCTCCCGCTGGCACTTTGGCGTGCACCAAATTCTTGTCTCTCCCTGAAGTGACTCGTTTGGCCTTGGCACCTGTTTCGCTTGTCTTGTTCACCTCGAGGGCAGCATCTTGGGGCTCACCAGGGGCTTTTTGGTCCCTCGGATTGTACGCTCTTGGCGCTCCGTTTGCTTCCATCTCACCTTGACCTCTCCTATACACGTCCTCGGTCCTCGCCGCCTAACTCTCCTTTTCGCACATTTGCACTTTTCTATCTATACCTCGCTGGCTTTCCTCGTTCTTCTCGTGCAAATGCTTTGATTGACTTTCATCAAGCCGCCGACTCTTCGCACATTTGCTTCCATTGTGCCTTGAACAAAAGTCACCCCTTGGTCCGTCCCGTTTGACGGCTCCTCGTTCCTTCGACATAGCACCCTGTACAACTCGGCCATGCGTGCTTATCTCCTCCTGGCTAGCTTGGCCGCCGTGGTCAATGTTTTTGCCCAGCCTTACGATTATGGTGTCGATGTGGAAGCTCTTACAAGACGGCAGGATAGGGCCTCGCGGGTTGTGGTCGGACGACTGCCCCTCAGCTACAACGGCACTGTGCCTGTGAGGCCCGAGATCCGGCAGATGAAGGCCGACTCCTACAGATGGGACCTGTTCATTCTGGCGCTGAGTATGTTTCAGCACGTCAGTCAGGACGATCCCACATCGTGGTACCAGATTGCCGGTAGGTGACACCACTCACTTGGCTACCTTTTTGCAGCGACTACGCTAATATTAACTCGGTGGGATCTCTTAGGAATACACGGTGTGCCCTTCAAACCGTGGAATGATGTTGAGCCTGTGCCAGGTGCAGAGAATTCCGGATACTGCCCTCACAGCTCTGTATTGTTTCCAATGTGGCACCGGCCCTACTTGGCCCTTTTCGAGGTTTGATTCTACTCTCACCAAGTCCATTTGCTAAAAACGCACTAACAAGTCCATAGCAAGAGCTGTACAGAATGGTCAATGTCATTGCCAACATGTTTCCCAATTCAACCGACCGACAGGAATATCAACATGCTGCAGCGAGCTTCCGACTTCCATACTGGGACTGGTCAAAGGAATCCTCCGATGGAGATGAGCACTTTCCGGAAGTGTTCTGGGAGCCAAGTATCTATCAAAGAGGTCCGAAAGGAGCTCAGGTCATCAGCAACCCTCTGTACTCCTACGCCTTCCACCCGAAAGACGAAGAAGCCTTCATCTGGAGCCCGGTAATAAGCCTACAAGTCATCGTGACGGGATGCTCTTTTACCCATGCTAACATGCTATTAGCTCAAAAGCTGGAATGAAACCAAACGAGCCCCTGACACTAGGGTAAGCCTGGAAGATCCGCCCTCCCACAATCCAAACGTGAGCGCGGCCTTGCTATCCAAGTTACCCGAGATTCAGCAGCGACTCTTCATCTTGTTTTCGAGCTACAAAGACTTCAACGCATTCGGAAACAAGGCATGGGCCGCTTCGCAAAACTTGTCCACCTGGGATTCTCTAGAGGCAGTTCATGACATTATCCACATCTACGGTGGCCTCAGAGGCCACATGACATACGTCCCCTTGTCTTCCTTTGATCCTCTGTTTCTCATACACCACGTTACGACAGACCGGCTAGTAGCTATATGGCAGGCTCTCAATCCCACAGCTTGGATCTCGCCAATGGCGGCAGGGGAGACGAGTTTCAACACATTGAAGGGTGACGTCCAGCTATCTACAACGCCACTGACACCGTTTCTGGCTTCGGAAGATGGCACGTTTTGGAATTCCGACATGGCGAGGAGCACCGAGGCCTTTGGCTACGTATACGAAGATGTTACCCACCCACAACTCGACAGTCCAGATGTACGGGAGTCGCTGGCCAAGAAGATCACCTCTTAGTATGGGGGGTCCAGTCTGGCTGGACTTTGGGCAGTTACAAACGGCTCTCCGTCCGGTGCCCCAGTCCACAAAGCGACAAATATAAAACACGGCGGAAAGCATCACTTGAGCTCACGGCCAAATGTCAAGGCCGATGCTCAAAATCCACCTATCTCGTCCATTGTTGCAAATGGACAGTATACAGAATGGATTGCCAATGTCCGGGTTAACGTCGAGGCTCTGGATGGTAATTTTGGAATCCACTTCTTCCTGGGCGAAGTGCCAGATGAATGCAGCGACTGGGAGACGGCGAGCAACCTGATTGGGACTGTAGCAATCTTCGCCATGGACAGAACAACAGGCTCTCAGTCTAAAATCTCAGGGACAGTGCCCTTGACTTCCTCATTGATGAAGATGGTGGCAACGGGCTTGATGCGCAACCTGGAACCCAGCGAGGTTAAGCCGGTGCTACATGCGATGCTCAAGTTCCGGGTGCTGGGGAGCAACAATGAGGAAGTGAAACCAGAAGCAGTGGCAGGGTTGTATGTGGGAATCAGCAGCTCCGAGGTCAAGCTCCCAGGGGACAATGGGGAATTGCCGAGGTGGGGCTCGATGGTGATGAGAATGGACATGTGGTCTGAGAAATGAAGCTGGGGTGGCTGATATACGGTATGATAGTGGTGCACGAACCGTGGCGGAGTAATGGAGTTGGAGTGAAGAGGGACGAAAGGTAATGAGGAAGATTTCTTGGAGGCCAGATGTATATGATTTGGCGCAACCAGTTACAGAGATAAGTAGGAGCATGTAATGCAGTTTATGCTGGAAGAGAGAGCTGGAGTGAAGTAATGAATAGGCATGTGGGGTAGTCACGCAATGAGTCTACAGATTACAAGGATAAGGCCCATCCGTGCCCTGCAGTCATTGCTGGAGACTTGTGGCAGGTGAGAGGCATTGCCGAAGATGCCCACAGCCCATTGAATAAGAAGCAGATGATAACTAGCAGTAGAATATTATTGATTCTAGTCTGTCAGGTGCTCCACGCCTAGGTATGTACTAGGTATGTATGGAGTAACTGAGCTGGAGCATGTTCCTTGCGAGGGCTTTGTGGTGGTGCAAGTGCAAGGGATGTGGTGGGCTTGTCAACATACTGTACAGATACGTACCAAACAGGCATCCTGATCGCAAGGCAGAGGATGGTGAGTGGGGTGAGGTCACGCTGTTGCTTGTACGGATTATAGAGTGCGATGGCACGATGGATACCCAGCTTACCTTATATCTTTGGTGGCCGGTCCCGGGGCCGCTGCAACCTCTCTACATTGTGTCCTCTCGAGCAACGGTTTATTGACACAATAGCATAGTGTGCCGTCAACGACAAGATGGAACCCATCCCCGCCGCCCCAGCGCCGTGGAAGCTGCACGGCGACATCTACTGCTTCGCCTTCTGGACGACGCGGGCCCAGGCCGAGGCGGGGCTCCCGGCGGTGTCCTACTCGCCGCTCGAGGCGCCTCGGGCGTCGGCGTCGACGCCGGCCGGAGCGGCCAGCACGGGCCGGCCCGTCGGGGGGATGAGCATGGTCCAGGTCATCCGGTACCGCGACTCGCCCGTGGGGCCGTACGACGAGCTGCTGCTCATCCCGGGTGCGTTTGAGTGGACGCGCGAGGACGACGAGGGCCGGCGCGTCACGGGGGGCAGGAACCCCCAGGTGACGAGAATCTACGTGTCGCAGAAGCACACTTGCTACAACGGCCGCAAGAGTATGTCCCGGCCGTTTCTCTTCCCCCCCCCCCGNNCCCCCCCCCCCCCCCCCCTAAATTGCTGATGGGTGAACGTTTCCCCCGCCAGGGGCGCCAGGGGGTCACTGTTTGCTCCAAGTCGACACAATGTGCTGACGCTCTGGGGGCGCTGCTGTAGATTGGAACATTCCCAAACATCTCGCCCACTTCGACTGGTCCGACAAGCCCGACGGGTCCACGTCGGTGCAGGTCTTTCCTCACGACTACCATCCCGGGGGCACGGCCGAGGCTGGGTCCGGAGCTGGGACCGGTACCGATACTGATACCACCGCTGCTGCTGCCGCCGCCGCCGCCGCCGCCGCTTCCGACCCCGAGTCCCAGCCGAGCTCCCTCCCCTTCTTCCAGGCCACCTTCAAGCCGATCCCGTACCTGCCGCGCCTCCCCTTCAACGCCGACTGGATCACCACCCTGACGGGCCTCGACACGACCCTCGTCATGCCCCCGCTGCCCGCCAACCCGGCCGCCAGCCTCGGCGAGCTCCCCGGCACCGACCGCTGGGCCTCGGTCAAGCCCGTGCAGCACTGCCGGCGCTCGCGGCTCGGCTGGTTCGACCTCGCCCAGCACCCGGACGCCGTCGCGGCCGCGGCCGCGAGCCGGGGGCCCGCCGATAACTTTTGGCCCGGCATCGGCCGGTGGCAGATTGGCCTCAAGATGGAGGACGCCGTCATTGGCTTTGGCGAGCCGGAAACCTGGGACCCTTCCAGGTCCAGTCTCTAGAGACGGGCATTCTCCCGTCGGCCGGTGTAACATGATCAGAGTCGAGGTCGGGATCGAGGTAGAAAGAGCACGCATGTCTGATTAGGTAGTTGTATCTATCCGTCTCAACCCACCCTCTCTCGCTTGGCCCATCTCATGTCGACAATCAACCTCTCTATATAAACGCCCCCAACGCCAAATGCAGCCGGCGCCCCATTCCCACTTCCAGATGGCCGTACTCCCTGGGCCATTCCTTTCCGCGGCGAGGGCCATTGTTGTCTAGGCTAAAACAGATATGCGTCACGGCAGCCCACTGCTCACCGTCGATTTCTCGGCCCCAACCAGTTCCGTCAACGTCCGTCTCTGGTGGACATTCCATTGAGGACCCACGTGCCTAACCATCGTCGCTTGACACGTGCAAGTCCCCAGCAGTGTATGCGTTGCCCCCAGCAGAAAAAGGTATCAATCAATGCGCAAGCCGCCCGACCATGAGCAAACGTCGCCGCGGTCAACGTCACCTTCACGCCTTGGAAGCGTTTAGTGTTCGCCTTTGTCAAGTCATCGGCTGTTCATGCCGACCTCATGGCACACAGACTGGACCAGCTTGGATATCGGAGCCAGAGAACGAGTCGTCGCCAAGGAAAATACTCGCCTCCATCGGCTCTGCGAATCTTCGTGGCCATGACAAAAGAAGAGCCGTGGACATGAATATGTGCTCAGGTTGTCGCCGGGTTTGTCTTCTTAGCCACCACTTCCCGAGCGTAAAACTCGACCAGCATGGTTGCATAGGCTTCCAGATCTTCCACTGGAACCGCAAGCCGGAAGTCGTTGAGAAGGAGAAACTGCAGTTCCAAATGGTTGAGTTCCACGAGGGGCAGTCCACCAACCTGAGCGGAGGGGTTAATTAGCATGTAAACGATGAAGCAATCTATGCGGGGGGGGGAAACATCCGTACCTTGGCATATCTGGAGTTGGTGTAGAAAACGTCCGAAAAGAACTTGCTGGCACATGTTACGCCCGATATTATCAGCCTGTGGATGTTGAAGCTGTCGACGACAAAGTACGTCGATGAAGCTAGTGAGGGCCTCTCCTTGCTGGTCTGACGACTGGGCCGACTCGAGGGTTGCTTCATCTCGTCGCCGTCGTCGTCATCTGCAAGATCCGAATCGGATTCGTCAGAAAGCTCGGAGCCGGTGTCGTGCATCGGGGTATCCTTGTCTTGCGCGCTCGCCGACGTATCGGCCCGCGAACCGGCCCGTGTCCGAGACTCCTCTCCCTTCATCGCCATGTCGTTGACCCGTTCCGTCATGCGATCAAAGTAGACGAGCAGGCTGAGGAAGACCTCGTAGGTGGTGGGGCAGTATTTGTGAATGCGAGACAGGTAACTCAGGATGGTGATGGCGGGTACATTTTTGCCATGAAAGGCAAGGACGGAGTGGCTCAGTGGGTTCATGGAGCTGCCGCAGGTCTCGTTGCTCTGGTTGGCCTGCTGCTGGTGCGCAACATTGCGCTGCATTGCATCGTGTTGCAGGTCGTTGGTGGTGGTGATTTTTGTGAGGAGGGCAGCCACCATCTCGATGATGTCGCCGATGGGCATGCCGCTGATTTCGTACTTCATCTGCTGCAGCGGCGGTCCGTTGAAGACGTCGGCGCCATTGCCGGCGAGGAGGTCAGAGGTAGCGAGGCTCTGGATGTGGGCAAGATCGCGGATGTGGATGACAGTCTGCTCTGAAGGGGGCTGCGACGTGACAGCGCTCGAGAGCGCGTAGGCCGGGGTCTGGGCTCGGTAGTCGTCCGAGGCGGGAGAGGGTTGTTGGAGGAGTTGCTGTTGTGGTATTTGTTGCTGCTGCTGTTGTTGCTGGTGCGGCAGGGAAGAGGTCGAAGCGGTAGGAGTTGAGCCGGACGGGGGTCCCGGGACGTGGGGAGCGTGGGCTGGGACGAAGTCCCTCATCTCAGGCGCCATAGATGAGTCTGTCCCATGGCTGGTGCTGGAGTTGCCAGCATTGATGATGGAGGGAGAAGACGATGGTGGCGGGGAGGGGAATCGCGAGGCTCCGCCGCTGGCAGACACGTGGGTCTCTCGGTGGCCCGCAGGCGCAGGCGCAGGCTCAGGCGCAGACGCAGACGCAGACGCAGACGCCGATGCCGACACGGATGCAGATGAGCGCGATGGCTGGCTGCTCTTGGCGGAAGGGTCCGCCAGGGAATCCGCCCGCTGTTGGGCTCGCGGAGTGGTCGAGTTGGAGGGCCGTGATCTACTGGTAGAGCGGTACGGGGTGCTGTCGTGGGAATGCTGGTGTTGGAGCGAAGGGTTGGCGATCATGGTACGGAAGTGAGAGGATTCTGAGACGAAGTCGCCGATCACAGCAGCCATAGCATCGCAAGCGCAGGGAAGGGGGAGGGGGATCAGACGATTGGGAGGTGAGCGACAGGAGCCGATGATATCGGGGACGAGTCGTTGTAAGTATTAATCAGCGTAGCCAAGTTGGTCAGATAGGTAGCCAGGCGAATGGATGGAGAGCTGGCGTTGTATCGAACGGTGGTGGGGTTTTGGCAATGGCCTTTGCTAGCGTTTTTGGCGTCGCGACACTTTCTTGACAGTGTCAGCTTGCTGTAAGAGCGCGACACTTTGTTGACAGTGTCAGCTTGCTGTAAGAGGGGCAAGACAGAGAGACAGCACGACGAGGAAAATGTCGCGGGGAGGGGAGAGCAGCGGAGAGCCGTGGCCAAAGGCGAGAGCGGGAGGGAGGAAGAAGAGGGAGGAAGACGAGATGGGGATGAGGGGAGGGGAAGACGGAGGCAAAGAAGTGTGAGAAACCGGCAACGCAACGGGGAGCAGCCAATGGAGGTGGGCGGGCTTGGTGACGGCAGTTTAGTCCGCGAACAAGCAATGACCAAGGCAGTTGAGTTGAATATGGGGAAGTGAGAGCGGCAGTGGCTGGCGAGCAGAGGAACGGGTCAAGAGAATAACAGGATTAACAGGATTAACAGGATTAACAGGATAAGAGGATAGGAAGATGATGTCGCTCGACTTGGTCTGGCCTGGATGGGGAAAAAGATGGGAACATGGAGACATGGAGATGGAGAGGCGGGAATGGATCTCGCCCCCCATGAGGATACAGCACTGTACAGTAGGTAGGTAGGTAGGTAGGTAGGTAGGTAGGTAGGTAGGTATGTAGGTAGGTAGGTACACCAAGACCACTACCACCTACCCACTACCCACTACCCACTACCCACCACCTCACGTCAGTCAGGCAAGTCAGGTAACTTCCATCCACCATCAGGTAGCCCCAGAGGTCCTGCGGGTGCAAAGTACAGTCCATGCCTTAGTTACCCAACTGTACAGATTAGATACTGTAGGTGGCCTTAGGTGGCCTGTGGCGGCTGCCGTCCAGTAGGTATTGTCCAGTGTTATCCAGTGGGATATCCACGGGCTGCGATGCCCACTGGGATGCCCACTGGCACACTGGCATATCCGCTAACAGACCCCGCTAGCATCAATGCCCACTAGCCCGGGCACTAGGAACTCCCGTAGGTGAGGCTGCTATGGGCTTGTATCCGTACCGGGCTGTGTACCTTACAATATCTAGGTACCTACCTACCTACCTACCTAGGTAGGTACCTACTTACCTTACGCACAGCACCTCAGATGCCGACAAAAACTCGGGATGCGCGACAGCAGCCGCGGAGCCGGACGGACAGCCACAAAGTCCTACGACTCAAACGCAGGCCCGCCAATGGCATTATGGCACCCATGCAATGCAAGCCTGCCGGCCGTCAGGCCGTGGGTGCGTGGGTGCGTGGGTGCGTGGGTGCGTGGGTGCGTGGCACGAACGTCTCTCATAACGCAAGCCTTCCTTTTTGTTTGTTTTTGTTGTTGTTGTTTTTTACTTTTTCTCGACTTGCCACAGGATCGGGGATTCGAGGGAGATGTAGACAGTGAAGAGCTTTGCAGTGCAGTGCAGTGCAGTGCAGTGGCGGTGAATACCCAGGCACCTATCGTTCAGAGGCGACATCTACATGTACAATCTGTAGAACGAGGAGGGGAAAAGAGGAAAAGAAAAAGGGATACCAGCTCAGCGAGGTCGCCGAGCCTGCTCTTCTTGACGTCTCGACTGGCTGCAATAGAAACCAAAGTAGAAGCAAGATAAACAAAACAACCCGTCGAATTCGAGTCAGGACGGGCAGAACAGGACAGACAGAACAAGGAAACACGGCCACCCTTACCTATCGAGCCACCCGTAAACGGCAATGACAGTTGCAGTGCCGGCCGGTGCTAGTGCGACGACAAGTCAATGTCCCGCACTCGCTCGGAGCGAAGCCGGAGGCACCCAGGCTCTGTCAGGCCAGGCTCTGCCAGGCAGGGCTGGGCCGTGTTGAGGCGAACCAAGTACGGAGTACTCCGTACGTACGGCGTGCGAGAACTCGGGGGTGGATTCTCGCTCTTACAGTGACAGACCAGACCAGACCAGACCAGACAGACTGGCGGCGGTTGGCGAAACTTCCCAAGCTCGGTCACCGAAAGCAGCTGGGAACCCCACTGCCGGCTTGGCTCGTCGAACAAGCTTGCGGGCTTGTGGGCTTGTGGGGTAATTAGAGGCGGAAATGGGTAATGGGTTTGGACGTTTGGACGGATAGGTAACCTAGGTAGGTAGGTAGGTAGGTAGGTACCCAGGGCACATGGGGTAAAGTAGACGATGGTGACAGTGATACACAACGGGCGAAGGATAAAGGTCAAGAAGAGCATGAATCTGCTGATGATGGTCATGGACAGGGGCCCAAAAGAAGGAAGAAGAATGGAAGAAAAGAACGGGAAAGATACCTACCTAAGTTACCTTAGGTACCTACCTACCTTAGGCAGTTGGTGGCTGCTCGATTGGCGTTGATTGACGTACATGTCATTCCTACCTTAGGTAGATAACTAGGTACCTAGGTATCAAAGGGTCAGCACATCTACAGTACATACAGTACCGGTGCTGCAATCCGTCGTCTGCAATCTGTACTATCCAAGTGGCCATTGAGGAGATAATCTGGGATCTGTACAGTACCGAGTGTAGAGTACCTCGGACAACCAGTTTGCTCATCATCGGTCACGCCGTTTTGGGCTACGCGTCAGGTACCGCTGCGCCCGTTGCTCGCCCGCCCGCTACCCATTGTCCCACACGCCATCAAGTACCAGCTGTTATCAGGCACAAGAGAGCCATGTGCTACCAACAAGTACCTATAGTACCAATAAGCCCGCCGGTGCTCGCCTATTCCGACGAGGTGCTCCAAGCCCCCTTGCCCCCAAAACAAGTTGCGCCGTCTTTACTTTACTGCCCACTTTACTACTGTAAGGTAGGTATGTACCTATGTACATACACATTATGCGTCGAGCCGGGCCCGGGCCCGGGTCCTGGTACGTGCGTTTCAGCCCAAACACCGGCCGCTGCTCGTTGCACGTGGGTGGCCCAAACCCACGATGCGACGTGATGGGATGTGATGCCATGCCATGCCATGCTGATGTCTCCTTTTCTTGGTATTTCTTGATATGTATGGTTCCTCCTCTCAGGAATCCCCAATCTCCTTTCTTCTTCTGGCTTTTCCACAGCTATGTACAATCATCTTGGGGGTATCTACCTACTGTATCTAGTCACGTACTGTCTCTGGAATGCCCTCCCCTCGTCCCACTTACATGGCGCAGCCCCTCCTCGATCCTAGCACCTTGGTATTGTATGTAGAAAGGAACCCTTAGGATCGACAGAGACGAACATCACACAGCCTCTAAATGCACATAGTCTTATACTGTACCACAGTACTGAAATGTACAAAGCACATCCACATCTCCTTCGTCAGGGATCTCCTGTCGCCATAACCCCTTCCCCAACCCGATCCCACCTCACCTACACCATGTGCGGATAGGGCTACAACACCACCAGCCAACCTCCTGCAGCCAACCTCCTACAGCCAACAATACCATTACATACCCAATAGACATGGCATCTGCATTTTCTTGCATGTACGCCTACCTACAGATGATACCTCAACCACATCCCATCTCATTCCATCCCATTCCACTCCATCCCTGCCCTGCCCTGCCCTGCCCTGCCATCCGTAGCTATCTACGACGAGCACGCCAACAGCAACACACCTTGTCGCGTGCGTCCCATCATCCCTCTCCTACCCGTGTCCAATCCCTTCACTTCTCCTTCCCACGCGTCCTGTCATGCATGAATCAACTGCGGCCCATCTGCCGCGCACTGGCAACGCAGCCTCACCGCCCAAAAAGCAAAAGGTCTGATCCCGTCTATTCATCGTACTCTACCTACTGCGCATGTACTATACATGGACGACTGTGACGTGTATAGATTGGCAGGTACGCCTCGTCTCATTCTGGCTAGGTATTGTAGGTTGTCTCGTTTCGTCTCATCTGTCTAGGGTCAGGTACATGATATACCGAGTAATCTGTACAGCTCCAAAGCTCAAAACACCTCCCCAGATAGGCACTATACAAGATCATGCCCATGCCACGTGAGGAATCGTTTCGTGCCAAGTCTTCCTCTTTCTCACAGCGCAACCTTTTTGACGTTGGACACACGGCGTTCAGCTCCCTGCTTTAGGAACCACACGTCGCCGTCCCTTCACGCACATAGACCACCAGCATCATAGTAGGCCGCCCTTGTACAACAACTCTGTCGGCTCTCGTCCGCCCTGTCAATCCACCCGTCGTACACATCCATCGCTCGTTCCCTACATGTCACTGTGACGCAACCTTATAGAGAGAGCCCTCTCACTCTTCTTCAGGGTACGACGCTACATTGACCTCGGTCAGAAAGCCGGCCTCGGCTGGCGTTCTTCACATTTTCCATATTGTTTCGATGGGCGGTCAAGTCTGTTGTTCCTCCATGGCTGAGCTTCAAGCCTGACTACTCCCTCTGTAGAGCTCCACGACGATTCACCTCCAGACCGGAATACCATAATTGTCCCCGCACTGACGTCGCCTTCACCTGATGAAAATTCCATGTTGGTTCTCCAGTGGCCTGAGATTGCTTGTTGCAAGTTTTTCTTCATTTCGTCAGATTACTTGGCGTACAGCGCCGACGGTTGTCTAGCTCATGGATTGCCTATCTGCCCTTCAGTCCGGGCACGGGCATGCCTCTATCCCCCGCATCTCATGTCGTATCGAGTCTCGACGTCCTACTGCCGCTGCTGTTGCTGCTGTCTCCCCACCTCGCTTCACTCGTGTCGCACCGTGTAATCCGTGTCTGGCAAGTACAGGTGGCGGTCCGCTCCCTTCTTCGTCAGCACCACCATGCGAATGACACCACCTGAGCTGCCGTCCCACTTGATAGCCTCTCTCAGCGCGCCCTTGACAAAGTTGACGGCGTCGGCCTCCTCCATGCCCTCCTTCCAGTGCGCATCGCAGTAGCCGTAGATGTAGGTTGATCCGGAACCGCCAATTGCGTATGACTGCTTGTGAAGGGATCCGCCGAGGGGAATCGAGTATACTTGGCCGCCAAATCGTTCGTCCCAGCCAGCAATGATCAGGCCGGCCCTAGATACGCCTGTCAGTATTCCGGGCTCGTATACTATGTCGGGGTGCGATGGGTATCGGGTCCTCACGATAGACGGTCCTTGTTGGCGTAGCAAAGCTCCTGGAAGATGGAGGCGGCGGTCTGGGTCATCGGAGGCTTGCCGTTGACCATGGCAAACATGCCCAGCTGATACTGGACAATGTCTGCCACAGCCTGGGTATCGGCGGCTGAGCCCGATCGGCAGCACCAGATGGTGTCGTGTACTCTCGTCAACTTGTCCGTCACTCGGTTTGCAATGTAGGAACCGGTCGTTGTTCGTGAATCAGCCCCTGTAATCATGGTGCGTTAGCTTTCTGCAGCTCGGGCTCTTGGGTTGGCCGAGGGTGCATACCCAGGATGACGCCGTCCTTGAAGGTAACTGCCATACTGCAACATGGTTAGGCGACGTAGTCAGTCAAATCGAGAGCTTGTGCATACATTGAAGTACCCAGGCTGTTCAGATGCGTTAGTCTATAGCCCCAAACCTCCTGGAAGCAGGTACTCACTTGACCTCGCCCTTCTTCAGTCTGTCCATATCGACGTGAATCCCATCTATGCCCACATGTGAGCTTCCATGACATCAAGTCTAGCTGCGCTCAACCTACCCTCGTTCAACACTCCGGCTTGGCCAAACTCCATGGTGACAATCAAAAGGTTGCAAGATTAGTGTGATGAGTGTTGAATGTATCGGCGTGGTGAGATCTTCTGTCGGTATCGTTGCGTGGTGGTTGTCGTTTGTCTGTATCTGGCTTGGAAGGCTGGAGCTCGTGGCAAGCTCAAGGCAGCTCTAGAACGCGCAGCCGCGCTTTCACGATCGAGTCACGTGCCCTGTCACGTGGTGTACGTTGGCAACTCGCCCGAGTGTACGTCAGACTGGCCCGCGCATAGGATGCTCGAAGCGGTTTGGAACATTGTTTGATGGCGCATTAGACACTCATAGGGTATGGGAGCAGATTGCGTTCGATAAAATGACTGTAAATCTTATTTCTATTATGGGCCCGTGAACTCCTAATGGCAGCATACCAAGCATCGTCACCCTGGTCCAGCCAGAGGTGACATGCGCAGCGAAACCATCCGCGATACCCGACACTTGAATCAAGCTCATTCACAAGGTCAGACCTTGGAATCCGATTTCGATACGATGCTCAATGCTCTCGCTAGTGCTTGGGCTCATCCTTTGCAGCCTTCTCACCGTCTGTGCCTTCCTTCTTTTTGTCATCCCCACATCCGCAGTCATAGAAGTCGCCAATATTGTTGCAGTCAAATATCGGCTTATGCACCCTCTTGTTGACGAGGTTGTGCGCAAAGCACAGCCATCCTGCAGCAGCGTTGCGACTACTCGTCTGCGGGGGGTATTCGGCGAGCACCTTTTGGAAGTGAGCGGCGCATTGTCCGCAAGGGTACAGACGGGCAAACAGATGCATAAAGGTGTCGAGAGCGAGACGGTCTTCCTTTGTAGGTTTCTCGGGGAAGCGGGCCATCATTGTATGGAGAAACTTCCATGTCGCATGACCAAGTTCAGCTCTGTTGATCAAGGAGGCTTGTTAGCGAATGTTCCATCTGATGGTTCGGGGGAGTTCCCACTTGAGCGTCGCATTCTCTAGTTTGGGCGCGATTGACTGGCCATCGAGAACACCAGCGGGCATGGCGCCGACATCGACGGCAAATTCGGACCTTGAGTCCACCAGCTCCTCCTTCAAGGGTTGACCAGGCTGTTCATGCTTGAGGCTGGGAACGCTGCTCGTGGGGCCGGAAAAGAAGTAGGTGAGAAGACAGAATGTCACAAAGACCAGGCCAAATGTCAGCGTGAGGTGCTGTCGGCGCGCCATTATGGACTGGCTGGTTGTGGAAGAGGTTGAGTATGGAGGAGAAGCCTCCCGGCGTGCTGTATCGAAGTCAGAGGCGGGCTGACGAGGCGCCTTTCATGATGCCACGCTCGAATTCCTTTGGACCATCAGACGAGGCTGGAAAGGAGTCTAACCAATCACGGCCGACTACCGTCCGACCGATGAACTCTTGTCCTCTTCTAGCCCATGTGGAGCTGCCGAGTGTCCGTTCCCGGTTCCATGCCATTGGTGGATCCCACATGGCGCCACGATGGATGCCGGCTCATAATTGTTGTTGCATATGTAGTAATCATCGTATTGTCTTCTCAGTGCGTGCCTACGTCGTTTCCGTCTACAACTCTCTCCTAACTTTCCTCGTCTACGGCCGTATCTAATTGCTCTTTGCCCTGGTTCCCGCTGGAAATCGGACTGTATCCGGTGTGCTTCATTCGGTGGTAGTCGACCAGGTGCAGGCACGGGCCGTACAAACTGCAGCGCAACCCATCGTTTTGACAAGCATGACGCTGCACATATCCGTCACTGCCTTGGTTGAGATTCAGTGAGGTATTTTCACCTGGCCATGCTTGGTGTTCCAAGCACTCGTATAGTAACGATTGGTTGCCAACTCAATCAGGGCCATGGAACAATCGTTCCCAAGTTAACCCACATCCGATCAACCAAGGCGAGCCACACATATAGCTCCACGGTACACTTGTGCTCAGTAACAGTCTATAAAGTAAATCTCACGGCATATATAACTGGATTGATGAATTTAGGCGACCAGTATAGTTCAATGCATTCGGCTGGGACAAGATTGCTCATATCGTTAGCTACCCTATACCAACGCCCCTTTCAGGACTTTCTTGATCTGCCTGAAGCCACAAACCAACGCTGAACGCATTTGCCAACTCACCTACTTCCTTCATCAGTACGTATTCAGGTAAACACTTTCCCCATAACTTCTCATCGACAATGCTCGAGTGTGTGTCCGCTAAATTGCAATCATTGGTGGACTGGTCCAATGAACCATACTGTCTCGATATTGCACAAGTCCTTGATATTGAATGTGACTTGGCACTGGAACAACAACGATACCCAACCATCTGCTCCTAACAGGCTGTATCTTGGACATGTACAAGTCAACGAACTTTGGCGGCACATGTGTATGAGACTGATGAGTAAACTAGCAAGTAGAAGTAGCAATTGATAGTACTAAACGGCGTTGATCTCAAGGCCGCCCCTGACAGTACCATGGTCGACCTTTGAGTTTAGTACAAGTACGGACCAAGGTCTTGGGCACTATTGATGAACAGAATACTGTATGCTTTCGACACGAAAAAGAAAAACTTGCTTCACACAGATGATGAGCATTTTTGCACAAGCCC
This sequence comes from Pseudonectria foliicola, assembly GCA_003693505.1. Classification (NCBI taxonomy): domain Eukaryota; kingdom Fungi; phylum Ascomycota; class Sordariomycetes; order Hypocreales; family Nectriaceae; genus Pseudonectria; species Pseudonectria foliicola. The sequence goes on along the minus strand of QUZD01000034.1, from coordinate 82,569 downwards.
CGTTGCATTCCGGACGAGGCCTGGCGTCTGACGTGCACACTCCACATGTCGCGAACTCCACATTCCAGTCGGATAGACACAATGAAGCGCTATGTTTTATCTTATGACGGTTGACATCCGTAGCTACCGAGCGGCGAGACCCTTCAGTTTGAGAAGTGAGTCGTTGACTCGACCCGAAACCACAACACGTGCCCGTTTCTTGGCCGGGATAGATGGCATGCAACATACGCAATTGATATGTATTGAGAGAGCGGCGGCATGAAAACGTGAGCTTGGTAGCTTGGCAAGTTTCTGAGCAACGTTCGTATTGCTGCCAAACTCTACTACGATCATATATAGTATGCATGCTACAATATGCGCACTTGTCTTTGGAAAGTCTGAGAAATTTGATCGTATGCAAGGAAAGGGGGTGACTGCAGACTGAGAACAGATGGGAAGCGTGGCTCTGAAGGAGAAACATGTCATGAGAAGCCGACTTGTGCAAGCAGGGACTTGGTCGTCGGTCCATGCATTGCCATATCGGCCGCCTGCATAGACGATGCCGTATGGCCTCTAGAGGACAACCAAGACGTTGATGTCCTCGCTCGGAACATTTCTCGTTTCACAGTGGGACATGACATCAAGTCGAGGGCGTCTGCATTCCTGAGACAGTTATTTTTTCGACTCTTCTCTTGACACTTTCCAGACCTGTGTCAGACGAGCCACATTACCCACCAGCCTGTCTGCCTGTCTGCCTGTCTACTCTCGTAGAGTCATCCACAAGGGATGAGCACTGATAAGTCGCACAGCGATGTTACAGCGAGCAAGCGGTGGAGAGGGGGAGACTGTGAGCTGCAGACCGGCCGGCCGGTGCAACAGTGACGACGCTAGCCCAGCTGAAGGTCGGCCCAAACAAGACAATGAGCATCTGCCCTTGGAGAGCCTATTTTTGTAGACCTTTGTTTCTCCCACCGTCCGGTGTACCGCGCCTGGACTGGCACTAGTCCAATTCCCGCGACGAGACAGGGATGGCAGGCTAGCTACTGTACAGTAGCATGGCACGCATGGACATGTCTGACGCCAGATTCGGCTGGGCCTGTCTCCATCAGGATGCTACCCTTACGACGATGGGTCACAGCGAGCGGCGTGAGCGCTTGCTGTCCTCCTTCTGTGTGCGCAGTAATACTGTAGGTTGTACGTGCATAGTGCGTATGTACAGGTGTTCCGAGGTATTCTGCAATGGAGGCAGACACTGCACCAGGATGAAAATCCAAGCTTCAGCCCTACCGAAACTAATTGGATGTATGATATATTGGCTTCCAACATGAGGCGTCCATTTGTGCCGGGCAGGTCGAAGTACTAGGCGTGTCCATCATGTAACCTTATATCGTGTATGTAAGTGTAAAATGGGGATGTGGGTGATCTAGTACAGATTATAGTCGCCGTAGGTGGAGGTGGAGAGGCTGGATGCTTCAGGTGAGTCAAGGCGAAGTGGTTCAAAACTGGACAATATTTGAGTTCAAGTTGGCCAGTCCTGCAAGTACATACAACCACGACACCAGGCCAAATGCAGCATCGTAAGAGTGGTTGGATGAATAGAAGGAGTTATACTCTGTACTGCATCTTAACTGTGTATACCATGGACTCTGACCTCGGGTCAAGAGGCGAGTGGTATATTGAAAGGGTCACAAACATTTGGCGGCGGGCATTTACCGTGTTGGACCAGTACATGTTATGTACGTATTGTCACCCAAAGAGATGATGGCGCACTAGCCTCACAGTCGACGCTGTAATCTCCGGCAACACTAACCACGTTAGTCCATGCTCATGGGGAGGAAGCAGAGACCTCTCTTGGCTTTGGCTGTATTGCTGGCCACTGCAGGCCAAGCGCAGTACGATGTGTCTGTGCCATCAGATGCGGCGGCGGCAGAGCTGTACTGCAATCACTCACTCGCTAACAAAGCAAGGTGCCGTGTCTCGACTGCGACGGAGTATGACATGAGGCCGAATCCTACGCGGTTGCTGTGGCACAGGGCCTGGATCGAGTAGGGAGGGTGGCTTTGACTCAGAGCATCTATCTTTGGGCCAGATGGATTTCTCACTTGCTTCCCTCATCATATTCCTCGTACATGGCCAGAACACGAAGAGAGATCGCCGAGCGCCTCCAGGACCCCAAAAGCAATGGCGCGAGACGGTCCACTGGTCCAAGAGTACCTAGTACTCCGTACCTGCAGAAGAGCGGCCGCAATGGTGGCAGTACCGTGTAGACAAAAAACGCGCCCCGGATATTGATGCTCAAAACAGAGTTGGCGGCCCCCCTTCGGTAAGATGAATAGCAGGGGACAGACGACGACAATGTCAACGGCAAATCATTGAGCCAAGCTAAAGACACTGGAGCCTTCAGCAGGCGTGATCCCCATTCGCGGCCTGTGCCTGGATTGTGGCACCATGCGATGGGTTTGACGACAGAGCCAAGAGAGCCCCTGGGAACGACCAGGATTCCTGACCAAGCCTTTCCTCTTAGGGCCAGTATGAAGATGGTGGATACTGTCTATCCCGAGCTGTGTGTGAGAAAGTCAGGCACAACAAGATCTGACCCTGGCGTGCCTGGCACGTACCGCCAGCTGGTAGCGCTCGCTCAGAGAAGTCAGTCTTCCCCTACCGCGCGTACATCCTCTTGTCCAGGAACTGATCGACATACCGTGGTTCTGTAATCTATTGTATGTACCATGTACCGTATGTATGTACGGCGGGCTCTTGAGCAAGGTGTGGGCGCACTTGTACAATACATATGTGTGTTGGTGGATGGTGGTGAGTCCAGCTTGTGCTATGGCAATATGGAGTACAGAGTCATCTGTATGGTACCCAAGGTATTGCGCAAAGACTGTTCGGGGTGCCATGTTTTCTGCCAGATTGTAACATGCAACCAACGGGTAATTGCTGCCGCTGCTCTATCTGCACGCCGTTGTGACAACTGACACTCCTACTGGCACTGTGTCCTCACTGGAGGTGTTGAGCAACGTGTTGAGTGTTTGTGTCCCAGATTGACATGGGCTCACTGCCTGCTGGCGGTACCTTGATGCAGGTATCGACGTACTTCCGGCCTTCTCGGAGACACAGCCACTGTTCTATGTGATTGTACTGTACTCTGGACTTGTACTAAGCAAGCACAGGCTGTTCCTTTTTCTTCGGAGCATGTGTGCGTGTGTGCATGTGCTGCACAACAAAGGGAGCTATACTGCTGTATGTATGATGTACATACATATCCGTACATACTCCAGCAATACAAGTAGGATGGTGTAAGAATGGGTTCCGTGCGTTGTCGCGTCGGATCGTCACTCTCCAGTCGCGGAGCGGTTGCGCATCCATTCCTCCAAGAGGCAAAAACGGTCAGTTCGAACTGAAGCAATACAGTGAGTGGTTGAAGATGCAGAGGGCGAGAGGGTACCTGGGAAATCCGGATTGCGTATCCTGTACTCTATGTCATGTGTTCGCCAGCCGCCGCATCACCCACTCGGGCATCAGTGGCGCAGCCCTCAGCCCCATCCCGGCCAATCGTCTTACGCCATATCGATGCCTTTTCCTTGTCCCACTCCACTCCACTCTGTGAACATCCAACCATGCTTCGTCACCGTTACCTCTGCATGGCAGATGGGAGACATGCACAGAGTTCGCCGTCGACAGCCAACGCCGCAGAGTGCCGCACCCTACTTGCACCTGCAGCATGTATGTAGCGTGTTCCCTTCTATGGAGTAGCGCTGACCATGTACAGTCCAGACAGTCTTTCTACAGTACAGTACATACGGACTGCAGTCGTTCCCTCGCTACCTCGCTTCGGTCGGCTCAGCACCCAAGTTGAACCCACTACCCTCTGAACAAGGTACATAGTTCGGTGCCGGTAGTGCAACGATCAAATTGGGATGCTACTTCGACACCCCCCTAGCCGATGATACCTCCAGACAGGCCAAAGCGATACCTCTGGACAAGCAGCACTGACTGTGTCTGTATGGGTGCCCCCTTGGTCAATGTGCAATTTCCACGACTCCTCGCCCTACAGTAGTGCCATGTCGCGGCTCGCTCAAGGCCGTCTGCCGGCCCACATGGCGCTATCTTGTTCCTGAATTCACCCTCTCCAGTCCGAACTGGGCTCGACTGTGGTGAAGCTGCGATGAAGCTCGGCTTGGTTAGACCCGACCAGCTTGGGATGACACCGACGAAGACGTCTCACAGCGAGCATCATTCAACGGCTGATGGCCGAGACAGGGGACCCTTGGGGGGGGGAGGTGGGGGAACCTCGCCTGGAATATCCTTCGCTTGGCCCATGTCTTGCTTAGGTCCCTTTCGATAGTGCGTGACTTGCAGAGCTGCTGCGGGATACGCGTTGCGTGGCGCCTGTGTGCACCCAGCAGGCTCGTATCCATCTTTTGGTTTTCTTTGTACCTGGCGATGCGGGGCGACGACCAGCCTAGCGGCGGTATGCCTGCTGCTCCTTCATCTCTTCGCATCAAGCCCAGGTCTTGGTGGTGCATCCTGGCACATGGCCTCTCCCAGCCCCCCCACACCACCCCCGGCCAGTCTCGCACGCCCTCTCTCCGCTCTTCCATTCTCCTCTCCTCTCCGGCTCTCCCACAAGGGCAGCCAGGGCAGCCAGGACCACCAGGGCCACAAGGGCCACAAGGGCCACAAGGCATGGAGGTTCTGTCTCACCCTCCCCTGTGCCTCCCCTGTCGCGTTTCCATCCCTCCATCTCCCTTTGCCTTTCATTCCTTCCTGTTCGGCTTGGCCTCGTTGCTGTTCCTTCTTTTCTCTGGCCGTTTTCCACCCTCCCCTTCCCTTCGTTTCCCCTCCCCACACCGACCTCACCTCCTCCGACAAGTTCTCAGGCGTCGTCGCCCGTTGAATTCGATTCTCGACAGCGCCCCCTCGCGCGTCTAGCTCGAGCCCCGAGAATCGTCTCCGTCCACGCCTTGCTCAAGTTCATGCCTGGCCGACTGTAGGACCTCTGGAGGTCTCGCCCGAAGCGAATGCCCGCATACGACTGATTTCGAGACGTTCCCGATTCCATCCTGTAGCCTGCAGACGACTTCCGATCCGCTTGGACACCCAGCTTGACGATTTTTCGTCACTTCACTCATTTGCAAACCACGTACACTACGCTCCACGCATTCCTACATGTGAGTAGATTCGACCTGCTCGCTCCATTCCTCGCCCGAACTCGGATCCGAACAGGCGACTGGAGGGAACGAAGCACAGTGAATTATTCCGGGCTTCGCATCACCCGAGAGTGCCCTGGACGTATCAGCTGCAGCAGTCTATGCGTATCAATAGCGAGAGCACTATACATTTTGGTATTGTTATTGGGCAATCACTAACCGGCTATGTCATTTATAGACTACACTCTTTGACATCGTGTCAAGTACACTCGCTAGGTCTATTTCTGACAGTATGTGCCATTTGGATGGCGAATAGTCTCCCCGTCGATACTAATACTTCAAAAAGCATATCACCACGTCGAACTGACGGCCATCGTTAAAAAACTACCATACCACAACGTATAAAATTAAACTACAATTCACAAAGGAAAAGAATGCAGACCAAAGTTTGGAAAGCGGCCGGAGCATTGGCCGTGGCCTTGTCAGGCACGGTTGAGGCCGAGAGACCACGCATCTACTTCCCTCGACAGGTCAGGCGTGAGACCACCAACACCAACACCAACACCACGGTTACGGCTAAGCAGACCCTACCTGCGACCGCGAGCACTTTGACCACAAGCCAAGGGACCTCGTCGATTAAGCGAGAGATCGATTCGCTCACCCAATTTCTCTCGAGCATCTTCAAGCCTAGCTCCGACTCCCCCGACGCAAGCCTCACCAATGAGGACCCCAGATCTGCGACCACTGTCATTGTCAAGACCACCGTCACCCAGACTCAGGCGCCATCCGAGTCGGGCACCAGTGGCAGTACTCCTGATGTGGTTGTTCGGCCTACGACGAAGACCATTGTGAAGGAACAATCTACGTCCGCTGCGCCGCCCAGCCAAGATTCGAAGCCAGCAAGCGATTCGGAGAGTGATAGCACGATCCTTCTCGCTCCCACTGGTGTCGTCGTCGTTTCCAGCGAGAAGCCAGCCGAGTCTTCCTCAATTGTCCCTGCTCCTGCCACGACAGCAAACAAAGAACCCAGCACAGTCCTTACGACCAACGAGCCTTCGACCGAACCCACAGCTGTCAGCACGAGGGAGGGACTTCTGGACCCTGTCAAGTCTCTGGTCAACTCCTTGATCGCTCCCCCCAGCGAAACGGAGAAGAGCTCAGCCTCGTCAAGCGAGGCAGAGCAAACTTCTGCTCCTTCTGCTCCCTCTAGCGAGGCGGAGAAGACCGCTGCTCCTTCTAGTGAGGCAGAGAAGATTACTGCCCCCTCGAGCGAGGCGCAGAAGACTTCTGCCCCTGCGATTGAGACGGAGAAGAGCTCGACTCCTACTTCGCAGCCTGGCCTTTTAGACCCCGTTGGGTCTTTGTTGAGCACCATTCTTTCACCCCCTAGTGAGACCGAAAAGAGCTCTGCTCCTCCCAACGAGACGGAGAAGAGCTCTGCTCCTCCCAACGAGACGGAGAAGAGCTCTGCTCCTCCCAACGAGACGGAGAAGAGCTCTACACCTCCCGTCGAGACGGAGAAGAGCTCTGCACCTCCCAGCGAAACCACGGAGAGCTCGACACCAACCTCCAACCCAGGTCTTCTTGACCCTGTCGGTTCTTTGTTGAGCACCATTCTGGCTCCTCCAAGCGAGACAGAACAGATCTCAGCCCCCTCCAACGGTACGGAACCGACTTCAGCCCCCTCCAACGATACGGAGCCGATCTCGACTTCTACCCCGAAACCTGGTCTTTTGGATCCCGTGGAGTCTCTGTTGAGCACTGTTCTTTCGCCTCCTAGCGAGACGGAAAAGAGCTCGGCCTCTCCCAGCGAAACTGGACAGATCGTTACTCCAAGTGAAACAGAACAGCGCTCTTCTCCCAGCGCGACTGAGCAAAGTTCAGCTTCTACGACCAAGGCGGGTCTCCTGGATCCTGTTGAATCGTTGTTGAGTACAGTCTTGTCTCCTCCCAGTGAGACCACGAATGGCTCTGTCGAATCTTCGGCCTCTCTGGCCCCTTCGGCGACGACGCCTCTCCTGACCGCATCCGAGCTTCTGCCTACCGGCTCTCCGTCTCAATCTTCGATGCCCGATCAGAACGGCACCTCCGACGCCAGCTCTATTCTCCAGTCTGGTACTACTGACCCGGCCGCATCCTCAACTGGCACCCCAAGCATTTCCAGTGTTCTCAACTCTCTTCTACCCGGCGTTTCGAGCATTGTCGACTCTCTCATTCCCAACACCTCCAGCATAGTGCCGACTAGCATTCCCACCAGTGTCTCTGACCCCGGCATGCCCAACTCTACCGCCATTAGCACTGATCTTGCTGCGTCGACACCGTTGCCCGGAACCTCTCTTGAGACGAGCCTGGGTGGGCCGACGTCAACTAGTCTGAGCGCCCCAAGTGACACCGGCATTCCCGGCCTGAACACAACTATGACTGACGGTACCGCAATGCCTACGCCTCCTTCAACGACTGGAACTTCTGTGGATCCATCATCTCTTCCCTCAAATGCTTCGTCCCTTCCCGCAAGCGAAACTGGCATCACTGCGACGGACTTGACCCCTACAGTTCGACCGACCCCAGCATCCTCCTCAGCGGACAACAATACTAGCCTATCTTCTAGTGCATTGGAGAGCTATTCCACTGCTGACAAGACCAGCGTGCTGGTTGTGCCGACTCCGACAGAGACTGAAGTGGTTAGCTCCAAGGTGACGTCTGAACCAGTTCGAGTTTCCACTATCGAGTCCGCCCCCCCATCAACAGTCGAGACGACCGCTCCTGCTCCCACACTTGTCCTCACTTCGGATCCTATCACGAGCATTCGTCCTACGGCTACCCTGACAAACACCAACTGGCTTCCGACGGCAATTGTCTTCCAGCCCACTTCTGAAAGCGAATCGAACACTGCATCTGAACCTACTGCAACCGCTACCACCACTGGCTTGCCAGCAGGTATTCCCAAGATGATTGTGCCCGAGGACGTGGGACGCCCCGTTCCCGAGGGATCCACTCTCATCCAGATGGGATTTTTCAAGCCCCTCAACTACATGTTTGTGGCGAACAACTTCACGGCCGCCGCCCAGATCTTTGAGTGGCTGCCCCGAGGCCTTGCTGACTCGGGTGGCTTCTCCACTGATCGAGTGATGATCAAGGAGATTGTGCCTTGGGACACGCGGGAGAAGTGGACCTACGTCACGGCTCTGGTCAAGATCCATTATCCCGCCAATATGGTCGATGCTTTGGCCTTGGAAATGATGAATCCCAACTCCAAGCTGTACCACAACGACGTACAGATCGTTCGAGATCTCACTTCCGTGATCAACACCAAGATCAAGTTGTTGGGCGATGGAGACATGCCCGTCTCCGGTGGCGGTTCTTCGGACAAGCCCGACAACAACAACAACAACAGCAACGATGGGTTCGGCAACCACGGCAGCAGCAACCAGTCTTCCAAGGACAAAGCCACAACTGCTGGTATTGCGGTTGGTGCTCTTGGGCTGAGTGTTATGTATGGTGCGGCCATGTTCATTGTGGCTCGACGATACAAGCGCAAGCGCCAGGGACACCGACGTGCCAGTTCCATCGGCAGCAGTCAGCGATCTTCTGAGATGCAGTACACCGGCAACGGTAGCCCTGCCCTCATGGGAGGTGCGCTGATGAGCCGTGAGTTCCAGAACTATGGCGGCGCCGCACACTACACCGGAGGCGTGCAAGCCGGTGGTCGCAACAGCCACGGAAGTGGACGCAGCGGCGCGGGCAACTCTGGGCGCACGGCCTACATCTCAGCTCCCGTTGCCGCCGAGAACTCGCTCGGATGGAACTGATGACTAGCAGACTGCTATCTCTTTGTCCTTGCCAGCCAACCATCATTGCAGCCACACCTTTTGTCATGTCTTCCCTTGTAAGCTTCGATACCCTTCAGGCGGGGCCGGTTGTTGCTCCGACCCAGCACCCATCTAGGTCTGTGGCCGGGGCCGCTTCTTATCATCTCCAGCGCTCCCGCCCCTGCTTCGCTCATGAGGCCTAGCGGCGGATGCATTTTCTCCTATCACCATGATCATTTCTACAGCCCTCTCTCCTATGCTGCGACTGCGGCGTTTTCGGTTCGGTATAGAACTTGATGGTCGGATATTCCGGCCTGTCATGGCCGTCTTAGTCTCCCGGCGCCGCCCCAGGGGTAGAGCCTCGCCCTCTCATTCATCTTTTATGTTATGGCTCCATCCTGGCGACCTGGGCATCTTTTAATGCTTTGGTTCTCTTTTCCTTTCTATAACCCACACTCTATTTCCCCCCCTTTCATTTACCCGTGTTTCTTCTGCTTATCCTTGAAAACTTTCTTGGGTATGGAAAAGGTGGATGTTTTGATGTCAAGGATCAATGAGGGCTTCCTGCCGAGCTCTATCAATTCCGAAGGCTTTGAAGCTTGACAGACGGCGCAAGGCGAGAGCTTCCAGGGCCGGGTTGAAAGGAAGCCAGCTCGACGGGGATGGGTTGGAGCGGCAAATATATGTCAAGATGTATATTATAGAGAAGTCCGACGTCTCCTCGGCTTGACATGTTATGCTAGCGTCTTGACGGTGTTGTAAATTCTTGTTACCGAGATGATGATGATGATGATGCTTGTGCATTCTATAACAGCCTTGGCCTAGAAGCGAAACAATGTCTTGTTGAGAGAGCGAGACCTATGTTTTAGTGATTGTGACCGTAGCTGCCCACTGTAGTAGACATGGCCATTTGGATCGTGAACGTCCTGTAAGCAGGGGCGTGCTCGACCTGCTTGACCAGCACCACCAGCACCACCAGCACCACCAGCACCACCAGGAACCAACACGATGGGATGTCGTTAGTCTTCAGAAAGGGGTAAGACTACAACGCCGCACCGGCAGGGTTGGCGCCACCAAACGGCCAAGCGACTAGGAAGGTGGGGGTGTCGTGGAGATTACCTCTGCTTACGGACTACTCGAGTACTCGGTCGGTACTATGTATGTAAGTGCTTCCGCCGCATGATTGCTGCATGGGGCTATTAATACCCAAGTTAGTGACTACAGCATGTACTCCGTAGGCCCATCCATGCCATGGTGGGAACGACATGCTGGTCCATCGTGGTTGAAGACGCATGGCAGCCCTGCCTGCAGCCAGCGGCTTGGCCGGGCGCAACCTTGGACCGTCCATTCGTCTATTGGCGTTGTGTTGTCACAGCTGTGTACAGTAGGCCGCTCTCGTTCTGGGGCCCGGCTATTCAAAGTCTATACTCTTACTCGGGAGAGTACAGAGAACGGACGCGAGGCGATGCCACTGCTAGCGCGTGCTTGTTTTCCTCGCCAGAGGCGCGCCGCGGCAGCTAGCCATACCTTCCTTGCCTTGGCCACCAACTTGCTTGGTCTAGGCCCAAGATTAGAGGTCGTAACGCGAGTGGTGAGGGTGGTGTGAAAGCGGTGGCATTGGCGGTGGGGTGATCACTGGTGATTTGTGATGAGCTGCGATTCGAGGCCTCGTTAGTTGGTCGTGAGCAGGAACAGGGGGGAGGGAAGGCAGCTTATATCATACAATACGATGTGGCTAACATGCGTACATACCTAGGTACCTCTACTGTACTGTGCCTTAGGTACCTAGGTAGGTAACGAGCTGCATGCGCCTTGGATCCTTGGATCCTCATGGCACGCCGCCGCGTGCGAGGCTTCCATGGTTTGGTTTCTCTTTTTTTGGCAACAATTTTCTCGCAGCAGCTGACAGCTCCATTTGTCCATTCAGTCCTTGCATGCTTTACAATAACTGTGCCTGCCACAGGCGTTTGCTCGCTCGTTATTCATGACTCTTGGAGACGGCTCTGTGACGGCGTCGGAGAAATCGCTTGCGCGTGACTGAGACGGCCAAGGAACGAGCAAGCAAACCAACACTGACTGAAAGCTACCGGCCTAACCCCTTTATTCGTGAAATGATGAAGCCATGGTCAAACCTCGACGGCCTCGAGATCGATTCCCCAGACTGCCATAATACCTTGTCGTCAGGAAACTCATTCGTTCGATGGCCATCGCCCAATCCCGCCTCATCGTCTACTCTTTTCACTGCTCCACTGCTCTCACCACCGCTGCCATCGCATAGTCCAGCTCTTCGTCGAGAATCAGTCCCAAACAATGGAAAGCAGAGCGATAACACGGACCATAACGGCTGGGCGTCGCCTCGATCACCCAATCTCAACACTGTTCACGAGAGGCCCTACTATGACAGCCCGCCGAATTCCGCAGGCCTGAGAGGAGAACCGAATCCCCGCTCCCAAGGCTCTGTCGAAGTGCCTGTGACTGGAGGATGGGCACCGGGATGGTTATCACGAAAGACTCTTGTTGCCTTTTTCGGAACCTTTGTTTTACTGGCTGGCGCAGGCGAGGTGACAATGTGGTCTGTAAGGAAGAGCAACGTCGAAATACATTCGCAAGGATTGTGGACATTCGGACCCGTTATAGGTAAGTGCCCACTGATTCGTCCTGGGTCGGTACCCTTTCTCGACGTTGAGTAAGACGTTCCCGCTGACAAGCGACAGTCATGTCCATTTTGGCCATGCTTTGGTCCAGAGTTGAGACCCAAGCTATGCTCTACATGCCCTGGATCGTTCTCAAGGAAAGACCAAATACCGTTGAGGAAACTCGTCGAAAGCAAGCCCACCGGACAGTCTTATTGGACTACCCTAGCATGGGAAGAATAGAGTCGCTCTGCAAGGCCTTCCGCAATCGTCATCACCTCGTTGTCGCCTCTTCGGCCGGTTCTCTTCTACTGCAAGTTCAAATCGTGTTATCAGTCGCCGTCTTCTATCTCGATATTCGTACCGATGGCACAAAGTACCTGCGAATTCGTACTGGCATTACTCACCCTATCGTGGGGGTCTTTTGCCTGCTTGCCTTTCTGACTCTTCCAATGATCTACCATGCACCCCCCAAAAGCGGTGTCGCAGCACGCGATCCTACCACGATTGCAGGGACCGCCGCTTTGCTGTCTAGTAGTCGGCACTTCTTGTCACGGGTTAGTGGCACGGGAAATGCAACCATGGAAGGGGTTGCGGCTCGACTGCCTGGCTCTTGGTACACGACCGAGACACAACAACCTGGCAAAAAGCCTGGGGATGGTGAGACGTTCCAACTGAAGCAATTGGGTAGCGGCTCCGTTACGGTGGGCGACAGCCAATTCAAGGATGGAACCGAACCGCTCATTGGGATGTACCGACCATGGACAATCGGTATCGGAGTGCAGATAATGAGCATTGTAATTGTCGTTGCACTTCTGACGGGACTCTGGGTCGTTTTCGCACTCGGTGGAGGAAAGGCGGATGGCTTTGAGACAACGAGAAATGCATTCATCCTCTGGACTTGCTTTCCGACCTTGCTTCTAGCTGGAACGGCACTCTTTTTGAGCCGTGTTGACGACGACAATAGACGACTGACCCCCTTTCTCAAGATGACGGCGCAGCCGTGCCGTTTCCGCGACTCTCTAGGGCTTACTTATATGAACCAATTCGGACTTACCACAATAGTCAAGGCCTTTCGACATAAAGACTGGGGTGTCTTCTTGAAGAAGTGGATGGCAATATTGGGCTGGCTGATGCCCATCTTCACTGCCGGCTTATTCGCTATGAACGAGGTCGGCGTCAAGGCTCAATTCGAACTTCAACAGTTGACTGAGTTCCAATCGACCAGGGGACCTATGAGCGGAGCCTTGAGTGCCAATGTGGTCAAGGATGTGCTTTTAAGTACCACACCATGGTATCCCTCGTGGACATATTACGATCTTGCATTTCCCAGTCTCAAGATTGTTGGCTCTGGGAACGAGCAGCCGCTACCCGACACGCAGTTGGTGGCCCAAGTGACGGCGCTTAAGGCTGGCCTCACCTGCGACACCATGACACTCGAAAATGGTGATGGTGCCAAGTGGGAGTGCTCGCCACTAGGATCCAGCTCCAACGAAACAGCAGTCTGTCAGAGAGGGCAGTCACAGATAGGCTTGGTGGCGGCCACCTGCTCGAACATCCCTACAAAGCAGTCCGTCATCTATGTCTGGGGAAGCTGTATCGGCGATGGTGCCATCACCTTTCTCGCGTGTAACGAAACACTCTTGACGGTTGATGCCGAAGTCACATTCCACTCCGCAGACATGGCTATTGATACCAGCGCGATCCCTATTCCAGATGTTTCCAGCGAAGCCTTGGCGAATGTGTCTGTAGAAGTTACTAGCGCCTACGCTGCACTTGATGAGCTTGAATCCGATAAGGAGCCCAGTACTGCCGACCTTGATGGCTTTTTCAGGACTCTCGTCAACTCGCGGCTTGAAGTTCCTGCAGAACGCCTTGTGCTGCCTGAGCGAATCAATTCCGTGGTGCAGGCAATTGGCCGCCAACATGGCATTATCGGGGCCCAAGTGTTGAACAGTAACGAGATTCGTCGAAGAGTCGAGAATCCGAGCGACAGACTGCCTAACATCTCTGCATCTGTCGAGTACTACATTGCGCGACTGACCCAGGGACGGGTGCAGACCTTTGCCCTGACGGTGCTTCTCTCACTGATCTTGCTTCTGGCGGCACTAGCTTTGCGCACGACGCAGCGATGTACATTGCCCAAGAATCCCGGCAGCATTGCAGCGCAAGCTAGTCTCCTGGCAGACTCAACGTTGTGGTGGCGCCTCCCTGACGGCTCCGAATGGTTTTCGGATGATAAGCTGGCGCGACATCTCCGACGGGGGACATTTCGTCTCGGCTGGCACGCCAGAGGCACAGGCAAATCGTATTGCATTAGCAGCGTGCAACATGAGCCTCAGACGGCCCGACCCGAAACCAGGACGGTAAGGGCAGAGCTGGAGGGAGACTATACGTTTCCCTCGATTGGACACTATTTTAGCAGAGTGACTTCGGGATACGGAAATATTTCCCCTCGGTATGAGAAGGGGTCGCAGTAGTGCAGCAACGAACAGAATGGCTTTGGAAAATTCGAAGATTGTTGCTCATTTGGTCATGGAATTAGATGTATAAGTAAGGCGTTGGCCGGGGTTTATTAAGAGGCGCTGGAAGGGAATCATACTTGAGATTGTGGGGGAAATGAGGTTATGAGGAGTTCGTTTTGCCATGACGGCGCATATTGGGAACCAAGTGGATTGATAGCCGCAGGAATGAACGAAGCAAACGAGATGTTGACGATATGCTTGGCTGGACCTGACTGAGTCGGGCGCGGGAAGGAGAGGTGGAGCCCTGCTTACCATTTGATCTACGGGTATTTGAGGGGCAGGCTCGACCTGGCAAAACTGCCATGAAAGTTGAACCTACCACCCCTGTCGCTCTCGCAACCTACAGTAGGTACCTACTACTTTTTAGGTATCTCATCACGGAGGTAGAACTGTCGCTTCATCAGTCTGTTACTCGCATTGCCAACGTGTTCCTAGTCCGGCCAACATAAAAGCCTGGCTCATCGCGCGCACTCAAGTAGTGAGCGAAGGACCAAAATAGCCCTCATCGTGTCGGCGAGAGTGAACGGCCACCCCGCTTCGTCCTGCTGCCGAGTCTTCATCACAACAACTACACGCCCATCATGGCCTTCACAATGCATTCCCACTCCGGGCAATTTTGCCCGGGACACGCCAAGGACCAGCTTGAGGACATCATACGGCATGCTATATCCGTGGGCTATAAGACCATTGGCCTCACTGAGCATATGCCTCGTTATGAAGAGCGCGATCTCTACCCGGAAGAGGTGAGTGAAACCCCCCCTGCTTTGGATCTTTGGAATTGCCTGATGCAAGTTGACTTTGCATCGAATCTTCCTGTTTCACCTCAAGTTGTTACCTCAGTTGTATTGCCTCATCCCAGCTTACTGACAGCTTCTCTCAGCAAGATGATCCTCAAGCCTCTCTTGCAATGCTCCCCCCCCGCCATGAAGCCTACCTTATCGAAGCAAAACGGCTTCAGAGGGAGTATGCGTCTCAGATTCATATTCTCATTGGGTTCGAGGCCGAGTTCATTCGTCCAGAGTTTGAATCGCTCGTCCATGATCTTACCGTCGATCCCTGTGTCGACTATTTCATCGGCTCCGTCCACCATGTCCATAGCATCCCCATCGACTTCGACACGGAGACCTTTAGGGCCGCTCGTGACGTGAGCGGTGACGAGGAGCGTCTTTACCAGGACTACTATGACCTGCAATTCCAAATGCTCCTGGCTCTAAAGCCCCGGATCGTCGGACACTTTGACTTGATCCGTTTGTTAAGCGATACACCCGAAAGAGACATTAGAGAATGGCCTGGTGTCTGGGACCGGGTGAAGCGAAATCTGAACCTCGTAGCTCAGCAGGGCGGCTGGTTGGAGTGCAACAGCGCAGCGCTACGGAAAGGACGGAAAGAACCGTATCCTTGCAGAGTTATCGCAGAGGTCAGTACAGCGTGCATGGTCAAAGCACATCCGCAGCAGACAACATTCTGATACCCCCTGTCTAGGAATGGCTCAAGATGAATGGCAAATTTACCTTTTCAGACGATAGTCATGGGATCGCACAGGTTGCCACAAACTACGCACGAACTGTCACATATCTCGAGAGCCTCGGAGTTGAAGAGGTCTGGACATTCAAGCGAGCGCCCCATCCGTGGAGTACTGGCGACAAGAGGGCAAAGATTGAGGATGTGAGCGTGCCACTGACTGCCTTCCGAGACCAGTTCAAAGCGGACTAAAAGGTACAATTGATCAAACATTTAAGATGGAATATAGATTAACATAGGTCTAGTTGGTTCAACGACTGCTTTTTAGGATAGAAGAGGGAAGGAAACGGGTATCTTGAAGAAGTGATGTCTTGACGTCCAATCCCATGTGGACCGAAATGTCTCCATCGACGAGGTTAGAGGCTTGGGAAGTAGGTAGGAATCACGAGTTAAAGGAGTGTAAATAACCACAATCTTAAGGACCAACTTGGTTGTAGTTATCAAGAGCGTATACATAGCTCTTTGGACATTGTCTCCAGTGAAGACATGAGTGATACTCTGACCAGTGGCTCGGGCCTCATTCTCTGGGTTGCACATTGAATTTTGGAGGCGGACTGGCCTTTTTGGGCGATTGCCCGGGGCGTGGTGCAAATGGAATTCCAGAGGTATAGTGGAACAGGGTACTCGGCGCCTTCACGGGACCAGGTGTGGTAGCCGGAGTAGACTGCGAAGTGGAAGACGGTGCATTTGGCGGCATCCACCGAAGTGGCTCCTCCTGTGGGACCGCGACCGGTACTGGTCCATCTGGCTTGTATGGGATGAAGCCGTCAGGAGATTCGTCTCCGGATTGTATGGCAACTGATGGTACGCTGGGAGAGGTGGCAGGTGGAGTTGTTCGCTTGGAATCTGGCGGAGTGGTGTCGAACGGATTGTCGTCCTGGAAGGAGGCCGGACACTCGCCGGAAGAGATTGTAGTGGTTGGAGTGAGAATTCGGGAACCTGACGTTGTTGTATGCGTAGGCGAGGGCACTGTATTATCTGTAAACGTCGGAGCGGAGACCCCAGCCTCACTGGAAACGATGTTTGAAGTCGTTCCCATTGGAGGCGGCAAGGGCCTCTGAACCTTTGTTGGCGGGGAGGCAGTTGGCAATGCCTTTTCAGTTTCAAGCTTGGCCTTCTCTCTTGCTTCCTTCTCTCTTGCTTCCCTTTGCGCCGGAGTAATAAGGTTGATCCTAATTTTCCTCATACCAGAAGTGAGCCTGTCAATGTCGTCCGTCTGTCCTGTTGGCGAGCGAGATCCGGCGGCTGCACTTTCCCCGGACACAGCCCCCGCTGGTTTAGAGATCTTAGTTACAGTCGCCGCTTTCTTCGTTCCGCGGCTTGCTTTGGGAATACCCTCTCGAACGGCTGTAGAGGCCCTCGCCTTCTTAACAGGCGAGGTGTTACCGATATAGCCCGGGATACCGGTTGATCGGATTGCGCTGCCGTTATCCGAGTGGGTAACTCCTAACATAGAAGGCGTCTCACTAAGACGTCGACTGGCTCTCCTTGCTGGTAGCTGGGCACTAGATCCAGCAAAAGTAGAACTCTCGATTTCCGCCTTCGTGAGCACGTTAGCGTTTGTGTTGTACCTAAGGTACCTAGGTAGGAAGGTAGTTGCCTTGGTACAGGTGGAGAACTTACGTTGTCTGTCACTGCAGAGGTAGTTGCAACCGTCCTCCTGCGGCTCTTGGACCCCCTCTCCAAGCTGGTATCAGTGGCTGGCGTAGATGGCCTAGATTTTCTCTCACGCAAAGCCATTCGCGATGTCGGTCTCGAAGTAGCCGGCGCTGGAGGAAGGGGAGGGATGCCCAGTATTATTGATTGCCGATCTCGTCTAGCCTTGCTGGCTTCAGCATTCAAATCCTGAGGCTTGCAACTGTTTGTCTGTCGATCAGAAGGGATGAGCACCTTGCTGAGCTCGCAGGAGGCAACAGTCCAAGGCACGTCTGGAATAGGTGGCGTAGGCGGTCGTACATTCGACGTATAAGAGAGACCAGAAAGGCTCCGCCGCATCTTGGTGGGGTCGACAACTTTGGCGGTGGATGCTTGTGTCGGAGAAGAGTACGTCGGCGCGATGCCAGGTACTGGCACCTTTTTCGGCGGCGGGAGGGGGGTAGCGATAACTTGCTCTAGTTCATCGAGCCTCTGGGAAGACCACCACAAGGGGTCATAGGCGTGCAAAGACGCCAACGAGGAATTACCTTTAGCGCCATATTCCTCCTTCTCCTGAGGACCCTGAGTCCCCTGGCTCATCCCGGCAGCCAGGCTCTCTCCAGTGTTGAGATGGTGGTCCTTGTTCTGATCGCCCACGAGACCGCTCAAATGGCTGAAGACGCCCGAGCATAGAGCTCTGTCACTGTAGCCACCCTCCAAGACACTGATTACCCGCCCTTCAACAAACAGGCCTTCTTCTGCAGCAACTTTGACAACATCCTGCGCAATACGGGCATAAAATTCGGTGGGAACGTTGACCTGGTGACGTTGCATGCCCGAGCTCTCCCATTCACTAGCATCGAATCCAGCGGAAAAGAAGATGGCGGCCTTGGGAGGCTGATTAGAGAGCCTCAAGCGTTCCGCCTGACTCTTGAGATAGTTTCTGACCTTATCCAAGAGAATGGCATATCTGGATTTGTATAGCTGCCAGAACTCCTGTTCCGACTTCCACGATTGAAGGTGCACGTTCCAGATGGTTTGGCCGTGCGCGTTGTCGATGCAGATACTAGCATTCTTAACCTTTTCCTCGTCGCCCCATTCACAGGGGTACGAGTTGATGTCGTGCAGACTGAAATATCCAATGGACGACTTCTTCCACGCAGCTGCATTCTTGGGAGCAGTCTGACTTCGAGCGTTGTGCTGCCATGTGATGGCTTGCGACCCGTCGCCATGATGCAGGTCAAAATCAATAATGGCAGCGTGAGTCAGACCATGGTTGAGCATAGCGTGCATAATTCCGACGTGTACATTGTTAACCCAGCAGAACCCCGATGGATGTGACGCTGAGCAGTGGTGTCCCGGCGGTCGGACGCCGACAAATGCTCGTCTGGGACCGGAACCAAAGACGGTGTCTACCGCCTCGCATACGGCTCCGAGAGCACCTTCCATGGCATCCAAAGACTCGGAGCAAAGATAGAGATCGCCTTCGTGAAGCTTTTCCGGCACTTGCTCAGATCCTCTGTCCATTTCAGGTCGCTGAAGCTCCTTTCCTCCCATGGCTAATTTCGACTCGGCTGAGTCGCACATCATCTTCAGCTCTTCCATCCAACTAGTTCCGTGTACATTGGTGACGGCTTGGGACAAGAGCGAAAGCCTTCGGTCCGTCTTGTGGATTTGGAATGGGATGCTCCGTAGGCCACCTACGTCGAGGTCAGGATGGATAGGCACCTCGCCTTCGCAATGACGTCCTCCCAGGCGTACGTAGGCCGCCGAGATTCCTAGTACAGCCGCTTTGACCCTTTCTGGGCGTTCCACAATGGTGCCGAGGGCGCTCTTGGATGTTCGAGGACGTGAGAAGCGATGGCCGTATACAGCGTCGTTGAGAAGGACAACGACATCCGACTTGAAAGTAGTTGATGGTCCATGATGAGTCTGTACCTCATTCTTGAAGAAGTCGCTTGCGATGGAAGCCGCCGTAGGGATGTACTTTTCTACGGGCGGCGAAGGACTGCCGAAATGGGGCGTCTTGGAGCCGGGAGGAGAGACCCGTGCAAAACTCGCCCGCCGCGAAGAAGATGGACCTGTGGCTGCACCAGAACTGGAGCGAAGAGAGTTCATAGAAGCCTTGCGAAGAAGAGTCGGGTTCGGGGTCGGGGTCGTCGCACGGCTGTAGGATGCGCTGCGGGAAGGGAGGCGCGGCGAATGGGGGACACGGGCACCTGGGATTGGGATAGGGATAGGAGCGTTTGGCTGTGATAGGTGAGGGGAAGTAGATCCATTGAGGGCTCCAGGCGAGGTTGAAATGGACATTTGTTGCAGTGAGTGAGTCAGATCAACGTCGTCGCTGCTGCTGCCACTACCGTTGCCGTTCATCCTGAATGACTGCCGTCGCAGGGGCGGCGGCACATTGGGTTGCGACGCCATGCGCAAGCGATGAAGCTCACAGAAAGAGGAACAAACTGGAATAAGGAAGAGTATTCAGAGTGAGGACGGCCAAAGACAAACACCGCTAGCAGTGGCGAGAGGTAAAATGAGACGACTCCCACTCGACTCAAGAGAGTCTGCGATTGAATATCGCAGCGCCCTTCTTTGTCGTCGGGAGTTGCCCCTCTAATTACTGTAAGTCATGGGTCTCGCGTCGAACTGTCCATTGGGCGCGTCATTGGGTCACGTGACCATCCATCCCTTGGAGGCGGTGACAAACAGGGGACAGTGAGGGAATGCAATGCCATCTGGCACGTGGAGTTCCTCGGCCACCTCTATCTGCCAGGCGTGAGGTGGCAGATTGAGAACCAATCGTCGGCGTACCAAAGTGAAGCAATCGCCATCTCAAAGTACAAAAAGCTCTTTAACTTTTGATCAGTCAAGTATCGAGGGGAGGGCGGGACGAACACGGAGGGTTGCAGGTTGACTGATGCGTATGTATGTACTATGAGCTGGTATAAACCCCACTAGCAATGAATGATATTGCAGGGTTGGGTGTCGGGTTGACATGCACGTGGGGATGCCGATGGGCCGCCATGACAGCCTCCAGCAGCTGAACTGAAAGAAGCCAGAAGAGGCAGGTCCTTGAATCGCCACGTTGGATGCCAGCTATGCCACCGAGCAGCCCGCATCTGGAGTCTGTGAAGTGCTACGGCGACGAGCCGACGCACAACGCGGATGGGAGGGATGGATGAATGTTGGTTGCAACGTCCAAAAAGACTAATTAGGCGGCGTGTGAGATGTGAGAATGAGAGTGAGACAACAGCCACGCTACAGGTTGGTCCCGGCTGCATTGGTGCAGATCTATTGTAGCCAGACAAACAGACAAGACTGACACCCGCCTGTTTCTTCAGCATGCATGCATGCATTGCCAGGCTAGCAAGACAAGGATAAGCGAAACCGTGCAGGGCCATGGGATGGGATGGGATGGGATGGGAGTCTTGGAGCGGAAACCGGACCGCGGAACCATACCACATGGCCTAGGTACCTAGGTACCTAGGTACCTAACGAGCGACCATTGCCTGGTATCGGCCATTGCCAAATCAGGCTCTCTCAACAATCATCTGCCCACCTAGGCTGCCAATCGTCCAGGTACCTTAGGTAGGTCGGTACCTACTTATCCATCCAGGCGCTCAGGCGCACGCTTATTAGTTGGCCCAGAGAAGCCGGGGCTTTAACTTGTTAGCTCCAGCGAAGGAATAAGAAGCATGTCTCGGCTGATCAGGGTCATTTCCCAGTCAACCGTGCCATAGGCTGGCTATCGGGAGCCCGCAGTAAGGTAAGAGCGTTTCATCTTCAAGACTTGGAGGAAGAGGCTTGCAGAGGAGATTGCCGCTAAAAGAGATGGGATCCCAGTGCTGACTTTGTCGGTGGACGATAAAGCACTGCTTCGGCAAACATCAACGGCGGGAGGAAGAGTAGTATTGGCGCTCCAATCCGCCCCGCAATACCTACCGCAAGTGCTGATGAGAAGACTGATCAGGCGGTGCCAGAGTCATTTTCCATCTTCATCCTCATTTTCGGAAACCACAACTACTGTAGCAGCTGGCCTGTTCGGACAGTCGTTGAGTCAAGTATCATCGTGCACAAACGCTGCGTACATGACTGCGACTCGCCTTCTTCTACTTTTGAACACGACGACATGTTACCCTTCCATCGCCATGACTGGTCTCCCTCCTCTTCCTCTTCCTCGTCTATCAACAATGGCATTTAACTCGCCTGTGTGGACCCTTTTATCCTAGCTTGCTCAGCCCAGGTTTCCACCCCTGGGTTAGCCTGCTCCGGGCCTTTCCTTTGCTGGCCTAGCCAACGTTGAACAAGGATGAGTCCACCTGCAAGAGTGTTCAGCTCAGGCACATCACGTCCGCCTCATTGGCCAGCTTCGCCGACACATCCATCTCTGGACAGGGGATCAGGTCTGCCTTATGCTTGGCTACACAGCCGGCTTGATTGAGCCCCGGCTCATACAAGCAAGCCGGGCTCAGCTCATATAAGCCCCAACGATGCCAGCCATGGCCCTTTGCCTGGCCTCCTTCTGGTCTTCTTCTCTTGTCTGGACGCATCGCTTTACTGTTGCTCTGTAGTGTGCCTGCCAAAGAACAGCAACCCAGTCATCCATCACCCGTGTCGAAACGGTCACAATGAAGAGCACTGTCCTCACCCTCGTCTCTGTCGGCAGCGTTGCTGCCCAGATCAACCGGCCTGCTGCTCCTCAAATCACTCTTCCTCCTAGCTTCCAGATCGCTGCTGTCGACCCGGGTGACCCAGGCTATGTGACTTGCTCTTCTGCCCAGGTCTTCGTCCAGTCATGTATTCAGTCGCTGGGCGGTGCAGACAAGCTTCTTGAGGCTGCACCCAAAGACCTCCTGGCCTGCGCCTGTTGCGCAGATAGCACCCCTTTGGCCCCTTACTACTCCGTCTGCTCCAGTTATCTTGAAGACGAGGCTCCCGCTCTGTCGACGCAGTACAGTGGTACGTCGATCCCATACCAATCGCAAGACTACTATCCCACTGACCTTTCCATCAAGCCTTTGACAACCTGTACAGCGTCTGCGCCGCCAGCGGTACTTGCAGCGCCAGCAGTCGTGCCACCCGCACCTCCGCTCGGGGTGCTGAGATCAGCAGCAGCAGCAGCAGCAGCAGCGGCAGCAGCAGGACCATCACCTCTGCGAGTGCTTTTGGCACCATCACCAGTGCCCCCACCTCCGTTCTCCCAGCCTGCAGTACCATGCTGGACCTCTGGATGTCATGCTCCCAAGACACGCCCGACTGGATCCAAGCGCCCTTCCGCGAGCAGGCATCTTGCCTTTGGTACGTCTGTCCTTGTTGGAAACGCCCGTCGTTGTTTCCCGCGCTAACGCCTTCTTCATTACAGCTGCCGCAGCCGTCGAAGCTCCCTTACCTGGACTGACGAGATGGACAAGGCTGCCCAAACCTGTGCTAGCTGGGCCAGCAACGACAACACGGTCTTCTTCTCTGGTAAGTTGCAGATCGATCTAGTATCACGCACCAATCAGATGCTGACATAGAGCCTTCAGCCGCCTCCCGTTTCACTCACTTCTGTGACCGTTTCAGCGACGTCTGCGAGGGTGCCACTGCCACCAAGACCAGCGACTCCACCGAGACCACTGAGGCTTCCGCCTCTGATGAAACTGCCACCGAGACCAGCGACAGTGGTACCGAGCCCATCACTGTTACCGTTGCCCCTAGTGCTTCGCAGACCGATTCCGCAGCTGCCAGCGTCCGCGTTGGCGGTGCTGCAGCAGTTCTCGTTGCTGCCATTGTCATGGCCTTGTAAGAAGGATCTGCTAACACGAGTTATCTCTTGACGGCCGCATGAGTTGGGATACCCTGGAGTAATGACATTTGGGGTTAATGGATGCTTGGCAAACTTAATTGGGAGCATGACGAAATATACCTAGGTAGTTCGTGCCTGTTGACTCGGGGGAGCATGTCACCGACGATATCATCTCGTAGTATCTGTGGAGGATCTTAATGCATCACGCTACAAAAGGAATGCTCGCTGAATTGTATGCTTTGGTGATTTCTTTTGATTGCGCTTTTCCATGTGCCCTGTCTATTCTGCCAGTAGATCAATGCCGACAGACTTCAACGCCCCGGTTGCCCACTCCGGATACAGCGTTTTATCCGAATACAGGCCCGCAAAGAACTGATGGACATATGCGGGGAACTTGTCCTCAATAATCGATTGCCGTATCTCGCGCATGAGGTTGAGCTGATACCAGACGTTGTGAATGGTCAGCAAGTGAGCTGCCACCGTCTCCTTGGAGGCGTTGTGGTGGACGAACGCTCTCGTGATGCCCATGCCACCGTCTCCCGACCGGCAGCACATGCAGCCACAGCCGTCTTCGATAGGGCCAAAGTCTGTAGCATGTTGCTGGTTGCGAATGTTGACCATGCCGTTCTTTGTAATGGCGTTGCCGAATCGTGCCGTCCGCGTAGGCCACACGCAGTCAAACATGTCGGCACCCAGAGCGACGCTCACCACCAGGTCCTCCGGGTATCCAATGCCCATGACATAACGAGGCTTCAGGTCGGGGAGAAGCGCCGTGCAGGCCTCTACAACCCGGCAGTAGTCGGCCTTGGCCTCGCCACCGCTCAATCCGCCGATGGCAATGCCAGGCGTGTCGCGTGCCAGCATCTGCTCGCAGCACTCCCGGCGCATGTCGAGGTCCAGGCCGCCTTGGATGATGCAGAAGAGGTTCTGCCGGTCCGTGTTCTTGTGTGCTGCGATGCATCGGTCGAGCCACCGCACACTGCGCTCCATGGCCTCGCGCATCCGTGCCTTGTCGGGTGAGGTTGTGACAAGCACGTCGTCCAGTTGCATCATGATGTCACTGCCAATGGTGTTTTGTAATGACATGGAGTGCTCAGGGGTAAGCAGCATCGGCGAGCCGTCGTGAGGACTCAAAAACTCCACGCCCTGCTCGGTGATGGTTGCGAGCTTGAGAAGGCTGACCATCTGGAAGCTGCAAGAGTGTCAGTATTGAGGTCGCACGAAGACAAATGTCTGCTTCCGAATAAAGACGTACCCTCCACTGTCCGTCAGAATATTATGGTTCCATCCTTGAAGCTTGTGAGCACCGCCGATGGCTTCAAGCACGTCCTGCCCCGGCTTGAGGCCAAGATGGTATGTGTTGTTTAGGCAGAGACGGCAGCCCGTCTCCTCTAGTTGTTCAGGAGTCAAGCCCTTGAGAGACGCCTGAGTCGCCACGGGCATAAACAGAGGCAGTTGTACAGGGCCGTGAGGCAGAGTCAAGTTGGAGGCGCGCGCTCGTGTTGTCTAACTTGGATGAAGGTGTGAGACTCGCGTGACAAGCCAAGAACGAGCAAGGTGAGGGAGTCAAAGGGGAACGCAAGGTAGAGAGAGACTCACCGAGCAACGTGCCACAAGCTCAAACCTGAGAGCTGGCGACGTATATATGTTGGAGGAAGCCATTCTCTTCACTGCTTGCATCTCTGACGACTTGAAGCGAAAATGAGTCTGGAGTCTCAACGGCGTCCTCACCTCCTCACTTCAGTCAGGCTCGTCGAAGGAATTTCTCACAATGAGCATTCGACCGTTGTCGTGGGAGTACAGTACGTACCGCCAGTAAGTAGAAGCGAATCAGAGCAAATGCTCCCGTGCTTTGGGTTGTTTGTGGGGGGCAAATCCCCTGGAGCCAGCAGCCTCCAGCAGTCCGTCCAGCAGCTCTTTCGGGTACTATCTGGGTACCTGGGTAC
Source organism: Pseudonectria foliicola (assembly GCA_003693505.1). Taxonomy (NCBI): domain Eukaryota; kingdom Fungi; phylum Ascomycota; class Sordariomycetes; order Hypocreales; family Nectriaceae; genus Pseudonectria; species Pseudonectria foliicola. Next base: position 57,586 of record QUZD01000034.1, on the reverse strand, counting down.
CTCCCTGCGCCAATCCATCCATGGGTTCTACTCTGAGGTTCCAGGCAGGTCCGGGTCAACACCGGCAGATTCCAGCTATCAGCGAATTTTCCTCTCATGGCATCAGCCAGATAGACGTCCCATCATCCAATCTACCAGCAATTGAGCTTGCCAACAGCTCCCAGAGTTCGCCATGAGGGGACGAAATGTGTCGCCCGGAGCGGCGCTGCTGCGCTCATCGCGTCTCTTCTCCGTCCCGAAACCCCTACCCGAGCCGCACTCGGCGACCACTCGCATTGGCGATCACAAGTCGGCAACAATGACCCGACCGTTCCCCCAGCACCAGACCATCACCTCGCCGCTCGCCTCTCGGGAGAAGGGAGACTGGGGCCTCAAGCGCCCGCTCCCTCTCTCCAACACCATGACCACGTCGACGCCCCTGATCCGCGTCAAGCAGGTCGACTCAATCGAGACCATCACCGACTACAAGTCCGCCGCCGACCACGCCCTATCGCTCGAGAAATTCCAGGAGCTAAGGGTTGCCATGTCAATCCCCAAGGGCAACGACCGCGACGGCACCACCACCATGTCCGATTCCTGGCGCAAGTCTGTCTTTGAGGAGGACATGGACTTCACCACTGCTCGCAAGGGCAAAGCTGACGACAAGCGATGGAAGTTCCGAGGCCCTTGGCTGGCCAGGATGGCAGAGGGAGACTTTCAGGAGTATCTTAACAGGACGGTCCGACCGCGCCGTGAAGAGTTCCGCGCCTTGTTGAAGGAGAAGTTGGCCGCCAATTTGACGGCCAGGCAGAACGCTGCCGCGGTCGACCAGGGCGTCGTGCCGCCCCCTGAGGTGACCCCGTCAAAGATTACCAAGGATCAGTTCACGACCTACGTGCGGTCTCTGAGAAACGACCGTGCTACGCTCTACGGCCTAGTCTCCAAGTTCCTCGACCTCGCGCCCCTCGGTCAGCCTGTCGGTATCATCCAAAGTTTCCTCGCCGGAGAGAACGCTGCGAGCGACAGCCCCTACGGAAAATCCGGTCCCCCGCCCAGCCATCCCTCAGGAGGTATCAGCTACTTGAGGACCAACTCTTACATGGAGAACCATCCCGTGTATGGCCCTCAGTCGCGACGCACCCCCGTCGCCGCCCGAGTGGTATACCCCAGGAGTGGTCCATCCCCGGCTAAGCTTGGTGTTGGTGGCTTCGTTGCGGACACGCCTTCTGGAGACAACGAGTTCAACATGAGGGCTGGCAGACGCGTAGCACAGCACAAGAAGATGCTTGCGGGCATCAACCACCTGGACACCGAGACATTTGGTGGCGCCAAGGCCTTTGTCGACCCTCAGAGTGCCATCATTGACCCCAGCGGCAGCGTGGTGTTGCAGCTTCGAGAAGCCGGCCCCGAGTCGCAGCTCATCGCCAAGGAAGCCAAGGGTAAAGGTGAAGTATATTCGGCTGAGAAGCCAGTCACCCGAACGGAGCGGAGGAGCGAGGCTGCTGACCCTTGGAGAATGGACAAGGTTGCCAAGGAGGTTCTGGGGGAAGACGCCCTTGAAGATGCTCACCTTAACGAGAAGGACATTATCGGGAGTTCCAGTAGCTACGGGCTGGACGCACAGCGATAAAGCAGGGATTCTGGATCACAAGGTTTGTGCGACGAAGCATGAACAGAGTTGTATATGATAGCATCCAAGTCTTCCCTGGTTGAAGGGAAACCTTTGTACCAAACTGTACAATTAGAATTGAATCAAGCATCAAATGATTGTTTCTCCTGGAGCAATATCTTGAGCAGGTGGGAACACCCCCAAGGATCAGGCTCAAGCGCTTCGTAAGTGATGTCAGGACGAGACTAGGATCGATAGCTACTGAGGTCCCGCTGCGGCTCGAAACGGCTAGTGGGTGGATACATGTGTGCAGACAATGACAGAACTCACCAGTTTGAGGCTCACATCAGTCACATGATCATTCATGTGATCCACCAGCGAGCCCTAATGCCCAAAGTACCCACACACCACTCAACACCAATTCCGGGACTTGGGACGGAATTTCTCGAGCGACAACTTCACAACCCATCACCCCCCCGATCACCAGTCCAATACCGCCAAAATGGGTCGCGTTCGCACCAAGACTGTCAAGAAGTCCGCCAAGGTCATCATTGAGCGGTACTACCCCCGTCTCACCCTGGACTTCGAGACCAACAAGCGCATCTGCGATGAGATTGCCATCATCGCCTCCAAGCGCCTGCGCAACAAGGTTAGCAACGACCAGAAACCACGACAAGATTGAGGCAACTTGCTGACTGAGATGCGAAATCAGATTGCCGGATACACCACCCACCTGATGAAGCGTATCCAGCGTGGCCCCGTCCGCGGTATCTCCTTCAAGCTTCAGGAGGAGGAGCGTGAGCGCAAGGATCAGTACGTTCCTGAGGTCTCCGCTCTGGACTTCACCCAGAACTCCGAGAGCGGCAACCTCGACATCGATGGCGAGACCAAGGACCTCCTTAAGCACCTCGGCGTATGTTTCAAACCCACGCCCAGGAACTCGACTTCGATCAAGACGATAGCTAACTTCTGCCTCAGTTCGACTCCATCCCCGTCAACGTCATCCCCGTTACTCAGGCCCAGGTCCCTGAGCGCGGCCAGCGACGATTCGGCGACCGCCGCCGCGATTAAAAAGTTGATTTTTGGGAACATGGGTGTTTGGCATTTTTTTAGCAGGGTTTTGCTACTGGCGTCTTAGGACAGTGAGTGCATAGGTCTCAAAGAAAGATCTTCCAACCCCCCAAGGTGTCGCCGATTCTCTAGATGTCTCTAGAGATGACGCTTGATCGCCAATTTGCTTGCCTATTGTCTTCGTGAAAGTGAAACTTTCATCAAGCATACGACGGCTTTGTGATTCGAGACCGGTCGTGCTCCAGCCGAATACGTGATGAGCGATCTGCACATCACTCTGCTCATATCTGGCAGGCATTGTCTTCTCCAGCACTTCCACACTCGTATTAAATGTTAAACTCCGCCAACGCCACGTCTAACTTTCCTAAGAATTGTGCTATGATCCTGTTGTTTCTGGTGTTCTGGTCTGGAGCTTGCTCTTGTAGCCTTCGACAACCAGATGGCCTTCGTCATCTAGGTTCTCGGGGTCTACGTTAGGAGTAGGAGCTTTAGGTTCCTTTTCGTTGAGCGTAACTTGGATCTTCCGCGTTGAGCCTGGACGGGGCTCTCCACGTTCGAGTGCCAATGCGGCTGTATCTCGTGCAGCCTGCAGCTTATCCTCCAATCTTAGCTCTCCAAGCTTTCGCGCGGTCCGATCGGCCTCGGTTTCTGCCGATCTATCTTCGTCGAGTAGCTCGATCTCAATATCGGGGATGCCAGCACGCTCCCACGCTGCAGTCTCATTAAGTTGGACCTTTACGTAGAGTGCGCGGCGTGCGCATTGCTGGGAACACCACTGTTCCACATCCTTGCGCTTCACGATCTCGCCGTTGCCCATAATCTTCCACTCACCGCCAGGACCAAGCTGGCGGCGAGGTTTAGGGCAGAGGGTATAGCCGCAGAGCCCATTGACGTTGCGTTCGATGATGAGGTCGTCGTAGTCGGAGGGTTGGAATAGGCGTACGTGAGCTTTGAAGTCGACAACATCAGAAGAGGCAGGATTTGATGCATCGTTGGGCGGGTCGGTGACCAGTGGGTATTCCGAGAGCAGAACCAAGCTGTCCAGGATCTCGGCTTCCATCTCCTTTCGTTGCTGAATGATTGTGGCATGCCGTAGAGCGACCTCTCGTGAGTCGGAGGCTGGTTCCTTCTCGTCTGGGGCTTTTTTCAGAATGCCCTTGGGCTGCTTGGAGGCCATGCTGAAGCGGTCTCAGTTGGCACCGGCGGGATGTCATGCGGGAAGTGACGCTGGAGGGCGGCAAGAGCTTCCAGAGATGATAGGAAGGAAGCAGCTGATAGTTGGTGAGTCAAGTGGAAAGGTCAGAAGTCCATAGGAATGGGGGAAGGGTGAAATTGCAGCACCCCGCTACGTTTCGTTTCGTTGCCCAAGTTGTGATGTTGAGCAAACAGTCAGCCACACATTAGGTGGGGAGAGAGCAAGCCCGCTATTCTGTGTGCTGGCAATCGGGATAGCACTTGCAGGTAGGTGGCTCGTAGCTTTCCAGGCCATCTTGGAGAGAGTACCCCGAGGTATAGCGCTGCGCCACACAATCATAAGGGGCGCTGGCCGGTGGTCGCCAGACTGCCAGAGTGTCAGAAAGCCCCGGGTACTCGGCAGGCTAGGCCTACAGTACCTCCTACAACGATTACGACATGGATCAGGTACCAAAGATACATGTCGTCTTCAGCCACGCCATGCTGCTCCCTCTTGGAATCCCCACGTTACCTTATGTACCTATTGTTGCTGTGCAGCGCATTGCTCCATCGTCGGAGCACGGGGAAAGCAAGGGGGATGGACGGTCCTTGATTAAGACGGGACGTTGGGACACACAAAACTCTGCAATCTTGACATATCAACCCCAAATTCTATCTGGTTTGACAGACGGCTGCGGGGATAACGAAGGAGATCAAAGGGCTTCGGGTACCGTACTTTGATGGGCAAGACTCCCCGTTGCCACCTTGGCCTAGCGCATGGAGTGATGAGACCAAAGCGCTGACGTCGACACGCACGCTCCAGCTGTATGAGATCCGCTAGACCTCACAGCCTACCTCCTAACCTACCTACCATTACCATACCTACCATACCTTACCTTACCTTACCTTGCACCCCAAACACTGGCCTATTCCACTTCTCTCTGCCACCTCCAGCTCAACAGCACGTCCATTGCGACTCGCCCGTCGCATCCTGATAACGGCCCAGCCCGACTGCCATCCAAAGCGCCCGCGCTCATCTCCGCCGCCCGCCATCCGTCGGGCTCTCCTCATCAAAACGGCTGACGAAAACCCCTGTCGGGCCCCACACAGCAGCGAGGGAGCAAGGTGTCTGGCTTGTCTGGCTTGTCCCTGTGTCGAGAACACGCTCTGCGGCAGACTGTTCGTCTCTCCGACCATCCTGCAACAGAGCCGCTCACGGCACGTCCACGTCCACCATGGCTACGCCATTCAAGGTCAAAGCCGTCTACGACTACTCGTCCCCACACGAGGATGACCTCAACTTTGGCGTTGGTCAGATCATCACCGTTACCGAGGAGGAGGATGCCGAGTGGTTTAGCGGGGAATACGTTGGCGACGATGGCGTGAAGCAGGAGGGCATCTTCCCCCGCAACTTTGTTGAGAAGTTTGAGCCTACTGCTCCTCCTCGGCCGACTCGGACTCGTACCAAGAGAGACTCTTTGAAAGCTGCCCAGCCGGCCGACGACCCCATTGACACTCCTGCTACTGCTGTTGCCGCCTCCTCGCCCCCGCGAGCCCAACCCGAATCTACCTCAGTCCCCGCGCCCAAGCCCGAGCCAGAAGTTGCAAATGTCAACGAGTCTGTCCAGCCTCCCCCCGAATCGACTCTTGCCGCAGCTCCAGAAGCTCCCCATCCGAAGCCTGTTGAGCCAGTCGCAGCCCCTGCTCCTGCTCCCCCGCCTGTTGCTCCGAAACAGACTCAAGCCCCAGCGCCGGCTCCTGCGCCTGCAGTTGCGCCGAGCCAAGCCTCGAAGCCCAAGGCACCTCCCCCTGTTTCCGAAAAGCCATCCAGCAGCTCCTTCAAGGATCGCATCGCGGCGTTTAACAAACCCGCTGCCCCTCCAGTGGCCCCTTTCAAGCCAAGCGGGCTTGGTGGTGGTGGTGGGGTTGGGTTCATCAAGAAGCCGTTCGTAGCCCCGCCCCCGAGCCGTCATGCCTACGTTCCTCCTCCCCAACAGGCCCCAACGGCCAAGGTCTACCGGCGAGACGAGGATCCCGAGATCAAGGAGCGAGAGGCAGAGACTCAGGGACAGGCTGAAAAGGCCGGTCTTGTCCCTACGGATGCTCCGGAAGGCCAGGAGGACCAACCCAAGCCCACAAGTTTGAAAGAGCGCATTGCGCTCCTCCAGAAGCAGCAAATGGAACAGGCACAACGACACGCTGAAGCAGCTGCCAAGAAGGAGAAACCCAAGAAGCCTCAGAAGAAGCGCCAGAGCATTGGTCAGGCTGAGGGCTTGGGCGCAGAAGATGAATCCTCTCAACAAGCCACAGCCGCAGATCCAATTCCTCTAGAACGCCAGGATACTGAAGAAACGGGGACACGGACATCTACAGACGAGCCTCGCCCCATCCGTTCCCTTCCTCCTCGCCGCAAGTCTTCCAAGGGCCCAGCAACGGATACTATTCATGACGGAAACGAAGCCGACATGTCTGGAGCTGGTGAGACAACTGAGGGCAACGACGACGCCATAGAGCGCGATGATAGCGACGGCGCATCTCGACCTACTACTGGGGCACATGCTCTTCCCACTGTTTCTGCCGTCGAACAACCGATCAAGCAGGAGAGTGGGGAGGGAAAGCAGGAAGTTGAAAAAGAGGAGAACCGAGAGGACGAGGTAGAGGAAGAGGAAGAGGAAGAAGAAGAAGTAGACCCAGAAGTCAGGCGCAAAGAAGAGCTACGGGCCAGAATGGCCAAGATGAGCGGCGGCATGGGCTTCCACGGTATGTTTGGAGCACCAATGCCCGCTCCCCCGCCTCCCCCAAAGAAAAAGAAGAGCCTTCCCAAGGCCGAAGACGCTCCTGTCGATGAGAATGAGGAGGAAGCCTCTACCGTCTCTCGGGCCGCCCCCCCTATCCCAACCATGATGGCACTTCCAGGCATGGGAGGCCCCAGGAAATCCGAAGATATGACGAGGCCGACTGAAGAATCTGAACCGGCCGCTCGTGCGCCACCCCCACCGATACCATCTCGAACTGTAGAAGAGGATGATAACGATGACGACGAAGCTCCTACCCCTTTACCCGCTAATGCCTCTAACGGTACGTACCCGGTGACATTTGCTTGGCAGACCTGGCTAACGACATCTCAGCTTCTCCCAAGGACACAACTAGTCCACCGCCTGTCCCAGGTGGAAGACCGGTACCGCCACCTGTGCCCAGTGAATGTGAGTGAAGTCAACATATCGGCACCTCAACCTAGTGACTGACTCGCCCATCAGCCCGCCCTCCGCCTCCGCCTCCTCCAGCCGACTTGAAGTCTCAGACAGAAGGATCCGAGTCTGACGACGAGCTCTCTGGGAACGCCCGAGAGCGGGCCGAAGAAAGCAACAACGAGCTGCTAGCCTCGTCAGCCCGATCTCCACCTATGCCGCCTCCGCCTGTGCAGATTCCCACGCTCCCTCCCCGTTCTCCGCCAATGTCGCCCATGTCGCCTCAGGACGAGTTTCCGCAGCCCGCCTCCCCTACATCTCGGCCGGCTAGCAAGCGGACTAGTCGCCCGCCGCCTCCGATTCCCGGCCCTGCTCCGGCCCTCCCACCCGCACAGAGCCGACCCCCTCCGCCGCCGCCTCCCGGAACTATCCGTCGACAGCCGACTACGGAGAGTCAGGCGTCTCTCCCAGCGAGACCGCCGCAGGCTGGTGAGAGAGATGGCGAGGAGATTACCGCGTACGAAGGTGATTACGACACTGATATCGCATCGTCAGAGCCTCACAAGGACGCGCTCAAAGCTCACGATCGAGACTCAAGCGTCGAGGAGACCTCGCTCAAGTCCCCTGTTACTGATGCTCCGCCCAAACTACCGCCTCCTGTCCCATCAGCAGCAGCTCCTCGTGCTGTCCCACCGCCTCTTCCTTCCCAGCCTCCGCCCGAGAACCCCCGTCGATCCATTGATGCGCCGCGTGGTGTCCCACCCGTCCCTACGCAACCATTGCCCGACAGAACCCGTCGTTCTATCGATCTATCTCAGACTGGGTCGCCCGCTCGTACCTTGCCCGAAAACACCCGTCGATCCCTTGACGTGCCTAGGGCGCCTCCTCCTCGTCCCCCACAGGCGGAAGAAGAGTATGACCAGCACAACTACGCCGGAGTCGCGCCGGGTATACATAGCAGCTACGCCCCTAAAACCCCTATGATTGAGGAAGAGGGCATCTTTCCCGATTCCCCCACCACCGGTTCCCAGGTGGATTGGAGGACTCGGCCGATGACGCCCTCAGCGTCCCGTCCTTCTGGCCGCCAATCTCTTGACGTTTCCAGAGCCGGCGGTCGACGTTCAGTGGACATGCTTCGGCCCTCAATGGAGGTGGGCTTCATCGCCAGGGATGTCGATCTGGCTGTGCAGAGTGGTTGGTGGAAGCAGTCGAACCAGGTCCCGCCTGCACTGCAGGGTAGAAAGGACATCTTTTTCGAGTGTGACGAGTCAACGTCGACCAATAACGGGCAGAAGACGGTGGTGACACGCGAGATCTCAATTCTCTACCAGGATTACTCGCAGACTTTCCTCACGGTTCACTACGACCCTTACGATCCCTCGGACGTGGCGCTCGAGCAGCGCCACGAGGGGCCGCCGCGGGTTCTGCGCCAGGACGAGATGGAGGAGTACTATGAGCGGTTCGGGCGCCCGATATCGACCGCCGTCGCGGCCAAGAAAGACTCGGTCGTTGGCGACGGCACCCCGCAGGGACTCATCGTCGAGCTCCTGCGCCCCTTGAAGGACGCCCTCGCGCCAGTTGGCACCCGCGCGTACGGCGCCCTCGTCTACTCCAACATGGCCAACGCCTCGACGACGCAAAACGATGTCATCCGGCCCGGCGACATTCTTACGGTGCGCAACGCAAAGTTCCAGGGTAAGCATGGCCCCATGCATGCCAAATACTCGGTCGAGGTTGGTAAGCCAGATCACGTTGCCGTTGTGTCTGAGTGGGATGGTACCAAGAAGAAGGTGCGCGCTTGGGAGCAGGGCCGTGAGAGCAAGAAGGTCAAGGTGGAGAGCTTCAAGCTCGACGACCTACGCAGCGGCGAGGTCAAGATCTGGCGCATCATGCCGCGCAGCTGGGTGGGCTGGGGTAGCCAGTCCTAGTACGCGGTTGGATCTGTGGAAAGGAGGCCTGTATGGAACGCCAACCCTGCGAGTTGCGCTTGGGACAGGAGACATGATTATGAAACGAAGTACTCGATGTGCCTGTATGTGTGTTGGGGTGTGATTTAGTGTAGTTCGGTTAGTAGGTTACGTTGTTGATCGATAAAGTCCTGGTTCCCCTCTCCTCATGGCTCTTGATTGAGACGAGTAGCCTCTTTGGCCCACGAGTCCCCACTGCCCATATCATATGACACCCGATAGTCTACGAAGTAGAGGTCCAGGGCATTTACAATGCCAAGTCTAGAAATGGAAAGCATCCTCGCTACGACTCCAAGTGGTCCAGAAAACAAACGAGGCGTTAAGCAAGACAAGGCAAGGATAATGCGTGCGGATGACATTGGCCAGGGGTTGAGCAATCCCAGCTCACGCAATCATGATTTGCCAGTCTCGTGATTGGGATGTGGCGCGATGTAGCATGTCAAGTCAGATCACCATTGAAGCAGCTGCCTAGCAATAGGTGGCTTGGTGACCTGAGCTCGGGATTGAACCCGGCGCAGTGGCTGACTACCATGCCTCTCCTACACCATCGTTCCTCCGATGCATTGCATCGAGCTTTAGCAAGGGATCGCCTGGACTCACAAACAAAGTAGTGTCATGATCCACCGTATCTGACGCTGCCAGATCTCCCACGGCCGACTTGGGTACCAAGAGGCGCGTGGGGGTGGCCGGGGCACATAGGGGTTTATGTGCTACGTGATACTCTTAGCCAACTGTATCTGTCCCATTTTGTTAGTTTGACGCCCGACTTGGCGCTTCTATGACGCCAGGGTGGAGGAGAGTTCTGCGGCAGACGCGTTTTATGAGATCAGCTTTGTACTTAAAGTCTGACCAAGACAGCAAAACCACAACTCCTGAGTACACCCAGAGGATGATGTTGCATCGGCGATGGGCATAAGATCGCGGAACGGCCCAGTCGCAGGAGGGTCATCTACGGGTGTTGCTGCGTTGGGTCGATAGAGCATTGGCGACTAGGTAGGAATATGAGACATTATGATGTATGATCGCCGGAGGCTGCATCGAATTAAGACGCAAGAGGTTGCGGCTCGGTGTGGGAAAATCACGATGCAACATTCTCCTGCGTATGGTTATAGCCAGGTTCAGAATGCTTTCATGGCCCATCGGTAGAAGCAAAGGTAACGCCCAGGAAGAAAGGGCTTTGAAGTCGCACTCAGGCGCCGAAGCTTGCAATGAGGTTGTTGTTACTACCTCGGCTCGCCATCTGGAAGAAAGGCAATTCCGTCCCTGATGGGCCACGTATCTGTGCATGACCCAAAGCTAAGGTAAGGTTCCATGGTTCCATGGTCCCCGCCGTGCCCGCCAAAGTACGGAGGTGAGATCCCTGTTGCCGCTGCTAATCTGTACTGCTGCAGGGATAAAACTCACCCTAAAAGCAGCATGGCTGCAGAACGAGGGCCATGAGGGTTCTGGAAAATAAAAGACGCAGTCGCAGCTGCAGCCGTTGAGAAGAGGGCCCGTCTCCATCGGCCAGGCGGACCAAAGAAGGGGAAAAAAGGAGCCGACTTGAGACTAGTAGATGTTATAGAGGATGAGACCCTTGGGATTGGGGAGGATCGAATAAGTGGCCGGCACCTCATTGTCGATTGCACTTCTGCGTACATTGGGCTTCCTGGACGAGTATGCGTAGATGACATGAAATGCCAGGCCGGAGAATGATCGCTGCCAAATCTACAGATGGGCGCATGGATGTAGCCATTAACGCGCCTAATGTAGGTACTGGTCAAGAGTTGCATCGACTTGAAGCATACCAACTGGGATGACGAGTGCAACCAGCACGCTTTCCAGGACATGAAGTTGTCGCCGATGGGGAAGTCTTGGAGGAAGATCATCCTGTACTATGATTCGTCCCCGAACCTATTTTTGTTGGACGGATAGCTCGCTCAGATAGTTGCATGCCTTCAGCTCCAGGGATATGACAAAGCTGGACTTTTGGCCGACAAGGGTTCCGAACTGTATTGGTCGTCTACTGTCAGCCGCTTTGTTTCGGCTCTGGTGGATAAACTGAGACCAATCCGGAGGCACTGGGTAAACGGGTTGATTGACTGTGTCTGTCATATTGGAGTCAACACCCATATGCAGGTCGGCGAAACGGGCTGTTCCTGACATCAGCTGGCAGCGGGGCCAATTCGGGGCAAAGGCGAAGTACTGTCAACTATCTGAGGTATCGATGCCATCTTGCATATGATGTAGCTTTCCCCACGCTGAGGCACTACTGTATTAGTGGTAGTAGTAGTAGTACACTGCACTGCGTGCGTGTAGCAAGCTTGAGCCAGAGCTTCTGATGATGCTAGTGAGCCCAGTCGAGGCGCAGTCATGGATTTAGACCGAGGACAGCCAAGCCAGCAGCAGCATCGAGTGAGGCGGGCCAGCTTGCGTCTCGCTGACGTAGATAGATGGTGGAGGAGTCACACAGACGGCGAACAGGGAAGGTGGCGGGTGAGGCAAGCGGATAGGGTGCTGTTCAGAGAGCACTGGAACGGTCTGCCGCGTGTAGATGGAGCAGCCAGCCTCGCATCGAGAAGGATCTCAGAGAGCCCACTGCTTGGACAGGCCATTGGTAGAGGAACGGTTAAGGCAGCCAGGTAGATGCCTACCTAGGTACCTTATGAAGCTAGTCGCAGGGCTTGTTGGGTGAGCGGGACGGCAGAAGGACGGCTGGCTGCTCCCTCCGAGCCGCTATGTGCTGTACCAATAAGCAAGCTGGCTGTAAGTCATCGGACAGAGTGCAACGGGTTGACGGCTGGCTATTGTCAAATGGTGGTGGAGGAAAGTTGTGATTCAAGACTGCGCGGTGGTGGTGGTTGCTTGGATGGAACCCGTGACCAGCTTTCTGATAACTTAGGGAGCAAGTACAGTAGGTAGGCACCTTCTGGAGGAAGGTACGTACCGGGTTTTCAGCCCGTCGTAAACCAACGCCTCAGCCACCCTCGTCCCTCTCTACCTACATGCACATCTCAGCACCTACACGAATGTGGAAAAACACACTGCTGGATCCCCGTGTTTCGCCAGGGGCCCCAAGTGACTGACCCAATCCCGAATTGCGTGCTCGGACAGGCAGAGGAACCTCTGCGACTCGAGCCAAATGTTGCCGGCCATGGAGACGATGGAGCCTGGCCCCAATGCGCAAGACAAGCGAATCCTGGGGGTGGAAAACTCCGGTCAATACGGAGTACATTGCCGCCTGCAAATTCCAGCTCCCATGCCGAGTCCAATCTAGGTCTGCACGTTGTGCATAGAGCGTCTGCGGTGATGTGAGAGCCACACCACCAGACAAGACAAGCATCGCGGGCCGGATGATTTGGATTTTCGTTGTCCCCGTCCAACGAAGTAGAATCGGGATTGAGACGGCGACAATGACAGCATGAGCCAGCCCAAGAAGGAGGGCTGATCATTCCCTAAGCGACGAGGACGTGCTCTGAAGCAGGACGGCGTGCGGTGGAACAGGCCATGCGGGGCCACGCGTGGTGTGACGCCGAGCCCCGAACATGTCGAAAAGACCCTGGCAGGCAGGCCTGGCATGGCTGCTTGCTCTGCTGAGGGTCCCCACGGAAGTCCTCCCCGGCCATGCCCGGGCCTCAGGCTCTCCGTGTCTGGTCTGTCCTGGTCTGTATGCCTGTGTCTGGCCCGCTTTCCCACCCTCGACTCTTGCTTGCTCTGACTGGACTGATGGACTAACTGGGTGTGTCCTGTAGGATGAGGACTGGCCACCTTTGTGTACCAATCTTTCGGCATCAGACTCTCACGGATTTCCTCCCTGGTACAGACGGTACGGTACATAGGTAGCCAGGGGGGCCTTGGTGAGGCTTCAGAAATGCGGCTGTTGCCAGTGCCCCATGGCTATCGCTTCCAGTTGAGGCATTCGAGGGGCATCAAGGGGCATCGAGTGGCATCGAGTGGCATCGAGTGGCATCGCGCTCTGCTGTGTTGTCCCTTGGATCTGGGCCGGGCCTGGGCCGCTCAGAGACCCGAGGCAGCATAGCGGCGTCCCTCTCCGTCATGGCGCCAGTTGACAGGTGGTCGGCCCGCTAAAGTTACAGTGCGCCTGGAGCTAGCAGGGCTCTGCAGCCTAGGCGCAGATGCAGATGCCTCCCTGATACCTTGGGTTCCCATTAACGTTTGCTTGTTGGTTTTGCGCTGTGTTGCGCTGTGCTGTGCTGTGCTGTGCTGTGATGTGCTGGTGCTTTGCTGGATGCCCCTGGGCCCCTACATGGGATCGATTACTACAGCCACCCACCCATCATCCATATTAGGTGCCATCACCGCCAACTCCAGGCCCATCGTACCAATTCATCATTTGTATCCATTATATTTGATTCGGACCCCCGCCTTTCGACTCTTGAATCTACGGCCCGGATCGACTTCTGATCTATCAACTCTACACCAACCTCCGCTACTTCACCAAGCAAAGCCTGCTTTTGCCCTGTTGGCCAAGGCTATACGCCAAACCGCTCTGGCTCTTCGTCCCCTCACGCCTTCACTTATACCCCCAATCTTACTCAAACAACGTCACTCATCAAATCCCTTCCAACAACAAAAACAGCAACAGTATGACGGCTGAGCCCTTAGACCCGGCTGCGTCTGAATCAAATTCTTTCCACGGGTCCTACTCCTCTGACGCCTCTCGATCAACGGCGCCCACATCCTTCCATTCCACATTGACCTCAAGAACCAAGCCTACTGCGGCGGCACCTCCTCATGATATGCCTCAGACAAGGGCAAAGCCCGCCGCGGCGGTAGCCGCAGTCTCTGTATCATCTGTCGCTACGTACAATTCAGCCCTCTCCGATATGGAGCCTTTATGTCGGGATTTGCCTGTAGGCGGCACAGTTGAGCAAAACACTCAAGGCAACGAGGGAGAGGAGGACATTTACGACGACGAAGATGGCGACGATAGCAACACCGACAGGGACGATTACGAGGTTGAAGACGACCGCGATGACGACAACAATGAGGATCGTGATTGTGTCCTTTCGGACCCGGACTCTCTTCACATCCCCCCGGTTCTGCCTCCGTACCGTGGCTGTCCGTCCAGCGACACCCCTGTGCGGCCCTCGACACCTCAAGACTTTGCTCGCCTCTTTCCCTCGCTTGACCGTCTATCCATTCATCACGATGATCTTGCCTCGGACGGCAACATGAACCTTCGCATCGATACCATTGTTCCGATCGGCTCCGGGCGCCGCCATCTCGCCGTCCAGCTCTTCCACCTCCGCATGCACGACCTCGCTCGCCGCGAGTTTTCCCTGCGCCGTTACTGCCGTGACTCTGGTCGCGAAGTGTGCAGTTCCAAGCGCGATTATGCTTCGCCGTCAGTCGGTCCCGTTGCTTCCGCTCGTCCTGCGCTTCGTCACTCCATGAGCTCTGCGTTGCGCACAGTCACAAACTCCTTACACCGCAGCAATTCAGGCAACCCATCTCCTTCAAAGGCCCCACCGAGCAGCAGTGCCAATGCGAGCGTCCCATCATCCGATGGCGCATCGATATGGTCTGGCTCCCATAAGTCAGCAACCTCGACAGACAACCAAGCTGCGCGGCCAAAGGCACGCCGTGTGCCCACGAATCGCATCAAGCTCGAGTTTAGCAACTATGCTCGCGTCGACATTGCCCGTCAAGGCAACCGCACCCATAAACGCTACGAGTTTGAGTGGTGGGGTCACCGTTACGCTTGGAAGCGTGTCATTGACAAAAACCTCAACTCTGTGCTATATCACCTCATCCGCGACGGTCGCGGTGCGCCCATCGCTCACATTGTGCCCGAAATGCGCAGCCCAAACCAAATATTGGACGACGAACTGGCTGGCGCCTGGGTCACCCCATGCTACATGTGGATCAGCGACAACAGTGTCATCGACGCTGTTACCAACGTTGCCGAGTAAGCTTCTCCCTCCTGCCAGCACAACGCAAGTTGCTGAATGCTGACTTATTTTTTCCCAGCGTTATTGTTGCCACTGGCCTCATCTCTCTCGTCGACGACTGCATCAAGGAGCGATGGCAAACTAAGAAACCATCCCACAAAGCCATTCGTCCTCGCTCGTCCGAGTTTCACAGCAGCGGGCCCCGGGAAATCGTACACAACTGGTTTCAACGACGCCATTCACATTCACACTCGAATGGGCAACATTCAAGCGGATCTGTGGGCTCTGTCCAAGGGTCCGTCGCCCCGTACTGAGCCCTTTCCCGTTCGCATCTCGTTATTGCTCCATGGATTATGGCATCCACGGAAACTTTGTACCTGCCACACGATGCAGATGTGCGACCCACAAGCAGGATGCCTTTTACCAATGTGGACACACCCGCATACCCAACCTCGCCATCACCAACCATTTCTGGCAATGTCGAGTCCCACCTTTAATCTTTTGAGCTATCATCGGCTTTTGATCTTGTTCTTCTTACATTGAGTGGCAATTTCTTGTCGTCACGGCATCATATACCATGTACGCGTACTAGTTATGGAGTATTCACTTTCGCTTTTCTGTCTTTTTTTTTTCGAGTCCCGCTCCCATAAGAGTACTCAGACATTGGCTCTACTTTGGAATCACAGTATTGTTGAGTTGTTCCTTATTGGCAGTCATGCCGAAACAAGATATAAGAAACTCTGAAGCACTGCAGGTCAAGGCGCACCGGTATTTTGGACGAAACTCGGTAGTTATCGTCCCTTCTTTCTTGCTTTTGGGAGCTACAGCATGTGACGTTCGGGGAAGTCATGGCTGGAGGGTATACCATCGGGGGTGCGACCGAGTACGACTGATGACATCGGGATGATCAATCGTTTTAATAGCGAGATATGATGAGGTCTATTGGATTCCTCGTAGCCAGCAACTACGTAACTCATGGCCCCTGCTTTCGCCGAATGCGCTCCCCTGTTTCTCCAGTCGAGAACCTGTCGACCGGTGTGAATGCAATCCGCAGTTTTGAAAATCGACCCATCCGTGACGCCATATGACATAGACATGTTTCCCCGACTCCACCACATACCGTTTCACAGCGTTCTCAATCGTCGTCTCCCGCGCGGCCGAACCAGGTGCCAAAATCGAGCTTCATCAGCAGTCGATTGATGCCGCCAACTCGCGCCAGCGCGTACCCGCCGTCCGGCTCGCCGTCCACGTCGTCGCCCTCGGCGACGCTGGCCTCGCCCTCCCACTCGGCGACGAAGACGGGGTCAGCCTCGAGAGAGCGCAAGGCGGCAACGACCTCCTCGATGCCCGCGCGGACCTTGTCCTCGACGGCGTGGAGGAGGCGCTTGACGTCACGCTCCTCGGTCTCAAGGTCGACGAAGGCGTCGACGACGCCAGCGTCCGTCTCGAGGTCGAGCGACGTGTAGATGGAGTGGAGACGGTGGATGTGGGAGACGAGGTGGTCAATGTGGATGAGGAGGGCGTAGAGGGGCTGGGTGAAGCTGGGCTGGGTGAGGAGGAGACGATGCACGAGAGTGCGGAGATAGAGTCTGTGTGCGGTTGTGAGAGTTTGCGGATCTTGCGGAGGCTTCGTGTTACGTTTCTTGGAGACATTGCCTGATGCAGCAGAACCATCGTCACGCAGCCACAGGTCATCGTCTTCGTCGTCGTCATCATCGTCATCTTCGTTGTTCATGCCCGTAGACGCTTGCCCACTTGCAGGCTGTGTTGGAGCCAGTGTCGACGCTCCAGAGGTATTATCGTGAACCGTCAGCCAGGCGTGAAACCCATCCCACAGGCCGGCGACAACCTCCGTCTGAAGATAGGCTTCCGTCTCGGCAAGGAAGAATATGGCAGCACTGGCCGTGGTCCAAGAGCTACGCATCGACATTGACCGCGCCGTCCATCGCTCTCTAAGCACAACGACCTGCTCACTGCCACCGCGTGGAGCGGGTTGGTGACGCCTCAGAGAAGTAATCTTCCACAGGTCGGTAAGGCGGATGTGTGCTCGGCGCATGGAAAGTAGGTATGAGTTGATGCATGAGTATATCTGTAGATCGGACAAAGAGAGGACCATGTCCAAGGGCGGAGGAATTCGGATAGAGAGCTGTGAGGACACAGAGAAGAGAAGATTGCGAAAGGGCGACATGGCTATAGAAGCCGCGGCATCGCTGCTCAAACCGGAGCCAATGCTTGTCGGAGTCGCAGGCTTCTGTTTGGTGAGATGGAGGCGGAGGAGGTCCCTTGCCAGTTCCAGCTGCTCGTCCTCCTCGGCGTGCTGGCCCTGCACGGATGCAAGAGTTGCCCATGTCCTTGCTAGCACAGCTGCCACCTCTCCCTCCTTGACCGTCACATTCTTGATGCCGCTGCTCTTCTCATGAGTAAGGTTGTTTGCCCGTCGCCACCGGCCTCGAAGCGTTTCATCTGCTTCATGTGTCAGGGCCATGGCAAACTCGCCTCTTCCGAGGAGGAAGAAGTCTCTGAGCAACTGGAGCATCTCGACAACTCGGGACAAGGGGAGCAGCTTTTGTAGCGTGTTCTCGGAAAGAGATACACGAATGGCCACTATGGCTCGGGAGAAGTTTGTGCTCTTCAGCGGAAACGACAGGTTGGAGAGCTCCTGCAACTGGTCTGACAAGTGATCGAGCCCTCGAAACCCGGAATCGAAGCTACTCCTGACACGGATGTGATTTAGAGACCTGCCAATGAACAGCATCGACGAGGCCGTAGTAGGTGTCACAAAGGCTGGCAGCAGGGTGGGCTCACATATGTACTCCTGTTGTATTGTTAGCCATGTCGTTGGGACGGGCCAAGGCAAGCAATCCCACCTCATCCAAGTCCTGTGCTTTATGAACGAAGAAGTCCTCACCGCCGAAGCTAGGGAGTCTTCCGTACAATATCCAGGCGGATACTTGCTTCAGCCAGGCTATCTCTGCTGCTGTAACGAGACTTGTGGCCGTGGTCTCAATGTCACTGTACCCGCTCTGCAGTTCAATCCTGAGACGGTCCATCAACTGTGCGCCATGACATACGACGCCATTCGTGTTCTTCTCCAGCATGAATTGTACCATCTCCCACAGCCACTCCATCCTCCTCATCCACTCCTTGAACTCGCTCACCACCGACGTGAGTGGGACAATGTTATAGGCGCCCACCATGGCCGGGTCATCCCGCAGAATGCTTGCCTCCACCTCGAGAACCTTGCGCTGAAAGGCGGCCAGATGGACCGAGTCGATGGCAGTGGCGACGGCACGGCATATTGTGGACGGGTGGGAGGCGGCGATCTGAGCGGTGTAGCTGATGAGCTTGACGTGGACGTCGCTGAGGCGGGCGACAGAGGCCAGGAGCTGACGCTCAGGCGGCGTTATGCCGGCGAGCGCATTGGATTCTGCAGCATCGGCTCGCAAGAGAGGGGATGGGTGGCCCGAGAGGGACAAGAGGATCTCGTGCAGCATAGGTCGTGTTGCTGGTCGTTGGGGTTGGGAGTCGAGCTGAGACGCCAGTTAGGGACGGAATGCGATGCTAGTGCCAGGAGTGCTCTAAGACACAGAAGGAGCGTACATGTGGCTGGACCTTTTCCTGTTCATCCAGTCATGGAAGTCCTGGATCAAAAGAATGATAGCTCCGACAGGTTCGTAACGACACATCAACTTGGCCAGGGTCCAAAGCTAAGAATGTCGTTGAGTCGCTTGAGTCCACTGTTCAGCGAGAACAGCGAACCGAATCAATGCAGAACAGCCAGGATTCAACTCGTAACGGAGCCAGCCTTGGCGTTTTCAATGTTTCATTTCAGTCACAATGGGACGTAATTTGCCGTCGAGCTGCTGTGAGTTGGTAGGTAGATGGAGTATTTCCCCTTTGATGTTGGAGTTGACGGCGCGACGCGCCCTCCCAGGTAGGTACCTGATGTTGCCCCGCGATCACACGTGACGTCAGGTAAAGCGGTAGCTAACCTACCCCATAATGACGAAGAAGCACTCATTGGCATATCACTGACGCTGAAGGCGTTGCTTTGACTTTGTTAGGGGCATTTTTAATGAATTCCGTGTGAGACGGCGGCAAAGAGAGACCACTTAGTTCTTATTGATTCCAGCGAAATTCAAAGGCATCCCTAGAAAACCAATGAGCAGCAAGGCGCCTCGACCTATATTTATCGTTATAAGATCAGCGATGTCCTGTTCCTCACGCGCTACCATTACATTAATATATCCCAACAAACAGGACCTGAAATGAGATACAACCATTGTTTGAGGCGCTCTGAAGCAAGAACGATGTTTTAACCCTAACAATACGGGCCCGCGCCCTTGTCTACTGGAAGACAACCCTATCATGAACCCCATGAACCCCATGAACCTTCCTCTTGAGCCACTGTGCGCTAACCATCCAGCCAGCACATCGTTGGCTTAGTACGGTCCCTTGGAGGGCTTCTTCCCGTTTCCTTCATAGCCACTGGCCACGCTGGAACTATCGTTGGGTGAGCTGCGCGCATCCTTGCCGTTGCCATTGGGAGCAGCGAGAGTGGCTTGGTCATTGCCCCCAACAATGATCTCGCCGCCACCCTTGACTTTACCAACGACCATGCCCTTAGCCACGCTCTTGAGAATTGCACGGCGCGAGACGCCCGTCACATCAATGTAGACGAGACCGACATTCTTGACACCGCCGCCCAGCTTTCTTGAGACCTCGCCAGCCTCATCGCCCCAGCGATGCCCGACCACAGTGGTCACGCTGGAAGAGGTGCCAGTAAGGAGATTGACTGTGGCTTGCTCCATGCCGTCGATGACGGTGTTAAAGGCCATTAAGCTCTTATTCAACACGCCAGGCTTGTAGGTTTCAATGACAGTTCCATCCGCGTTGTAGCCTCTAGACCGGCCGTCCTTCTTGCGTGCAAGCGAGGCACCCAGATTCTGTGCTACACCGCCAATTGCGCCTACTGTCGAAGCCGAGAGCGTCGCAGCCTTGGACGAAAAGGTGTTGATACGGCGGATGTGCTCATGCGTGGTCGGCTGGAAAGTCATGGGTTTGGCAAGGGGCTTGGTCTTCTTGGTGAAGTTATCCGCCTGGCTCTGTAGGGTCCTCGAGACGAAGTCAGAGGTGGTGACGATGAGCCGTGAAGCCGTGGAAGCGCTCGATACAAGAGTCGACTTTTTGTACGCTGGGTGAATATCTCGCTCCACGTAAGATTGTGAGACTGGCTGAACAGCAATGCTTTGGCTGCCGTCTGTTGGCAGGGTAATCTCAACGGGGTCTTTATGTGCAGTCGAGGTTAGCCAGGTCCTAGGCAGGGTGACTGCAACTGCAGGCGAGGGTATAGCAGCAACGTACCTTTAGATCCAGGGTGAACAGCGCCATCTGGCATAACCTGATACCCCTCACTGAGCTCTCCGATTACGCTTCCGTCCTCCTCATCGACCAAGACTATCCTGCCGCCGTTTTGACCGCTGTGACTGCCTTGGGCATAGCCTTGACTAGTGCCGTAATCGGCTGGATTGTATGCAGGCAGTTGCTCGCCAGCGGCCTCGCGCTCCTTTGCCGCGGCCGCCTTTGAGGATTTGGATTGGGGCGCCGGGGCTCGCTCGAGGAATGCGGTGCACTGGGCGAGGATCGTCTCGAACGTGTCGACATCCTCCTGAACACCGCTTCGGCTTCCAGGTTGGGGGAACTCTATGCGGGTGAAGGCGCCACTGTCGGGACCGAGATCCCAGCGGGGTATCAGGTAGCTCGTCGGGGGCTGGTGATAGATCTGAGTGGTCGCAGGGAGAGGAAGGTCGATCTCGGGAGGGAGGTGTAGGTGAAGGTAGAAGTCCTCCTCGCCAGAGGTGATGCCGGATGGATCAGCGAAGCCTGACGAGGTTGGGACCATGAGAATCGACAGAGTCTGCGGGCCGGAGGGGGTGAGGGACTGCTCCTTGCCGTTGGCAATATGATAGGCATTGATTCCCTCCACGGCATAGAGAAGCTTGGGATCCTGGTCAACACTGGTCAGCGGGTTTTGCGCGCGGACACGACTGAACTTGCAGGAACGCACATTGTGTGAGGCCATATTGGCAAGCTTGCTGGCGTGACAGATGGAGCCAACACTAGAGGGAGATGGATACTGTAGACGGGATGTAGGAGCGCGCTCGCGCGCTGGAGACGAGACGAGACGAGACGAGACGAGACGAGCGAGTGAAGGGGTCTAAGATGTGGGTAGGGGTACTGGTGGTAGGTATCCTGGCAACTTGGGACTCAGAGAGCTGTTGCTGGAGGTGGTGGGGTTATGAGGAGGTGAGAAGGAGGCGGGCGGTTGCAGCCATGATATGAGGCGTCTCTGGGCGCTTAAGCTGCGGGTTTACCACCCGACAGTACCTACAGTATGCAAGCATGGCAAGGTGTGGTGGTGGTGGGCATGGGTGAGGCCTCTCTGGCGCGCGACGTCATTGGGTGGCTCCAGGTGATGATGCACCTCTCCCTGTCTGGACCAGCTGGTTACGTATGTACATACTACGGAGCACCACTCGCCACAGCTGCTGGAATCTGGCGGCGAGAAAAGAGTGTGTCAGTGTGTTGTGTCTTTGGTCTTGGCTCCAACTTGGCATGGCACGCACAGCTAGCTGGGCTAGCGGCGTTCCGGTGCTGCTAGCAAAGTAGGAGTTGGCATCATGACAGCGTGATGGATATGGAAAAGCAGTTCCCATCATGCGGTATTGTGTGTGTGTGCCATGTGGTCGGGGACGACTGCGCCACAGTTTTCACAGACGGAGGCTGCGCCACCTGAGCTTTATTGACCCCCCCAACTACAGTACGGAGTAACTTGCCCGGCGTTCCATAAACATTGTTTCTTCATCAAGCCTCAGATACATGTGCAGATCAGATACTATACCTCTCTTTCAAGGCGCAATCTTGCATTGATTGCCGGGCGGTTTGTTTTCACTTGAAACGGCTGTGGACGCAAAGGCACGGGCACATCAGAATCCATCACTCGCTTCCTGACATACGGAGAAAGCTTGCTTGGCCATGACTGAATATCTCGACACATGCTACCTATGTACATCCGTATAACCGTGCAAGATGCCATGCCGTCTCTCCGGAGCACCGAGTGGGGGCATAGACGTTGGAGTCGCACAGACGGATAAAGAACGTCTTACACCGCCATGCGTTTACTCCACGGCTGTACTGTAATAAAAAGGCACTTTTAGGGCACGTCGATAGTCCTACCTACAGTAGCAAATAGCCAGGGAAAAGGGGCAATGGTGATGACGACTGCTGTGGCGGTTTCTCCAGTTAGCCAAAGTTTGTTGGGAAAAGCTGTCAACCGATTGGTCCCATGTCAAGCACAAGCGTGGGAAAGGGACGGAACGAAACGTCCATCTCTTTTTCACCTTGATCAAACGATGAGGGTGGCTATGCAGCCATGTCTGAATACCAAGTCACCCAGTCCATCTACTCCGTAGGAATCATTGCTTTTCTCCAACACAGCTCAGACGTCCCGGAGCGGGTACACATAGCAACTCAAGTAATGTACTATTGTAGAATAGGACAGTGGCAGGGGCAGTCAATCAATCAGCCCATGACCCGCTGTTTTCGGCTTTCCAGGCCCTGCCAAGATATCACCGCCCTTATAATCTGTATGTACTATGTATTGTAGTCGGACCCTTGTCGCCATGCACAAGTAAAGAAACAGTCGAAGAGCCGATGTCGCGCAGGTTTATAGATAGCATGGCGAGCAATCTTTTGACGCATCGCTGTGTCTACTGTACATCGGATTTAATGCACCACGCCTCGGACAGCCGACTTGTAGCCTAGGTAGCGTGTACTCGGATACTCAGCAAAGGGAAAGATGCAAATCTTGAAGTAAACCAATGTACAGCAATCAACAAGGATGACCGTGGTGGAGGAGTCTCTGCGGAGAGCTGGCCGAGGTCCTGGGTTACCCCTGCGCTTGGAGTTGTACCGGCTTTCGGGAGACCTTCAAGCTGTTGCAGCAGGTCAAGTAATCTCGAGCAAAGTGAGCTCGCCTCGACTCGTCAAGCGGGGAGACTGAAACGCGGATAGAAGATGTAGGGATAGAAAGGGTTGGTGAGACCCATGAGAGAGACATATGAAAGAGGGTGTAACCCCGGGAGGGGTAGATCGCAGGATTGGCCCCATACCGTCACGGCATGACCTGAGTCTTTAGAATCAAATGAGTAGGCCCCTAAGCATTAGAGAAAACAGGAATTCATTCCGTACGCTCAATCAAACTTCAGAGGTCGAGCTAATTGAGACTTTCTTTCGCCAATATGGATGCACACATGCAGTCGCCTTGGCACGTTGAAACATAGCTGGGCCATTCCGGTGGTTTCTTCCCCCACCTCCACTAAGAGTACACACGGCGCCGTGGTGCGACAACTCCTGCCACATGGTACAGTGGAAGTGGAGAGGATCGGGGCTCCTAGCAGCCTGGCAAGCCTGGGAAACACTGGCTCGCTTAAACAACAACCGAACTGAATCCAGTGGTGGTGGGTGGTACAGGCCTATGCTCAATCCGGGTTGATTATGGGAAAGGCGGGGCGGCGCTGAGACACTGATGCATGGCATGGAGAGCGAAGTTCTGTTGATGGATAGGAACTGAATCAAAGCTGAGAGAGTTCGAGGCCAGCCGCTCAAGGTGGTGTAGAGAGACACAGGGAGCAGAATAATTCTTGCATGCTCAATTCGGCTGATTGCAATGCTCAAGTACCTAGGTATGCATAAGTAGCTAGGTTGCAGGCAACTAGTACTGTAACTGCCCAAGTTTTACCTGCTTGCAGTAACCAGCCTTGGCTTGGGTACCTATAAATACAGATTACTGATAGACGGTAGGTACCTGGGACATGTCGGGGCTTGCAGGCCAGGATAATGTAGATGGCTCCGTAGTGGGATGCCAACCTGGGGAAGGAGTTCGCGGCTCTTTCGGACCCTAGCCGCGATCGAACTAGCGCCCTGTCACAAAAGAATGAGGCTTCGGTTCCTCAAGCTCAGAAGCAAGCTCAAGCTCACAAGCTCAGAAGCCGTCCTCTGTTACTCACCCACTCACCACCTCCCACCCATGCGCAATGTTTGCAGACAACCATCAAGTAATCTGCACATACTGTACGTTGGGAACCTCCCCGGAGACCCAGTTCTCTCTCAAGAGCTGGAAATTGCCACTCGCCAGCGATTACGTGGCTCAGTCGGACGGACGTCGGCTGCTGCCCATCACTGCTCGGGCCGGCCGTCGAAGGGGGCGCATCATACATGTGTAATCTGTAGAGGCACACCATTCATACCTGGGTACGGAGCATGCATTGTAGTAGTGGACTCCCTTGGACTCCTCACTCAACTTCTTTCTGCGCACGAGACAGGCATGACAGGCTTGAACAGGCATGACAGGCTTGGACAGGCTTGGACAGGCTTGGACAGGCTTGGACAGGCATGACAGGCTTGGATAGGCTTGGACAGGCACCTATGTAGGCATGGGTGTTGGGTCTAGGCAATGCCTTGAAGTCCGGACTAGCCCAGCCCTGCTCCGTCCCGCCCCAGACAGGACCTCTAGACTGCTCCTCATTGGATTGGCAGGTTCCTTTGGAGTACAGATAAAAGATCCTTCAGCTCGGATCATTTCCCCCCCCGGGGCTAGATCTGTCACGGGCATCACATGGACATACATGCCTTACATATTGTATTGTATGTACATGGGATTTCGTGGGGGACCTTCTGTCCTTACACGGTACAGTATCAGGAGCATGTAATCTGTACATATCGCGTACAGTAATGCTGGGCACAGCAGCGAAATAACTCTTATCTAGGACGTGGACTACTGTACATTCCCTGTAGTAAGTACATACTAGTGACCCCTCCCCATGTCCGCGGACTTGTTGAAACCGGCCTTTCTCTGCTTGGACGCAATTACCCACCCAGGATAGAGGCCCGAGCTGTTTCTGAATGGCATTTGTCCATGACAGACTATCCCGTCAAACCGGACCTTGGTTCATGTTGGATTTGCATAGTAGTGCCGCCATGATGGTATGCTCCACACAAGGCACGTTAGCACCTGGTTCAGCACGCCGCCAAGGTCCCACGGGCACCGACGATCCGCGGCGAGTATGTACAGTACATACATAGTATAGGGATCGGGCAAAGGCATCATCCTCGGGATGTGCCAGGGTTGTCATTATTTTACTGTAGTACAGTGTACACGCGTGCATGGCAGATGATGAGGCACTACTGTGGGCGGATGGGTGGGTGAGGGTGCTTCTGCCACTACATACCTATGTAGTACGTTGTTGACCCGACTGCCTACTAGAGCGTAGAACGTATACTTACTATACTGGTAGGTAAGGTAGGTGGGTATGGTATGGTATGGTATGTGTGCATGTACATATGTATGCTCAACCGTGGCCAGGACCAAGGATCTCAAGAGGTTTGGGGGCCAATTCATCATCAGATCGCCCAGTGACCACCAGGTCTTAGTCTATGCAGCAAATATTGGGTGGCGCATACGCACGCAAGCAGGCACGCAGGTTGGCAGGCAAGTCACCATCCAACAGGGCGGGCGAGGCGAAACTGGCTGGCTTTTACAAGGGCCAGATGGGTTGCGACGCGACACTAGGAGAGATGAGCAAGCTGGGTTTCCCATTTCGCCTGCTACCCACCGGAGCGGCGGCGTGCGGCACTTAAACAGGGCCCAGGGTCTCTGTACAGTAGATACAGATTACTGTAGTAAATAAAGATGGAGAGAGAAGGGTAAGGTAAGCCCAAGCCCGGCTTGGTCTCCTTGGTAGGGCTCGTCCACTATCCATCCATCCATCACAATCTTACTTTCGACAAGCCGCCGCCTCATCACTGGCAACTTTTTACCTCGCCCTTCGTTTGTTGTCGATTGGGACTAGAACTCCTTCTTGACTCAGCTCTACTTGCTTTCGCAGACTTGGCCCCCGCCCAATCTCTTGGCCTTTCCCTCTTCCCTCTTCCTCACCACGGAGCAGCCCGCCATAAAAGACTCGACGCCCCGCCTCTTCGGCATACCCCGAACACGCCCCGACAACCCGCCTTCATATTCAATCCAGTCAGGTTGAGCGTTGTTCCTGTTTTGACGACCTTGACGTTGAGACTGAACTGATAGCGATTGCTTCGCTGTCTTATACACGGACTCGTTGTGTCACGCCGCCCGGCCGAGGACACGGCAGGATTTCCGTTGTCGACCTGACCTCAAGCATTTCATCTGGCAGTAGCACGGGCGCTTACAGGAGAAGGCTCTCTTCTCGGAGGCTTTTGAGCGTACGTAACTTGGACCACCGCCCTATAGATCGAGCATTCGTCAGAGGGCCCGACGCCGAGGCCCAACCCGCCACGATAGCTTCTCAACTCCGTATCCAGTCCATCCTCTCCCCAGTCGAACCAGAGGCCGATGAGCTATCCAACGTCTCAAACCAGTCCACTCCGAAACGCAAGTTTGAAGACGCCGTCACCGCTCCCGAAGCGGATCCCGGACCATCTGGCAGTCATGGTTTAGTGGATGCCCTTCGACACCAGTCCGACGGAAGCGGCTTGGACCCAGCAAGAGGACATGCCGACGAGTTCAGGCCAGCCGCCCCTTCGACCTATCGCGAAGTCAGGAAGCCCCCCCGGGCGAGGCCCCCCATGAGATCCAGCATTGCCTGCGTGAGGTGCCGGCGGTCCAAGATCAAGTGCGACAATGACGGCGGCAACAGCCCCTGCGATTCCTGTGTCAAAGGTGGTCACCAATGTCAATACCCAGAGACCGCTTTGCCCCCCAACCTCGCGCCGAAACGCGGCGAGCTGCGGACTGGCGGGAAAGCGGATAGGGAGGGGGGCCATGAAAGGAAGAGGGTTAAGAGGCTGGACGACTTTAGCGGATTCGACAGCGAAAAGTCGGCTGCCTACGCAGAAGAGGTCTTGTCCTATCCATTTCTGACTGACGAGGTGTGGGGTCAGTTGTTTGCGATATACAGGCTGCACTTTGCGACGGAAGCTCCCTTTATTCATCTACCGCTCGTCAAGGAAATGATGAGTCGCAGACATCGACACGACTATGAGCCTTTGCCCGAGTTCAATCTCGTCCTTCTCGGCATACTGACATTGACGGCACGATTCCATCCCGATCTGGTCAAATATGTCACCCACATGTCTAGCGCCCAGGGGAGCTCGACTCGGACGAAAGCTTCCCACCCCAAGCCCGACCCATCAGTGGCATCCGAATTCTTCGCCAGGGTACTGGCGGCAGCGATTGGCCCTTTGCACAAAGCCATGTCGGTTGCGACGGTAGAGAGAGTCCAGGCGTACCTCATGCTGGGCCTGTTCGAATGGAGCCAGCGGTCGCGCTCAAGCGCAACGGCGGCCTGGATGTACGTTGGAGCGGCCAGTCGGATGAGCCAGGTGTTGAGGCTTGGGCTTGATGATGAGATTGCAAGAAGGCGGGACCTCTTGGGGCAGGGGACGAGGCTTGCACCGGGTGGCCGTAAAGAGTCGTCCGAGAGCTTGGTTGTTCGAGAGGTCCGACGCCGTACCGTTTTTAGTTGCCTTATTGTCGATCGAATGATGGCCTGTGGCTATGACCGCGTGTCATGCATGAAGTCTGAAGATATCCGATTGCAGCTGCCGTGCTCCGAGATGGCCTTTGATCTAGCCCTCAACGTATCGACCGGTTTCCTGAGGCCTCTCGGCAACAATTCGTCAGCGCAGGTCAACGATGACAGCGTCTTAGGCCGGTTCGTCCGGCTGGTCGATATATGGAGCGACATTGTCAAGTATAGCTCGACTGGAGGCCGCTTACAGGACGCAGCAGCGCCGTGGGAGGAAAAGGGACAATTCTGGACGCTGCGAGATCAACTCGGCCGCTTCCACAAGTCACTACCAGACACATTTACCTTGTCACGGCAAAACTATTTTCGGCACGACAACCATCAAGCGAGCAACATGTATGTGTCGCTCCATCTGCTCGCCTCCATCTGCCACGTCGTGCTCCTCCGCGAGTATCTGCCCTTTCTTCCGCTTCGGTGCAGCAAGCCCCGGGGACCCCTGTGCCCGCAATCGAATCCCCGGGGGCCAGAGCCCCACGCATTCTGGGAAGAGCTGGCAGAGGACATCTTCAGGGCTTCCCGAGACATCGACGACCTTATTGACGTCTGCAGGGAGAAGCTTCCCATGTCGTCGCTGGCTCTCTTTTCCGCCTGGACGGCGGGGTTTATGGGGACGTATGCGCGGCACTTTCAGCATATGGATCCCACTGGGGAGATGAGCGAGGTGGAGGATGCCGATTTGCGTGAAGATGAAGAGCACGGCGGAGTTGTGACGATGGGGACATATCAAGCACTGCAGAGGATGGGCGTCTACTTGCCCCGGGCCAAAAGCTACCTGAAGCAGATCCAAGACGTTGAACGATACTTTGCCAAAGCCAAGGACATGTTTTACACGCAGTCAGCAGAGCCAAGAGATGAGCAGCTCGCTCCGCGAGGCAGAGACGGCACGGCGCCTGGAGCAGGAAAGCAACGAGGAAATGGCGAGGGAGGGGACGAGGGCACTGATGCCAAGAGCAAAGCAGAAGAGCGACGGGGAAGCACTCAGGCAATGGAAACCCCGGCAGGAAGAGGCATCGAGCAGCAGGCACGGACGGACGATGCAGGCAAGGAGCCGAAGCCAATGCCGATAGCAGTGTCTTTCAGACCGGTCAACGAGCCCCCCACGGGGCGCTCTACATCGGCAGAGTCGGTGTCGATGTCGGTGTCGGTGATGTCCATGGCAGAGACGGCGAGGGACGGATTCCTGGGAGGCGACGACAAAGGCCGCGAGGGATCCAGCCTCAGCCTGCTGACGCTGCCGGGGCACGACATGGGCGGCGAGCAAGTGTCTGGACAGCCCGAGCTGGGGTTGCCGGAGCTCTCACTGGCGCGGCTTGGGGGCATCGAATCACAACGGATCGGGAGGTTGATGAATGATTTGCAGGAGTTTTCGGGGGTGGGGTTTCTGGAGGAATGGTCAAGGGACGGGTGGGGGCTGGAGTCGTGAGCGTGATGTTTCTCACATACAGCGAGCGAGCGAGCGAGCGAGCACATGAGCATACATGAGGGCTCTGGGCAGAGCAACAGGCCGGGCGAGAGATTTGATACCCAAAAGGCGGGCCGGCTTGCAGTTTGGGCGTACGTAGAATGATTCCTTCTTGAGCCTTGCAACTTTGGACAGCACAGACGCAATACTAGAATCAATGAATGGATTAGACTACCTCCCTTACCTACCTGGGTACCTACCTACCTAGGTAGGTACCTACAGTACCCAAGGTACGTAATTGCACGCTGGGTGAGGACTAGCTCGGCGAGCTTGTTGGAAAAGCTCCGGACGAGGGGCTGGCCGCAATCAGCACAGGACATCCATGCCATGCCATGCCATGCCATGCCATGCCATGCCATGCTGGCAAGGCAGCCAGTTGGGGCCAAGAAAAGGCAAGGCAAGGCAAGGCAAGGCAGAGCAGGGCAAGGCTCAGCCAACTTTCTGCCGGGAGCTGGGCAGCTTGTTCCTGGGCGATCCGATACGGCCGATACGGAGCATTGTTGACGCAACGTAATGGCTGATGGTACTCGGTACCCTGTGCTGCAGTCTAAGTTACATACCATGGTGGTGGGCCAAAGTGTAATGTAATGTAATGTAATGTAATGTAATGTAATGTAATGGCCTGCTTTTGTGTGCCTCCGTGCCTCCCTCTTCTGAAGTTCTGCTTCTCTTGCTCCTGCCTCTCCCACGTCGAGGCGTGGGGCACGGGGCGGCTGATTTGCCGGGCTCCGCATATCGCTCCGCATTTGCTCCGCCCTGCCCCACACCAGCTGCTGCCGCCTGCTGCCGCCTGCTGCCGCCTGCTGCCGGCTGATGCCGCCTGGGAGCGGCCATGACAAAAGCATTGTGCAACGGGTTGTTTCTCAGGCCTTTGAGAGGCCAACAACGATACTGCGAATCCACGTTGGCAGCGGGGGAACGACGGGTTCATGCTGTGCATACTCGTTACATATTACTGCATATACCCTTGCCGGTCTTGGACTGGTCGAGGTACCAAGGTAGGTAGGTAGGTACTTGGGTGCTTTGTGTGTATCCCGTACTCGACTTGTGGTTGGTAAGACAAGCTTCCGAGGCGCTGCCACCTCATGACGTCTAGACTCTGCAACTGGCTCGGCGTCACCAAGCAAGCTGCTCTATGCCACTGCATGCCGCTGTATGCTCTGCTCTGCCATGCTTTCCTCTGCTTTCCTCGGCTCTGCAGCCTCTCTGCTTATGCCTGCTTTGGTTCAGAGTTGGCGCCGTCGCGGCCAACCCCGCGCCATCTGTTACCGACAGGGCGTCCGTCCCTATCTATTGAAACCCACCCATTGCAGTCCATAACAGCAAACCCAATGGCTTTTGTAAAGCTCCCCTTCCTCTTCCCCGTACCTGAACCTACCTCCCATCTGCTGTACCGCCCACCCGTCCATCCGTCCAACCCTCCTTGCCAAGTAATACGCGACTGTGCATTATAAGTACGAGTGACTCCATTGCCATTTCCTTTGCCCACCCAGTTCCCCGGTTTCCCTGGTCTCACTGATTTTACACAACTCGGCCCTCGCCCGTTTCAACCAAGCCGCTGAATCAGCTTCAACAGCTTCGACAAGCTTCACCATGTCCCACGATACGCGCTCGCCTGACCAGCCAACCAAGCTGGCCCATAAGGCCCCGACCATCATCGATATTCGTGGCCAGCATGTCAAACTCGACCTTACAGGCGACGTTGTCTCCATGCTCAACCCAGATCACGGACCTCGCCATCTCCCAACACTTCTCTTGTACAGCGAGAAGGGACTACAGCTCTTTGAGGATGTACGCCATCCAACCCACCCACCTACCTTACCCCAACCAATTGGCCTTAGTCAGCCAACCGTTGGATGATTCACTGACCCTCGATTTCTGTACAAGATTACACACCTGGATGAGTACTACCTTACAAACTACGAGATTGACGTGCTCAAGAAGTCATGCGTCGACATCGCCAAGCGCATACCCGAGGGCTCCATGCTCATTGAGCTGGGAAGCGGGTGAGCAAACATCCACTCTAGCTCATATACAGCCAGCTAGGTGTACTTGAAACTAGAAGCTAAATGTCTCCTTAGCAACCTTCGCAAGGTCTGTCTGCTCCTTCAAGCCTTTGAAGACCTCGAGAAATACATCGACTACTACGCCCTCGATCTGTCTGGCGAAGAGCTCGAGCGCACCCTGGCCGAGCTTCCTCAGCTCCAATACGTCTCATGCCACGGTTTACTGGGCACATACGACGATGGGCGAGAGTGGATGAAACAGTCGGCGATTGCTGGTCGCTCCAAGTATATCCTCCACCTAGGTTCAAGCATTGGTATGTGTTGCATTGGCCATTCTGTTTATCAAAAGTCAGCGCTGACTAAAGGGGCTGGCGTCGCAGGCAACTTTGACCGAGACGAGGCCGCCAACTTCCTCAGAGGGTTTGCAGATGTTCTCCAGCCATCGGACGCCATGCTCATTGGTGTCGACTCTTGCAATGACCCGGGCAAGGTTTAGTGAGTTTTCCTACTGAACAAATACAAAGGGACGCTGAACTAACTGCTCGGAAGCCGAGCTTACAATGGTTAGTAATTGCGCAAGGGCGGTGGAAAGTAAAGTCTGCTGACGCCAAAAGCAACACTGGCATAGATTCGAAAGGGGTGACGCACCAGTAAGTCCTTCGGTCCATCTACAGACAGACAGTCGCTCTTTACTGACCTCGTTCAACTCTAGATTCATTCTCAACGGTCTCAAGCACGCAAACACTGTGTTTGGTAAGGAAGTTTTCAAGGTGGAAGACTGGAAGGTCATCGGGGAGTATGTCCATGACACGAACGGAGGCCGTCATCAGGCCTTTGTCTCGCCCATCCGCACCACCGAAGTCCTGGGCTTGACGATCCATCCGCACGAGCGCATCCAGATTGAACAAAGCTACAAATACTCCGGAGCCGAACTCGAGCATCTCTGGGCGACTTCTGGACTGAAAGAGGTCCAGTGCTGGAATCGCGGCAATGAGTATGGTGAGTCTCCCCGTGACCACCTCCTTTTTCTCAGCAGACTGACGTCGACCCAGGCCTACATCTTTTGCAGAGATCGGCACTCCCGTTTGACTTGGGCTCCTCCCGCTATGCCGCCGGACCCTTGCCCACAGTGCAAGACTGGGAGGCCGTTTGGACCGCCTGGGATACCGTGACCAAGCGAATGCTACCCGACCAGGAGCTCACCGAGAAGCCGATCAAGCTGCGAAACGCCTGCATCTTCTATCTCGGCCACATCCCGACCTTTTTGGACATCCAGCTTACCAAGACGACCGGAAAGCCCCCAACCGAACCGGCGAGCTACGCTTCCATTTTTGAGCGGGGCATAGACCCTGACGTTGATAATCCCGAGCATTGCCATGCCCATTCCGAGGTCCCCAATGAGTGGCCGCCCGCAGAAGAAATCACAGAGTACCAGGACCGGGTTCGCTCAAGATTGCTATCTCTGTACAAGAACGGAGCCGAGAACATCCCCAGAGATGTTGGCCGGGCTATCTGGATTGGATTCGAACATGAACTCATGCACATGGAGACGCTGCTGTACATGCTGCTCCAGAGCGACAAGACTTTGCCGCCGTCGTGTACGCCTGCGCCCGACTTTGGAAAGCTCGCTCAACAGGCTCTCGAGAACAGAGTTCCAAATGAATGGTTCGACGTGCCGGAGCAGACAATCACAATCGGAATGAATGACCCTGAGAGCAGAAACGACAGCGGCTGCCATTTTGGATGGTTTGTTTCCGTAACGTCGACCGCTTGATTTCTAATGCTAACCGAGACGAGGGATAACGAGAAGCCTTCTCGACAGGCCAATGTCCATGGGTTTCAGGCACAGGGCCGCCCTATCACGAATGAGGAGGTTTGTGGTTCCTTCGAGTCGCGCATTTCAAGCCAGCACTAAACATGACAGTTTGCTGAATACATGTACCACCTGGGTATAAACAAGTTGCCGGCATCGTGGGCTTCGAGTTCACCTTCAGAAAACGGGGCAGTCAACGGCCACCAAAACGGCACATCCAACGGGCACGGGAGCGAATCGAAGCCGGTGCCCGAATCCTTCCTCCAAGACAAGTTTGTCCGAACCGTCTACGGCCTAGTCCCTCTCAAGCTGGCCCTGGACTGGCCCGTCTTTGCTTCTTACGACGAGCTTGCAGGTTGTGCGTCGTGGATGGGTGGCCGGATTCCCACCCTCGAAGAGGCCCGGAGCATCTACGAATACGTCTACTTGCAGAAGCGAGCTGAGGCGGAGCGCAAGCTAGGCAAAACCGTCCCAGCAGTCAATGGGTAGCTATCACTTGCCTTTACCCTCTTTAGAAACTGGACTGGAAATGTGGTTGCTGACGAATGTGTTGTTACGTTGTAGTCATCTCATCAACGACGGCGTCGAGGAGACACCGCCACAAAGTGACTTGTTCCGGGACCTGGCCGGAGCCAACGTTGGCTTCCAGCATTGGCACCCGGTGTCCGTCACCGCTCAGGGCAACCGGCTGGCCGGCCAGGCCGAGATGGGCGGCGTCTGGGAGTGGACAAGCTCGCCGCTGAGACGCCACGAGGGCTTCGAACCCATGGCGCTCTACCCAGGCTACACCGCCGACTTCTTTGACGACAAGCACAACGTTGTACTCGGTGGTTCGTGGGCCACGCACCCGCGCATCGCAGGACGAAAGAGCTTCGTCAACTGGTACCAGAGAAACTACCCATACGCTTGGGTGGGTGCCCGGCTGGTGCGAGATGCCGAGTGAAGGCGTGGCTGGAGATGGGGTCGTTTGGACAGCCAAACGCTCCGTGCAAGAGGCGGCAAGGTAGGTCGCCGATGTTTTTTTTTATTATCGATTTGTTCATTGGTCCGCGATTTAGTCAGACGTACATGACTGTACTTGCCCATGCTCGCAACAGGATTGCTATGGCGAGCTCATCACACTCCCTGAATGAGAACGAGAACGAGAACGAGAACGAGAATGAGACTGAGAAGATTCTATTTGCTCGACTGATGAAAGTATTTTCCCACCCGACGCCAAAGGGTATAGTAACCATCGTTTACGCATCAGACTTTTGGGCACCCACCGTTGCCAACCAGTTGCTTCCCAGGTGCATCCCATATCAGCCCTCCCACACCTCCTTGACCTGGAGACTCCTTGGAGACCCGGAGTGTAGTTTCCGCGTGAGTATATGAGTTCCGAGGCTAAGTTTCCCATTTACTGTAGCATCTGCATTGAGATTGCGATGTCTCTGAGGGGCAATTGTTCTGTTGAGGCCAAAGGGGGGGGGAAAGAGGAGGGTTTGATGAGCAGAGCCAACCATCCAGGAGAGGTACGTGATGCGCAACCTGAAAGAATGCTGCAAAACTCGCTTGATCGTGGACGGGCGCGGCGCGGCACTTCGTGTAGGTGGTAGACCATTAATGGCTCAACCGTTTAAGCTGCCGTAGATGTCGAGAAGTTGCTCGAAGACATAGCCGGGTAATTTGATGCCATTCTCGGTGATGAGTTTTGAAACAAAGTCAGGGGGCTGTGAGAAAGTTAGCCGTGCCAGGGAAAAGATTTTGGATGGAGCAGGGATGGGGAGGGGCCGTACGGTAAAGTCAACGGCGTCCTCGGCACGAGTGCTGGGGGCGCTGACGGAGAAGTCGAGAATGTCTTGCTTGAAACCCATGTCACGCTGGTCCATGACGAACTTGCGGGCAAACTTGTGCGTCTCTACAGCGACGTAGAAGGGCACGCTGGCCTGGGCGGCGAGCTTGGCAATCTGCAGGGTGCCGATGCGGGAGATGATGCCGCCGTTGGAGGTGACGGCCTCGGCGCCGACCATGACCATGTTGACCTGGCGGAGCAGGCCCATGACGTAGGCGACGGAGGAGTTTGCAATCTCGGCGACGGGGATGCCCTTTTGGCGCAGCTCGCGGACGACGCGGTCGCTCTCGGAGCTGCGGGTCTCGTCGCGGACGTAGATGACCTTGAACTTTGCGGCGCCAATGTTGTCGACGGCGCGCTCGAGGATGCCGACGACGGAGCGGGAGGCGCCGTGGGTGAGGATGCACTGGCCCTCGCGGATGAAGCGCCAGCCGGCGTCGGCGATGCCGGCGCGGGCGGCGTTGGCGCGGGCGGCAAAGAGGCGGCCGTTGCGGACGAGGTGGAGGCGGACGGCGTCGAAGCTGCTGCCGTCCTGCTGGCGCAGGGAGGAGACGAGGTACTGGAGGAAGAGGTCGGTGCCGGCGGAGAGGGGCACGGGGTTGGCGACGGAGGCCTTGAGGCGGTCCGAGTGCGCCTTGACCGTGTCGAGCGTCTCAAAGACGGTGGTTGAGGGCGTGGTGCTGAGCAGGGCGATGAGCGACTCGATGGCGGCGACGGGCTTGGTCAGGTGAGGGTCCGAGGCGAGCAGGTTGCGGTACGTGGCGACGATGCTGCGGGGGTGAGGGATGTTAGAAGCTATGCTCGGGGGTTCTTGGGGATGGGAAGAGGACGACGCACTCAAAGTCGACGGGGGAGGGCTGCTCCAAGGTCGGCACGGCTGCTTTCTGCGGCTGCTCTGCCGCGGCTGGGAGGACGTGTTAGCGCCCAGGTTGCAGTCGATGACAATGACCATGGCTGGCTGGGTAAAGGAGATTGGCGGCAACTCACAGGGAGACGAGACGGTGGCCATGGCTGCGCAGGCGGGCGGGCGGGCAGGCGGGCGAGCGGCTGGGCGAGGAGAATCGGTGGGTGGGGGATGGAGATGTTGGCGATGCTTGTCGTGGAGTTTGGGATTTTTCGACGGTGAGTCAGTCAGTCAGTCAGTCAATCGCAGGCGGCAGGCCAATAAATGGCGGGGCAGCTGCCGGCAAGCTGTACAGGTACCTAGATACTAGACTAGATACTGTAGGTAGGTAGGTACCTACGGAGTACATAGTGGGGGCCCAGAGCGTCTACCCCTCGTCGACGACGCTTATTAGGGGACCCTGTCTGCCTGTCCTCTAATCTGTACTGCACATTACGACTAACGTTGGGTAGGTAGGTATATAAGTTGGACTACTTGACTTGGATATCTTGACTGCTTCACATCACCACTCTTTCCCACGCCGTCGAGCAATGTGATTGCATCTCCCAACACGACACACGATACAGCACACTACCGTCTACGTTGATCAACCATTGTGATGGAGCTCCTCGACCCGGCCACTGGGCAGCCTCTCCCCAACGACGCCATCCAGCGCGTCCTCTTCGTCGCCAACAGCGTCCACGTCTACACGATCCCGCCGCTCGCCTCCACCAAGGGCCACAGCGCCGCCTCGTGGACCGCCGACCCCAAGCGCCACATCTTCACCGCCCGCGTCCGCGTCATCGAGACGGCCGTCCCCGGCGCCGACCTCAAGGTCGACGTCGTCCTCGAGGACCCGGCCTCGGCCCAGCTCTTCGCCGCCGCCCCCTACACTGCCGCCGCCGCCGTCGAGCCCGTCACCGACAGCAGCCGCTTCTTCGCCCTCACCGTCCGCGACCCCCAGGGCCGCCGCGCCTTTATCGGCATCGGCTTCGAGGAGCGCAGCGAGGCCTTTGACCTGTCCATTGCCCTCCAGGAGGGCCGCAAGAGTCTCGGCTGGGACACTGGCGCCGCCCCTGGCTCCGGGAGGCCACAGCAGGAAAGGGATGCCGCCGCCGAGGAGAAGCGCGACTACAGCCTCAAGGAGGGCGAGACCATCACCATCAGCTTCGGCGGTTCCAAGTTTGGCCGCCGCCGTCCCCAGCAGCAGCAGCAGAACGACTCCAGCTCCGCCACCGACCTACAAGCCTTTGCCCTACCTCCGCCTCCTCCGCCAGCAGGTCCCAGCGGTGCCAAGTCCTCTGGCGGCTTCTCCTTGCCCCCGCCGCCTCCCCCTGCCGGGGCCCAGGGCGCCAAGTCACAAAAGCACGATGCAAAGGACTTTGGGTTTGACGATGGTCAGTTTGGCGAGTTCGCCTAAAGGGGACAACTCGGTTGCTTCAAAGATCTTGACGATGTGATGATGTGATACCCATCTCCAATGCTCTATATGCAGGCCCCAAGAGGGCCTATGCTATCCCGACTTAAATACACAATAGATGGTGCAAACTACTCCAATATGACGCCTGCCTTTCCAAAATCATTCGTACTCCAAGTAGGCACTTCGTAGACACGGGAGACTGAGGCTCCTTTTGCACCTCGTCATCGGCTCCATATCGCCCCCTGTATCCATCAAAGAGCCCACACTCCCGTCATGGTCAGGTTCGTAAACCAACTCCTCATCTTCCTCACTGGTTTCATCCACCGTCTCGAGACTCATCGCATCGGACGCCTCCTCTTGACTCCAAGAATGCACCGAGGCCGGCTGATGAGCATCCCAAAAACAGCCAAGCGGGACAAACTCGGGGCTAGTTGCGTCTAGAGGAGTCGTGGGCGTGGGCACGCCGGACGGCATGGGTGTCCAGGCCGCGTCCAGCAAAGGTGGGTTATCAGACATCATACTGCAGTTGCTGAGGGAGTTTGTCCGCTGGTGGAGAGAAAAGCACAAGCTCTGGCGGCACTGAATCTCCACGTGGAGCTCGCTGAGTCGGCTGAAGGCGACCTTTTCCTGCTGTACTGCCTCGCCAAGCTTGCATTTCAGCAGGCCGATTTGCTTGCGCAGTACCTTGCGCTCCTTGCCGGCATCAAGGCTCTGGAGACGCTCCTCGATCAGCGAATGTTGTCTCACCAGGTCTGTGGCCCATGCCGACAGCGCCAGCAGTGACGTGATGAGATATGCTCGTTCAGCATACAGTGCTTCAAAGGGCCGCGGGGAGTAGATGAGGCGTGCGTTGTGGGCAAAGGAGGCGGTGGGCTGGTGCCAGCGAGTGTCTCGCAGGCTGTGGTTGAATCTCTTGCGGCGCCGCCTCCTGCTTGGTGAGGTGCTGGCTGACACAGGCTGGCTGCTGGGCGAATCTGCTTGATTGGTGTTTGACATTGTCGTCTTGGGACTCGGAGCATATGCCAAGGTCTCGGACGAGAGATGAAGAGCCTCATATGGGGATGGCATTATTCTACCATCAATTGGCTCATGACCTGTTGGTGTGTTGACGTGCATTTTCAGATGGTCGTCTGGTCTCTGGGATGAAGACAGCTCTGAGGAGGCGGCAAGATCAGCGCCCAAAGGCCTTCATATCGTTGGGGATTCGCACGGCCATGTTCGCCTCCTCGTAGGATGCAACAAAGACGGTCCGTCTCGAGTCTCGAGTAATGTGCTCGAATAGAAGGCCAGAGCCTCGTCTGTGCGTCTTGTCATTGCAAAGATCCAACAAAGCCCAGATGAAAGTGGTGTTCCGTTCCGCCAGCCACTACGGTCGACACATTGGCCCTCCCCCCCCCTCCCCCCCCCAGAGAACCTGGTCATTGCATGTGCCGAAAGCGATTGAAGCAAGCTATCAAGCAAGCTGCGGCGTATCGCATTGTTCTTCTGGCACTCGAAACCATGTTGGTGTCCTTGTTTACCTTGTGGCGTTGGTAGCCTCCACACAAGTACCGTGTTGGCCTGGTCCGTGTCTTGGTGTATGGCCTCTCGGCAGCAAACAAACCCCGACTTCTTTCAGGTCAGATAGCAAACCCATCATGCTTGGGCGGGTCGTTGAATCGCCAAAGTCCGGCCTCGACCGCCGCCTTGCGGATGGACGACACCTCGTCGTCTCTCACAGCGCGGTTGAGATCTGCATATCGCACCTCTCCGTCGGCCTGTCCGCCGTCCTTGGATCTGCCTCGCCGTCGCTTGCCTACATGGGCATCGGGATGGTACTGCTCCATGATGTTGACGAAGCAGTCGGGCGATACCTCGCTCGCCAGAAACTTCATGATTTCCGCCCCCTCGGCCTCCTTGCCTGGCATCACCAGGTGGCGCACTAGCAGGCCTTTCTTGGCAATCCCGTCGCCCGTGAAGCACAGATCGCCCACCTGGGCGTGCATGGCCTTGATGCTCTCCCTCGCAGTGGCGGCGTAGTTGTCCGCCTTGAGGAGCCTCTTGGACGTCCCCGAGTCCCACACTTTGAAGTCGGCCAGGTAAATGTCCACCAAGCCGTCCATGAGCTGTAGGGACTGCAGCGAGTCAAAGCTCGACGTGTTGTACACGATGGGCACCCTTAGCCCATGGTCCCTCGCGTGGAGGATGCTGAGCGCCACCTGCGGGACCACATGCTCCGGCGTGACAATGTTGATGTTGTGGACGTTTCCGACCTCTTGCAGCTTGAGATACCAGTCCCCCAGCTCCTCGGGCGTCAAGTCCATGCCGTTCCTCTGATGGGATATGTCGTAGTTCTGGCAGAAGATGCACCGCAGGTTGCAGCCGCTCATGAAGACGGCACCGCTCCCGTGGTGTCCCTGGATGCACGGCTCCTCGCCAAAGTGGGGAGCTATCACGTTGACTTTAGCCTTGTCGCCTATGAGGCACATGCCCGTCGTTTCGAATCGGTTGACGCCGCATTCTCGCGGACAGAGGTTGCAGTTGCGCAGGTGCGAATACGCCAGCGAGCGCTTCATAGCCGCATCCCGAGAGCTCAGAGTGAGATATCGCGGCATGTAGTCCTCCAGCAAGAAGGGCGGGGCCAGGTGAAGAGAGCGCCGAAACCCACGGGCCAAACTCCCAGCGCCCACCTTGAGTCGCCCAAGTCTACCAAACGGCTTCAATGGCAGCATCCTGATCCGATATGGGGCTGTCAGCTTGCTTGACGCGGTCTGGGGCAAGTAGGTAGTCTCTCATGGCCTATCAATTAGGCAGTATGATGCAGTCAGATTATAGCCTAAGGTATCAATTCTAATTGAGTCTAACATATAGTAAACATTGCTCTCACTTTACTAATGAACAACAGAGGTTAAACTTAGGCTCCATTGGTACTACAATAATAAACATCTTAGGTAGCAATGTGCCTTTATAAATCCTAAATGAATGCAACAGTGCCATAAGCTAGCATGAGAGGGGGGGGGCACCAGCAAACTGAGGGACAGTTCGCCCACGGCAGATACCATGCTTGATACCGTTTTTACACCCCCCTCCCGAACGCGGGGTACATCCCATCGTTCTTTATGATATGCTCTTCACTGTTTCTCCCCCTGAACAGCCTCTGTCGAGGCAGGCTTCTGAGCCACAGATGCTGTCGCAGTGGACTTTGTTTGAGAATCCCCATGGACAGCAAGAGTCAAGACCCTGGCAATCGTCGGGATGTCACCTGGAACCACTCGGCTTCTTATAACCATAAGATACGCAAGGGCCATATGAACGAGAGGCTACCCAGCAAAAAGCAAAAGTGAAAGCTCACAATGTGTGCTATCGACTGGGTTGTTGGTATGGTGATCTGTGGGGAATGTTCAATAGTAAAGGGTATATAGATGCATCAAGGGAAGGATGAGTTGTGTCTTCTTCATCTTGTGCGTTCAGCTTGCTTCAAAAAGCTGGCCACACGTGATTAGGGCGGTCGCCTCGGGAGACTGGATCGTTTAGGTAGATACCTAGATGGCGTGGGCACCTTGAGGGCGCCTTCACTTCTCAGTTGCGGTTGGCATATGCCAGCAGCTGCCAGTATCGCGTGGTTGGTGACCACGGTGACTTGCCGAATGACGGCACGCTCCGATGGTTAGTCGTGTAAGTATGCCAGTCTGGCATGGGCAAGTACATAATCGCCCCTATTCTCATCTCAGGCTGTGTGGGAGGTTGTCTAGGTTCTGATCGCTCTCTTGACTCCGACTTGGGCGGTGTTTTTGACGCTTGCATATAGCTCATGGAGTTTCCCACACTCATCGGGACACTACATCAGGGGAAGGTGGGTGGCTCAACAAATGCGTGTAAATCTGGTCAATTCACTGGCTAGAACGCCGGGGACTGAAGCCCTCTATATACCATGGCCAAACCTTCCCCAGGCCTTCCAGGCCCTTCCCACTACCTTGTGATGTTTTTCAGTATTCGCATTGTGTTGCTATGATCCGCTGCTTGCTGTGTCGCTTGCCTGTGACTGCCATGCAGCCTGGATGT
Organism: Pseudonectria foliicola; assembly: GCA_003693505.1. Lineage (NCBI taxonomy): Eukaryota > Fungi > Ascomycota > Sordariomycetes > Hypocreales > Nectriaceae > Pseudonectria > Pseudonectria foliicola. Next base: position 16,626 of record QUZD01000034.1, on the reverse strand, counting down.
ATGTATGCAGTAAGCAAGTGGGAAACGTAGGGTTCAAACCGATTAGCGTCAGGTTCAGGTAGGCAATTGCTATCATCTTGTGATCAGGTAGCGCAGTACAGTATTGCCAGGACGTGAGTACGATGTTGTATCGTTGTGGTATTGTAGTTGTTTGTTCTTAGCTAAAGGATGATGACTACTTTCAAGCATGTAAGTATATTGGTCATGTTATGGTTATATATGGTCATACGATATGACCATGCACTAAGAACCGCCTTCATAACGTGATGGCCTACGATTAGTGGATAGAAGCTCCGCGCGCTTCAGGAAGTAAAACCATACAGGAACCTAATACATCTTTTCTAATTATCCCTAAACATCGTTATTGTTTATGCTGATAAGTAGCTTAGATAAAGCCGTATTAATAACATATTGCGTAGAGGTCTTAGGTATAACATCAGCTCCTTGGTAGATGTGTTTCGGGAGTATCAGAAGTCATCGCCATGGGAAAGCTCCACGGAACTTTTGTCGTTCCGCTGTGTAAGGCCTGTCTAACAACTTAGGTAAATAGGCATTGGGCATCTAGGGAACCGTTGATCGACTCTAGCGCCATAAGACGAGACACTATTGGATGGGGATGGCGCTGACGACACGCCTAGATATCTGGATAACTTACAGCTTGAAAAGAAGAAAACAAAATTGGCTTTATAGACCGTATTTCGGACGGCAAGTTGTCGTGTCATCATGATGACATCCGCTTCGACAATGCGACAACGGCATCAGCCTTAGGGCCGTTGAGGTGGCTTGAGCTCATATACACGAAGGAGAGCCTCAAGGTCATGCACGCCCCAGTTGGGTGCCCTCTGCTTCACGTTGGATGGAACATATGCACTGGAGAATGTCAAGCACCTTGGACGACATGATAATATGTGATCAGTCACAGGTAACTTAGACGGTCGTTAGGCACAATATGTATTCCTTCTCCGGCTTTACATTAGGTAGGTAGCTAATACGGTCTTTAACAGCAACGCCTGGATCAGGACTGCTTTCTATATATCCAGTGCTCTGGCTCGCAGAGCTGTATTTGCTATACACTTTCGTCTTGTGTCCTCCTGCACCTGGACGGGCACGGCTCGCGTCTTTCGTGACTTTCTTGATGGGAGGTATCTGATGGAAAAGAACTATAAGCTTGGTGTTTCGCGCAGCGGCCATGTAATATAGAGGGCGACCTACCACTGAGGTCTAGCTCCTTGCTTTCTTCGACAGTGAAGTTGTAGACTCGCGGAAGAGCTTGGGATTGCGGAGAAGTTGATGTCTTCTTGAAGACAATCGCTCGGTGGACGAAGACGCGGCTCTTTGACAAGATTTTTGACGCGCTATGGCGAATCGCAAAGAGGCCGAGGTGTAATGAAGTGGTGAAGAGGTTGAGAAGTATTAAGAGGAGGTGTTTATATAGCGAGAAAAGGAAGCTGAAGAAACCAGTTTTGACCACCATAAGGCAAACAACTAAGGTCTTGGGTATGCCCATTTTAGGCCGCTTCTTTACTCTACGCCAGGAGCAGAAAAGAACCATACTGCTAACAAAGCCTAATCGCCCTCCCGCGCGGTATCGCTTGACGCCGCTCCAATGTCGTCCCCTTCTTCCTCTTCATCCCGCGTCGGCGACCGTGTGGATTCAGACTCGCCGACGCTTTCAGATATCGTGACATCAACGTATCTTTCGTCCCCAGGCTGGATACTGTACAATGTGGGCGGGGTATCCTCTCGCCTAGCATTCATGGACTCCTGCGATCAACGATAGGTAACTTGAACGGTCGTTAGGTACGGCATGCATTCCTTGTTCAGCTTGACGTTAGGTAGCCAATACGGTCTTTAATAGCAAAGCCTGGATCATGACCGTTTTCTACATATCCAATACTCTAGCTGTGCCTTTTTGCGAGCCTTGATACTAGCGCTCTCATGTCAGTCCTATCGCATCAGCATGGAGTTTGCAAGCCTAGAACACTACTGGAAATACTCACATTACTGCTGTTGATACTAGCATGGAACCCGAACACGACGGAAGATGATGGGGCATGCCAGCACGGCAACCCAAGTCGACTGTATCATCGAGGCGCTTCAGTTCGGTGTGGCTAAGCTGATCCAGGATCTTAATGGCAGTCAAGAACTGACTGCTGCACCCCTACTCAAAAGTGCCACCATTTCCTCTGAGGTTCTTACTACTACCATTCCTACTACCGTCCATGCCAATATTCATCCCAACACTATCACTACTCAACGCAGCATGGTGCTACTATAGATGGTCAATACGGACTCGGCAAATGCGGCTTTGCTTGGAGTTCGTTAGTATGGCACTGTAAGCAGTCGAGCCTTTACCAACACCAAGGTCGCACCCACCACCACGTCATCATCACAGGTCACCGGCGAGAAGCATCAAGTATGGTTCAGATACAATGTATTCTTTCGTTCCTCTAATTTCATTTCCCAGCAAGCTCGTATTTAATTGTATCGTCTTGCTCAATCCACGCTTTGCCATTCCCAAGCTGGCAAACATGCAGCTTGGGTGAGTAAAGAGGCAAAGCAAAACCCGATGGAGGACCATGAGCATGATCATGCAGAACTTTTCACGTGCCTCGTTATCTTTTTGTCCGGATTACCTCAAATTGGAAAGAAAACCCCGTCATTCAAATGCACGTGCTCGAGACATCATGTCCAGGCCGGAGCGCCCTGTACGTGGGTGGCTCCGGCTCTACTAACAATCCGCCATCTCTCCCGCCTACACTCAGTTTTTTCGTTCCAAATGCATTTATCGGGATGACATGGCCTTGGTGACAAGACGCTTGAGGGCAAGCTCCTGCTTCTTGAGGTCGTCGGCGGTGCTCTCGTTGAGCTCAAGAGCGGCCATAGCGTCGCTGATGGTGCTCTCGATCTTCTCCTTCTGGCCACGCTTGAGCTTCAGAGACAGAGTGGGGTCAGAGACGATCTCCTCAACTCGGCCAATGTAGGACTCGAGCTGCTGCTTGGCCTCGAACTTCTTGCTGAAAGCCTCGTCGTTGCTCTTGAAAGCCTCGGCGTCTGTAACAAACGTTAGTCTCTTGCGTTTCGAAAAGACAAGCATTTCTGGAATTATACATACCGCTGATCATCTTCTCAATCTCACCAGTGGAGAGCTTGCCGATGGAGTTGGAGATGGTGATGTTGGCGCTGCGGCCGGAGGTCTTCTCGGTAGCGGTGACCTTGAGGATACCGTTGACGTCGACCTCGAAGACACACTCGAGGACGGCCTCGCCAGCCCTCATGGGAGGGATGGGAGCAAGAGTGAACTCACCCAGCGAGGTGTTGTCCTCGCAGTTGACACGCTCACCCTGGAAGACGGGGAACTGAACCGTCGACTGCTGGTCAACAACTGTAGTAAAGGTTCTATTACACAAGTTAGTCAATGGTCAGGTGAGTGTTATGTCAAATTGATGTGCAGACGTTAGGGGACATCGTGTAGACGTTAGGGTGGATCCGGGCGATGGTTAGGGATATCTTGGGTGACAAATCGCATCACGTGATGGTTTTGTTTTTGGGGGAAGAAGGGGGGGACAAACCGCTTCTTGATGGTGGGGACGGTCTGGCCGCGGGGGACGACGGGAGCAAAGATGTTGCCCTCCATGGCGACACCGAGAGACAGGGGAACGACATCGAGGAGGAGGAGGTCGGAGGTCTCGGCGGAGGTGGCCTTGCCGGAGAGGATACCGGCCTGGACAGCGGCACCGTAGGCGACGGCCTCATCGGGGTTGATGCTCTTCTCGAGCTTCTTGCCGTCGAAGAACTCGGACAGAAGCTTCTGGATCTTGGGGATACGGGTGGAACCGCCGACAAGGACAATCTCGTCGACAGCCTTCTTGTCGATGGCAGCGTCCTTGAGGACCTGGGCGACAGGCTCAAGGGTGCCAGAGAAGGGCTTGGCGTTAAGGTCCTCGAAACGAGCACGGGTGATGGACATGGTGAAGTCCTCACCATCGAAGAGAGAGTCAATCTCAATGGTGGCCTGGGCACCGCTGGACAGGGTACGCTTGGCACGCTCGCAAGCAGTTCGGAGTCTTCGGAGAGCGCGGGCATCGCCGGAGAGGTCCTTCTTGGTCTTGCGGGTGAACTCCTTCTTGCAGTGGTCGAGCAGGTTGGTGTCGAAGTCCTGGCCACCCAGGTGGGTGTCACCAGCGGTAGCCTTGACGGTGAAGACACCGCCCTGGATGTTGAGGAGGGAGACATCAAAGGTACCACCGCCAAGATCGTAGATCAGGACGTTGCGCTCCTTGTCAGACTTACCAGCACCAAGACCGTAGGCGATGGCAGCGGCAGTAGGCTCGTTGATGATACGGAGGACGTTGAGGCCGGCAATGGAACCGGCGTCCTTGGTAGCCTGACGCTGGTTGTCGTTGAAGTAGGCAGGGACAGTGATGACGGCCTTCTCGACCTTCTTGCCAATCTTGGTCTCGGCAATCTCTCGCATCTATTGTGGGGATTGACCGGGTTAGATTGCGGGCTCCGATCATGTGTGCGGGGTTAAAAGTTTGGGCAAATTCTCACCTTGACAAGGACCATGGCGGAAATCTCCTGAGGGGAGAAGGTCTTGAACTCGCCGAGGTAGTCAACACCAATCTTGGGGTTGCCGCCATCGTCGACAATCTTGAAGGGCCAAGACTCGATGTCCTTCTTGACGGTAGGGTCATCGAAGCGGCGACCAATCAGACGCCTGCAGAACGAGGTCGGTTAGAATCACGGAGACACAGGGCACGGAGTCGGGGGCGAAACTCACTTGGCATCGAAGACGGTGTTGCGGGGGTTCATGGCAGCATTGTTCTTGGCAGCCTCACCGATCAGACGCTCCTTCTCAGTGAAGGAAACGAAAGAAGGGGTGGTGAAAGAGCCCTGCTCGTTGGCGATGATCTCGACATTGGTACCCTCGTACGTGGCAACGCAAGAGTAGGTGGTACCTGTAAAGAACGCTGTCAGTACATCTGATCTGATCTGATCTGGCTTCGTATCTCGATGTGTGCGGCCGAAGTCGGGTGCGGTGTTTGTGAAGGCTTCGTTTCGCCCTCACGATTTCTTCATCTCCCCGCCCACTCAACCGCGCACACAATGCCGAGCAACACAGGACTGGGCGAGAAGAAGGGAAATCATCAAGATGGATGCGCTGCAGTCGAGACTCACCCAGATCAATGCCAATGGCACCGTCGTACAATTCTTCCGCCATCTTGACTGGTCTGATTTGGTTGAAGGAAGGAGGATAGAGAGGAAGAGGATGAACGTGGGGTTTCGGTGAAAGAAGTTCTCCCACCCAGATTTTGTGAAGGCGGCCGAGAATAAATTCTGAGCAGCCTGTGAACTTTTTTTCTGCCAAAGCGGGTCCTCTCAGCAGGTGGGCTGCCCAAGATCCCCTCCACTAAGCCTTTATAGGCCTAGCGTCTCGCCTGAGTTTTCAAAGCTCCAGTTCTTTTTTTTTCCCCCTCGCCTGTTTTGCCCTCTGCGCGGAGAGGGGCTTATCGCAGTGGCCCTACCTACAAGTATGTACTTAGCACCCCGGCAACCGACGCTGCAAATATGGCGTATCAAAGGTACCGAGTAATGAGGAAGGGACCTTGGGGGACCTGATGGGTTCCATGCAATGTGAGGGCAGCGCAATCCAATGGAGCCGTTGCCATAACGATTCGGGACGTTGCCCGTCCAAAGTCTCAATTTTGCCTCAATGGGATTACCTGAGGCTGGAGCATTGGGGTCTTACCAGCCTCAAATGTCCCGCCTGCAGTACAAAATACATTCCGAGACCTGTCAGCCGTGTGGCGGTGTCGTGGTTGCAGCCCTGACTTGCATTGGCCCGCAGACGACTGGACATGGCGTGGCGAACCCTTGCTTCCAGGCTTACTCAGTCACTGTATCTATATACGTTGATCACTCACTGTCTGTACTGGACTTCGGTATCCGTTCCCTTCCGCTGGCTGTTCAGAAGCCGAGAGGAAGAGCCTAGCTGCCTAGGTACATACCTAGGTAGCAGCCCAACAGCCTCTCTGCCGCTGCCCAGTTCCGAGTCAGTCGGAGGCTAACTGGTCCGCTACTCGTGCAACCATCGGCGCTCCGACGGCTGTGGCAAACCGGCGACGTCGTACGAGGCAAGCCACGGAGCACCGAGTTTGATGTTCAACCGGGGACTCCACGTCTGTTATTGCTAGCAGTGGACCAATGGGTTGACAGGTGTTGTCATGAGAAGCTAGGAATCAATACATTTGGTTTGTTGCATAGACTTCACATCCAAGTATATACTTGGTGGCTTTGGTTGTCAATGAGCCGGGAACCCAACAATCTCAAATTTTCAACGACATACTGATATCAACTTTCTCCTCCCCAGGCGTCTGTACGATGAGGCCGAATGTGGAGTTGACGTTGGGGGAATAAGCAGACTGGCATAGCGGAAGAACAAAGGTTCGGCGTGATGGCCGCCATACTGTACAGATACATGCCATAATTCCTGACATAACTACTATACGAGGTTCAAGTAAATACATTTCAAACATACCCAATGTTGGTCTTAAGAAGCAAATTGTTCCCAAACTTGGACGAACGTGGAGTTCACCACCAATGGCAGTCTCGCATACTGTTGGGCTGGTCCTATCTCGTTTAGCAGCTATTTCGGAGTTCCCGACCCCCCAATGCCATTGCGGCCTACTTGGCCTTGGGCGTGAACCCCAGCTCCTTAGCTTCCCTCTCAACAGTCGCCGCTATTGTTTCCTTGAGCGGCTCGCCCTTGGGCTTCCAGCCGAGGTAACGGCTTGCCCGTGCAGCAACCCCCTTGGAGTTGGCGCCCCACGAATCTACCGCAACCTCTTCCACCGATACCGACTTGGTCACCGGTTCCGGGAGGTAGCCCTGCCGGACGGCCTCGTCGGCGATCCACTTGGCGACGTCGGACCACTTGTGCGTCCCATTGGCCGCAAAGAAGTAGGCGTCTCGGCCGAATATGGCCGGATTGTCCCGCAGCGCCGGGTCCACGGCCGCGTCGGCGAACCGAGTGAACAGGTCCGCGAGATCCTCAATGTGGACATTGTCCCACTCCGTTTTGCCCGCGCCGACAACGGGTGCATAGCCCTCAACCAAGGCAGCACGTGCCATCGCCGGCACCTGGATGCTGCGCGTGTTGACGGGCCCGCTGCCTGTCCCGTAGATGACTGGAGGGCACACGATGAGCGTCTTTACAGCATCGGAGGCTGCGCTCTGGACAATCTTGTCCACGTTGCGATGGTCGGCCTCGTCAGGCAGGGAAACAAGACGGTCGATATCATTAATGTCATGGTACTCTTCCTCAGACACAGGAGCCTCCCCGAAGCGCTTGAGCTTTCTGTCGTACCATGTAAGGATGTTGGCTCCAGAAAGATGAATCCAGTGCCCAGGCTTTTCCGCCGTGTGCCCAGCAGCAAGCCCCTTGGCGATAGCACTCGCCGCCGCGACGTTGTCGGCTGAGTCGGCCGTGTCTAGGGCCGCGAGCGTTAATCTTGACGATTTACCGAGAGCATCAAATGCGGATCAAACGTACCAATGACAATGTCTGCCTCGGCGGCGGCCTTCTCAATAACGTCCGAGTCATCTAGATTGCCGTAGACAAACCTGGCGGTAGGGAACTTGTCTGCAACAGCCTTGCCGCGTTGCGGGCTGCGGACGAGAAGAGTCAATTCATAGTCAGGGCGGGCCGCGTGGATGTGAGCAAGCACAGCACCACCAATGAAGCCTAGAGGCAGAATCTCCAATTAGTTACCTCACACACTCCACGAGTCATGGGCCGCTCGAGCTTCATTACCAGTAGCGCCAGTTCTTTGTTTGTGCTGGTCAGTTCTGCACATTCCCACACCTGTTCACGGGTGGGAACGACTTACAGGAAGATTTTTGGTGCCATGATATCTAGGTAGTTCGTGGGATGTTGGAAATATGGGTGTTCGATCACTCTGGTTGCGTGCAATGTGCAGTAACTTGGGATTTTATATCTAGGACATAAGTTTCGACCCCTCCTAACCCTGAAACAAGCTGACGTCAACGAAGGTTTTCGTGATATCAACTTTAGGCATGTCTGAGTAAAACATCAAGACAGCTTGGTCAGCCCTAGGAAGCCATCCGAACCTTCTTTGGTGTGCCTCAAATTGCGCTCTGCATCACTGCCTTCGCCTTATTTGCAGCCATGTCCAAACCCCTCGACGGGCATGTCTTACTAAAACATCAAGACAGCTTGGCCAGCCATAATAGGAAAACCATCCGAACCTTCTTTGGTGTATCTCACACTGCAAGCTGCATCACTACCTTCGCCTCAATTTGCAGTCATGTCCCAAACCCTTGATGGGCATGTCTATTTCAAATACAGCGTACTCCATTCAAAATCCATCCCTGTTCCATGTACTCTTCATGGTTCCATTTCCGTGCACATCTAGGTCGCAAGTTACCCGCCATAGCCGAGAAGCGTCACACAGGCTCATTCCTAGTAGGAATACCTGTCTTTGTAAATGCCAGCTCCGCCTATGCGTGGGTAGAGTAGTAAACAGCCAAAACAATAATCAAGACGGGATACAACATCGCCTCAACCAGCAGCTGTACCTTGAGGATCTTCCTCTGTCTGTTTGTAAGACATGACCTCTGCCCGTGTGTATACCACGAAATGGCTGAATCAAATTTTCCCAAGTATGCTAGCAGCCCTATGAAGGGAAAGAAAACAGTCGATATGGCGATTGTAGGGAAAATATTTCGTTCCTGTTGGTCTTTCCTTGTAAGGCTGTGACTGCCGACATATCCATGAGCTGTTCCAATGAGGTTGTTTTCCGACGAAGTGTAGGGGCTACGTTCGTGGATGGCGGATTCTGATCGCATTCTCGCTCTTCGGTCTCTGGTACTGGACGAGAAGCCCCTGACTCTAGGTAGTCGTCCATAGGTATCGGGGCTGTCCCTGGCAGTTTCTCGGTAAACAGGTCCCAGGCGCGGTTCTTGAGGGCCGGGTGGGGACAAAATGTCGCGAGGAAACTGTAGTCGCGCTGGCGATGGAGTTTGCAGGTACTGAGACGACGCCAGGGTGCTTAGGGTATTGGATCTCGCTCTCGCTGCGAAGGCACTAGCAGATTCCGTGTGGTCCTCTTCTCCTCTCTCTCTGCGAAACGACTGCAGCATGGCCGCTTCAGGCAAGCTGATCAATCGAAAAGGGAGACTTGGAATCTTGGCAAGAAATTCATCGTGAGGGACGAACGAAGATCCGCCATGTCGCTGAGACTCGGCAATCCCAGATGCGTATAGCGGCTTGTCAAAGATAGTCAGAGGGGTCTTGGGAGGCTCCCGTCCCAAAGTTTCCTGGATGCGTGACCATCTGAAGCGTTCCTTCTTGCTCGCATCCTCAGCATCCGTGTATGGAGTAGCTTGTGACGTTGTCCGGGCTGAAGCATTCAAATCAGACCCTAGGCTTTGATAGCTATCTTGCCTGCTTTCCATTTCGAAGAGAGTGCTTTGAGGCTGGGGTTTGGAACTGAAACCCTCGCGTCGAAAGGCATGCGTCATCTGTGTGACGTTGTCAACAGCACGAATGATTTTGCGTGTCGAATTCTGAGGAAAGCATCCAGCCTCTTGCTCCCTGTATTTGGGCAGCAGAATTGGAACATTTCTCTGTTTGTCGTCGCGGATATGGTACGAGCCCGCATTGGCAACGTGCTGAGGGTGTTGGATAATTCTATCAGATGACCCGTACTCCAATGGGTTACGGCTGGGTTCGTAGACATCCGAGACATCTGCAAGGCTACTGCCGGTTCCATTACCCATCATTTTTCCAAACTCGGGCTGTATCGAGTCAAACACTGGGCCTGTTGTGACTGTTTGCCAGTCGGCCTCCACGTCGATTTCTTGTCGGGATTCATACAAAGATGCAAGGTCTCCGCTTCGCTGCGTAGTCTTGGGAGGCTCATTGGAGGAGACCTCAGGCTCTCGAGTGACAGGGATTTTGATCTCCTCGTTGACGTTCTAGGTCGATTTAATGACGGAGGCATTGTAGAACGAGGTGAGCTCAGGTGTCCTTTTCAAAATGGTCGGTTGATGGTGCCAATCCTTCAGGGCAAAGCCACTTTCACCCGAGCGAGCACTGGCGGCGTCATGGTGGCTAACGCGGGTTCCTTGCCCAGCATCTGGATTCAGAATTGCGAAGTATTGTTCAGAATCATATTTGAACGGATCTTCGCAGGTACTGCAAGAGAAATGGGAGTCTCTGTTTGTTGCTTGGGTGCGATACGCATCATCTAGCTGCTTGGCAATAGATGCTTCGGACTTCACACCAACATCAACTCCCTGGCTTTCATGCCCAGAAACTGGGAGAACCTGACAAGAGAGCTTCTTCCTTCCCTCGACATCAAGTCTGGAGGTCGAGTGGTAAGAGTGAATGCGAGAGGCAGTTGCCGGTTGGGTAGGATGTTGCAGTGTAGCTTGGGGCTGTCCCAAAATGGTGCTTCTTTCGAGGTTTGCCCTTGGGCTCTGTTGAAACCAGCTGGAGGGAGCCATTTCCACATACTTCCCGCGCTTGTGGCGTCTGACGTGTGGGTCGTGATATCCTGCAAATTCTTCATCCAGTGCCACAGTCTCCCAATCTGAGGCTGTCTTTTCGTCGTCGAGTGAGGCGCGGAGATGGCAAGCAAGTTCATTCTGTGCTCGTGATGGGTGTTCGGAGACAAATTGAGACGGTTCAGCGTCTTGATTATGGGAATTTTTGGGCTGCACGTTGGATAAATCATCCAGCTGAATCTCATGCCCGCTTACAGGACCTGTTGGATAGAAGGACTCGTAGGACGTAGAGGAAGCCATGCTTTGGCGATTAATTCCTTCTTCTGGAAAGAACCTTTTCTGTCGCCCGATAGAAGTGACTAGGTCTTGTCAGCATTTGAATATCGTGACAGCATTTGCTTTCACCTACATCTGTAGACCTTGGGATCATCGGGGATCCTAGGCGTGATGCAAAATTGTAAAGCCAGAAGAAAGAAGATGAGATAGGATAGTCGTCGTGACACGGCCTATTCTGAAGCAATATGAATCGCGTCCTAGTTATTGCAAGGAAGAGGCATGTAGTAGATGAGTGAATAGCATTCGAGGCTGGCTTGGGAGTATTCTTTTTGTGACGAGGAAACTCCTCGGATCCGAAAGCTGTTATCCTCTTGCACCGGAATCTTGGTGGTGAGTGGCTCCAAAACAAAGAGAATACGAGGCTTGAGGAATTTATGAGCCAGAAAAGGAGGTGTGTAGAGAGGTGAAAGTTGCCATAAATGTTGTGGGTGATAGAAATGAGTATGATGTGTGGAGTGCTAGGTGACTAATGCTCCTGCCTCGAAGAGACGACGATGATATCCGGCTTGGCAGCTGGCGGGCAGCTGGCACATTTGTGACATTCACCAGCTCAGGAGGGAGGCTCTGGCAGAACCACCATGCCTTCATCTATGTGGTCCCGAATCATTGATTTGAACATGTTGCGATGTAGAAGGCGAGTGTAGGGTGTGACCCACGCAGCTGGCGAGTACATCAAACTGAAAACGTAGCATTCTACAAAGAGCCAATGCGCTGTCGAGAACCTGGCCATATTGCACCGACAAATGCTTCTTCGCATCAATTGAGCAGCTCCAGAGTACTATCTGTACATACACCCACACCAAGGAGGTACCGTCACTTGCTTGCTTGCTGGTGATGCATGCGGTTGGTTGATAGTGGGGCTCAGAGGCAAAGCGGGCCGGCTTAAACTGTACAGATGTACACAAGTGTCAGATCAGAATCAGCCTACTGTACAGTATCAACTCCAGCCCGATGAGACAGCGACCTCGGCTGCTTGCTTTTAAAACCGACTAGGCCACGCTAAAGCCTGGAAGCCCGTCCAGTCCCAGCAGAGCATCAAGCAACAAGCTTTCCCCAGGCCCCAGTTCGTCGCTTATCGCGATACATAGTCCTCGTCAAGCCCATCACCTGCATGCAGCCTTCCACCCTTCATGGCTCCGCAATCCTAACCTCGAGACTCGAGGCCATATCGCTAATACTCGTGTCGCCGCTCCGCGTTGTCTCGCAATTGCCTCACTCCCTTGGCCACTGCTCTCCTGCCGACGAGCAGCATGACATCGTCCCGGCAGTCCATCCACGGCTGGGATGGGCTTCCGGACGAGATACTACTGCAGATCATATCCTGTGAGTAGGCGACCAAGGTCTCCATCCAATGTACAACCCAGGCGAAGCCCTACTCTTGGTGCTGACAGACCTGCTTCCTCTAGATCTTGAGCCCACAAACTTGCCAAGGCTACAGATAGTCTCCCGCAAGCTGCGCCATGTCTGTCTCGATCCCGAGCTCTGGAAACGTCATTGCTTCGAGCACTCATCATGGTACGATCTTCTCCGAAAGCGCCGTCAGTCGTCTGCCCCACATGGCGAGGCCATCACCAATCTTGCGTCAGCAGCTGTATTGCCCGACGGCACCGCAGACCCCGAGTACGTTGAAGAGTTTCAGCCCGATATCGACGAGCCCGACACCCGCGACAGAGAACATTTGCGATGGGCTCAGGACATGGCAAATTGGGACCCATCATTTCCAGAGGAGCGGACATCGTGGTACGGCGAATATATACAGCGTCAAGGGCCGACCAGCACCAACTGGCTGGAAATACCCAGCCTTAAAGATGGCGGTCTGGAGCTGGCCATTGAAGCGCGAGGGGTGGCTCTCTACAGTCCGAACAACGGAGACGACGGCGCTGGCACTCTGCTGGCAGTTTCGCCCTTGGACGATGGGTCAGTATGCCTGTGGGATGTGAATGGCAGCCGGGGGAAGCAAGGAGGGATTCTTGCCCGCAGCCAGCGGGACATCCTCTTCATCGACGGTCCAGGCGACCAAAACACTCGGCGGTCGAAGCGGATCGATACTGGTGTAACCGAATGCGTCAGTGTGAACAACAGCAGCCACAGAGCATTCTTTGCTGTCCAGAGCCGTATGTATAGGACCTCGATCCATCCATCAACCATCGGCCACACATGGACGGCTAACCCAAAACTCCGAATCTCTAGACCTGTTAGAGGTGGATCTCAATCGCTTGGAGGTAGTCAGTCGGGAGTCATTCGAATGGTCCATCACCGCTATGTCGGCAGTACATGATGGGGTGCCATTGACCATAGGGACCTCGCTGGGCATCCATCTTCATGATTATCGAGCACGAGCCAACATTTCTCGCGATGTGGTCGAGCGCTTAGACGGAAACGGGCGTGACGAGAACGTTTTCAAATCGATTTTTGATACCAAGCCTTTGCCGCCATACGCTCCATTATCTCAGCCGACTCCTGTCAGTATCCTCCATCTGCCTCGACCAGGTTGTGAGGACATGGTGTCGGACGAAATCTACGTGGCAGGCCGGTTTTCTAGCATTCTACACTACGATCGACGCAAGTTTCCGAGCATTATGGGTTCCATCTATTCAGGTGCGCGACTCTCGAGCATGACCGCGCTGCCATTTCCATTCTCCACCGTGGACTACGAGGTGCGGCGGCAAGGAGGGCTCTCCGTTGAAAGGGTGAAGCAGTCCAAGACAATAGGGGATGGTCGCACGCTGATCGCCGCCGGTGAGTATAAAACAAAAGGATCATTGGAGTTTTACGGCCTGAGCTCGGCATTACACTCGCGCGGCAGCGCTATCCTGCAGAATTCGACAATGAAGAACAGACATACCGCGGCATCATCCATCATTTTGTCGGTAATCAATCACGGCACAAAGGTTGCGTTCTCAGATGGCTCCGGGTTCATCAAGTGGTTTGAGCGAGATGGCAATACGGAGTGTCGTCGGGTATGGATCGGACAGAACGATAAGGAAGTCAAGTCGTCCCTGTTTGCATCTATGCAAAGCTGCGGTGACATGGCGCGCAAGATTCTGTCAACCAAGTCGAAACAAGAAGACGATCGGTCCAGCGAAGACAACATTCTGTACTGGACAGGCGACAAGCTAGGGATGATTAGCTTCACCGGCGATCCACTTTTCAACGCGGCCGACTTTGAGGCTAAGGACATGGATGAGAAAGCCGAAGACCAAGCTCGTGAAGAGTATGTGGAACGCATGCGAGGGGCGCTAAAACGGCAGGCGGATGAGGCAAGGTTCGTGCGCGGGCTGGGTTTGGAGGCTACTATGGAGTGAGGATATTAGAGGCCGAGGAGACGACGAGAATGATGATGACGATGATGACAATCAAAATCATGAGGATATGCCTATAAACCATGGGCATGGACAGGCACGTGTACAGATCAACACACGGCATTAGCGGGCGTATGACAGAATCACCTACAGCGATATGGATTCGGGATTAGTGATGGCGGGCATTTCTCACAAGTGGAACAGGCTGAATTGAAGATCTGGAGCATGGATACAAGCAAAGCCCTTGAATTTGTATCAGAACGCTGCCATGTGGCTGTTGATGAGAGTCGGGGTGCCGACCGCGGCGGATGATGAGGCCCATATCTACGGCACATACAACACCAGATGGAAAGCGCGCAAGGGGCCGGAGTCAAACCACTTGTTTCACAGTTGGTTGTGGCTTGACGAAAAGAACATTGCAATAAAAGCTGTGCTACGGAGCCATCTCACAGAAGAATTGTACAGGGATTCACGATGATGTTTGGGAAGAGAGAATTTGACAAAGATGTCCAGGACATCATTGCCTAAGGTAGGTACCTGTCAAGGTAGATTTGTGGGAAACTTGGCAAAGTCAGTGCAGTATCCAAGCCGTTGAAACGACTACAACTTACAGCTGGCAGTCATTGCACACGCATGCCGCAGCTAAGGTATCTTTACTTACCAATCTATGCACAATCCATCAAGATCAAGGTGTTGGTGGACGACAGAAACAACCATTGCCAACTCCCATCCCAGGGCGGCCAATGAGCAGCAAGGGTGAATCAGTGTAAGCCAATAGGAGGCTTTTAATCCACCGTGGCATGTCTGGGTGAGGCAATATGGGGCGAGGCGGGCAAGCAGGAAGCGAGCGGGAAGAGCGGGAAGTGATGGGAGAGTTCTGATTGGGCCCGGCGGACAGCAGGAACTTGTGCTACGTATGGGGGATTTCCGTGCTAAGAAGCAGCCAGGTGTTTTCCCGGTTTCCCATTGTACAGATGTACCCGACTGTACGGAGTGCTGTGAGTGCGGATACGATACGGAAGAGCACAGACACAAATCTCCATCTTGGAGGTGGTGGTGGTGAGCACAGATATGATGAGGTAGGTATCCAGCCCCTTTTCCCCCCTCGTTTTCGTACTTGTTCCTTTCCTCTTTGCAAGCCTTTATCACCTTTTGCGCTGCTCTCACTTTCCTTTCAGCGGGAGCCAGGCCGGAACCGACTAGATTGGGCCGAATTGACTTTGTCCTGCTTGGCAAACCCGGCTTGTTGAGGGTATCTACTCAAGCTACGGAGTACAAGTACAAGGGTTAGGACCGGTGGATGAGGATGGATCTCTCTACATAAGTACATGGCATGTATGTAGTAATCTGTATGCGATGCGCTGTCAGTTAGTTTAAGCAGACCAGACCAGACCAGACCAACCTTGCTAGCTACGCTGCCAACGATGGGTGGGCCCACGAATCGCCTCCCATCGACCAGTTGTCGAAATGAGCATCACAAGGAAGCACCCCTGCTGGTGTCAGTTTTGGCGGAAGCTTCATCGTGGGACCCGTCGCATTGGGAATGCGATTTGCTTATTACGCACATGGGGGGGAGGGGGGAGGGGAACAGAGCTGCGCCCGCAATGGAGTTCCTTATCTGCGGCTGATGCGGTGAGAGGGCGCCATGAGGTCTTGGTCTTTTGAGCATCGTCTTGCGCCTCTTCAATACAACGTCCACCGCTTCACGTCCAATCTCGAGCTGCCGCGCAATAGTGAGGCGGAAGAGTGGAGGCGAGGATTTTCACACAACCACCCACTGCTCTCATGTACGCATGGCAGGACGCTCTCTGATTGACGTCGGCTTGCGGATTGACATTGCATCCGGGGCGGCTACTACTGTTGTACATGCATACGTGTCTCTGAGCATGATGCTCATCCACCCACGCTACAGTATGGTACAGTACATACATACATACATCAGACCTGCAAATCCTCGCGGGGCCATCACTCCATCCATCGCCTCACTCACTGCGAGCGAGCATTGTCCGCGTGGTTGCGCAAGGGTTCCCAGGGTGCCCTAGTTTCCCTAGCGGCTCTTGCTGTGTGTGATTCGTATGGCCGTCCCCATCATCAACATCATCACCAAAATGTCAAGTCGATTAGCATGTCGAGTCTGCGTTATGGAGCGAAACTAGCGTCGGGGAGAACAAGGGGCAGGGACAGGGAGTCTCTAAGCCTTCGAGCAGTCTCCATACAAGGATTACTTGATACACAACAGTTTGCTTCCATCCTTCTGTCTGTAGTCTGTACGGCTGTACTGTACAGTAATTACATGATGATTGACTGCCGTCGAAACCCAGCTAGGGCTGTCTGACAGGCTTAGTTATCGCAGGCCTCGAATTACACTACTCTCCGCCTTTTGCTTCCCAAGTTGCATTCCCTTCCACTCTAGCTCTCATCCCCCCCCCCCCCCCCCTCTCCCCCCCCCCCCCCC
>QUZD01000033.1:328291-491393 GCA_003693505.1 Pseudonectria foliicola | reverse complement strand
GGGGGGGGGGGAGGGGATCAATACAATCTTAGTCTATAGAGTCAAGCTTATCTTGATCTTTGACTTGATCCTAGTTGCCAATGCAAGTTGATTGCATGCAATGATCCAAAGCAAGGCTCGTAACGGCTGAGTCTCATCCGTGAGTTTAGTGCGTAACCTGGGATTTGCTGAAAAATTACACAGTACTATCGAGTCAGTATCCAAGCCACGCAGCCCAAAGTAAAGTCTTGAATCGAGGTACTCAGCTCCTGTCTAGACAAAGATACATCGGTCATTAACATGTGAGTTGTGCAAATGCACCGTTAACTTGTAGCCCAACAAGCAGTGAGGTGTTAGGGCCAAGTCATCTTTAAGTGATAACACGTGACTTTGCGTTTCTGGCGTTCCTTCTAGTCGCGTTGCGGCGCGCTTGACTTCAGCAGTCTTTCACGGTCCTGTAGACACTCCTAGCATCGCTCTCGAGGCTTGCAATGGGTGATTGGCCCATCACAAGGACCATGTCATGGCTCCCGATGTGATCAATCTGATTTCTTCAAGTCCCTCCTCCGAAGTTCGATACCCTCCTTCAACGAATTTCCATGGAGCGAATCCATCCGTCTCGGTCACTGCCGACAAACTTGCTCGACCACGTGAAGTCTCGGAGAAGACCGTCACTTCCAGTGGCCCCGGATACCAGAACAATGTCAACACTGTCGAGGAGGGTCTCTTTCTTTCCGATGATTTTGACAGTACCGTCGACTTGAGCGAACCGATCATAGTTGAGACTACGGGCAACAAGCGCCAACGACTTTCCTCCCCACCCACGAATGTTCAACTCGAACATGCTGAAACTGTGCCTACATCCTTTCAGCCAACTTATTTAGGCGTGCCAGCTAGCACGAGCTTACGGCGTCCGGTCGTGGCAAACGATCCCATCGAGTTGACGAGCTCCCCAGACGATGCCCTGCCTAGTCCTTTGCCAATCACTACACGTCAAAAGGGCCCTCGAGTGGAGGAAACGGGCCACGACAAGCCACGATCGCTTGCGCGCGATGTTCCAGAACATCTTCAGATCGATTCCGACCCTTTTACTAGCTCGCCTCGACAGGAACCTCAATACTCGAAGAAACCGTCCCTTACTAGACCTGATGAATCGTCGGATCCATTTGCCAGCTCCCCAGTGCCTATTGTCACACAAGCACGGGATGGCCCAGCGGTTCACGAAGCAAAAGTTTCTGGGACGTTTCAGGGTGGTTCCAGGCCTACAGGTCTGAGGAAAACTAGGGACTGGGATCCGATATCTAGCTCCGCCCCCGAAGCATGCTCTTTCGGATCGTCGCCTCCCAACCCCAGGCAAACAGCCCGTCCAGTTGTTATCGACATTGAAGACTCCGACAAACCAGAAGACTCCGATGAGGAGCTCCCCGATATCACGGATGTCGACATTTCCACCTTACACCGCCGTGTGTCTTCTCGTCTTCAGCGCTCCCAGAGCGACATCGTTACCTCACGATCTCGACAAACATCATCGAGGTCCACCTCGAAAAGGACAGCGGAAGAAAAGGTGCGGGACAAGGAGACAAAGGCGGCAGCCAAGGAAGTGGAAAGGGAAGAGAAGCGCAGGGAAAAGCAGCTGGCCAAGGAAGCAAAAGCCCGGGAGAAAGATCGGGCTGCCGCCTTGGCTGAAGTGAACAAGCTCCGGACTGACAAAAAGGTCTCTACAAGGGAAATGATTGCCAACATACCCGCGAGTCTGGACCCCACTACTAAAACTCAAGTAGAGGAAATGCTTCGAGGCATCGATGTTCAGCACAACGCATGGGATAGCCCTGTGAAAAATGTCATCACATGGCGAAGGAAAGTCACCAGCGAGTACAACGAGGACATTGGTCTCTGGGAGCCGATTCCGTTGCGGATACAGGACGAGAAGCACGCCCTTGTCCTCATGAACGCCGACGAGTTTGTACAGCTGTCCCTAGCAGATGGACTGGGCGACCACGTCGCAAGTGTCAGACGGCATTGGCCGAGTCATCAGATTCTCTACCTTTTGCAAGGCCTGACACCCTGGATGCGCAAGAACAAGAATCTTCGCAATCGCCAATTTGCATCCCGCGTTCGAGGTCAGGATTCGACAAGCCAAGCTCCGTCGCGGCGTCGCAAAGACAAGTTGCCCGAGGAATACATACCCGAGGAGACGATTGAAGATGCTCTTCTCGAGCTGCAGGTGATGCACAACGTGCTCGTCCACCACACAATGGTCCCCCTCGAAACAGCCGAGTGGGTGACTATCTTTACGCAGCACGTTTCAACGATCCCGTACAAGAAGCAGAGGGACCAGGCAACACTGGGCGCCGGTTTCTGCATGGAAAGCGGGCAGGTTAAGACTGGGGAGAACGCCAAGGATACCTATGTGCGGATGTTGCAGGAGATAATGCGAGTTACGGCACCCATCGCCTACGGCATCGCGAATGAGTTTGACGGAGTGAGCGCGCTGGTCGAAGGGTTGGAAAAGGGTGGACCGACTCGACTGGAAAAGGTAAACAAGAGCGCTAACAAGGATGGCGCGTTTTCGGACAGAACAGTCGGGCAGGCTGTCAGTCGTAGGATTCACAAGGTTTTCACGGGACGAGATGAGTCAAGTACGGATGTATGAACGGAAATGTATATTTATGAACCGATTAGATGGTTTCACGTCTAGCGTCTATTCCATGAGCACAATGTGCCGTTGTAGAAAGTATTAAGTCGATAATCTAAATTCATCGTTAGCATATTTTGCAAAGCAGAAGATGCAATGATGATATGAAAAAGGTGAGGATGAAGCTGTCAGACAGCGGTTGGACAAAGTTGTTTCAACAAAATATTTCAGATCAGGTCTGTGAAATTTGCTTTCTCATCATGTAGCTTCGGGGAATTCCTTGGGGAGGGCTGGTGAATAGATGAAAGGGAAAGAGTACATACCATTTGGAGGAGATGAGCCCGCCTCACTCTTCCTCAGGAAGTTTTCGTTTGCGTGAGGTGGGCTTGAAGAACGAGTCCATGGTCTTTTGCTTCCTGTCGAAGGCAGCACTACCAATCCCGCCGCGAGTCTTCTTCAGGCTCTTGATGTGATTAGTGTAGTTGACTGCCTTGAGATGAAGCTTCAGATCAGAGGGCCTCGTGAGACTGACTTCCAAGTAGCCGGTGTTGCTCCACCCAGGACGGATGAAACCATGGCTGGCCGAATCCTGGACCTCGGGTGCGACGGTCATCGAAGCTGCTGGCACCCTGGCACACAAAGCTCTGTACAAGACTCCGAGGATGATGCCGTGGGCCACTATGCACACAATCTCGTTGACATCAGACTCCAGAACTGGAATGAGATGATCGTCGAGAAAGCGGTCGACCCTTGTCCTCATCTCCTCTTGCGTCTCAGCGCCCTCGTGTACCCCAGTTGAGCCCGCCTTGGCACTGCCAAACTTGACACCCTCGTCGTCTCCAAAGTGCCGTTCCCTCAGGTCAAGCACTTGCACCACCTTGAGGTCGCGGTGCCGGGCGCGGTTCTGCGCATCGCAAACGGCCTCGGCGGTGTGGACCGCACGACGTAGCTTGGACGAGAAGAGGCGCGTCACGGCGGCCGTGTCCGCCAGGTGGGCAGCCAGACGCTGAGCCTGAAGAACACCGTGGGTGGTCAAGGCCGAGTCGCGGGAGCCCGCGTAGAGGCCAGCGACATTGTCGACTGTTTCTCCATGGCGGACGAGCAGGAGGCGCATGGCTGGGTTGAAGCAATTGCCACGAGGCACTGGGCTTCATCAGGGTGGCCACGCCAGAAGCAAGCTGGACATGGTATGGTTTGTGTGATGGTGAAGAGATATTGTAGTCGAGTCTTGGAGAGGTGAATTTTTTTCTTTAATGGGCGGAACGCTGATGATGACTCAGCCTCGGAAGGTGCATGTACCCCACCCACTCGCGTTATATGCATATAGCTTCCCCAACAGCTGGCGTCGTCGAGATCATCTCATTTGTCCGCGATCACCAGCAAGACTTCAAACAAACACGTCAATTAAAAACAAGTGTATGAATATACGGCAATCAACTTTGCCACGGCTGAGCTATCATTACAAGAATCTCAATGCGCACCCAACTAATCCTAAAAGCATAACATAATCTCATACATGAAATAAAGCATTATCTTTTGTCCAACAAGCCATCGCTTCAATTGCACGCTTATTTCTTCTTACCAGTCAGGGAGTTGTAAACTGAGCCGAGACCTAGACCCTTCAGGACCTTGTCAATACCCAGACCTCCAAGAAGGCCGTCGAGAAGTCCGCCGAGACCAAGAGCACTCAGCTGGAGAGAACGTTAGCACTGCGGTATGAACAGAAGAAGCACAAAGGGACTTACCAGTCTACCGACGATGCCGAGAACACCGCTCAGCAAGAGGCCGACGGCGGCGAGAATCTGGCCAAGAGGCTCTGCCAGAAGACCCCACAGAGGGTTGAGCTCCTTCTTGGCGTGAGGCATGCCCTCAATCTTGCGCTTGGCGCCGTCGATGCATTGGCTGACGGTGCCGGTGAGCTATCAGGATGTCAGTTGTGTTCTGCTATTCGATCTTTTCGTGTGTGGTATTCTGCTTACCTCCTTGAGCACATCCGCAAGGTGGAACTCCTCAGGGGAAGCCTCTCGACTGTTAGACTTCTGCTTGGCGTTTCGCTGGATGCGACCATCAGGGTCAAGGCCTCGGATAGCGCCGTTGGCCTCGGTCAGGATCCTACCGCCCTCCTCGATAAGAGGCTTGACCTGCTTGACAAGCTCCTCCTCGTCGAGCTCGTCCTTGGGCTGACGCTCGGCGTGGTCAATCTTGTCGGTGATCATCTTGCAGATGGGGCGGATCTGATCAAGAGACTGCTCAACACAGCCCGCGATTTGACCGGCCAGCTTGCGATCCTTCTCGGCCTCCTCACGCTCCTGCTTTTGCTCGGGAGTCTCCTCGTCCTCAACTTCCGGTTCCGGTTCCGGTTCAGGCTCGGCTGGAATATCCTCTAGTCTGGTGACATGGCCAATGGTCTCACCCTTCTGGTTCACCACGTCGCCGTCGTCATCAACCTCCTTGCCAGAGCAAGTGAGCAGGTCACCGCTGGTGAGCTTTCCGACCAGGTTTCCGTCTTCGTCGACAACGTTACCCTCGCGGTTCACCCTGCGGCCGGAGAGGGGGTTCTTCTTCTTCTCTTCTTCAGGCTCCTCCCAGCGCTCAGCCTTGCCAATGACGTTGCCGTTGCGGTCCAGGATATCGCCATCATCGTCAACGGAGCGGCCAAACAGAGTCTTGGAGTCGCCAGAGACTAGTCGCCCAACGACATCACCTGCTGCTGTGACAATCTTGCCCTCCTTGGCGACAGTGCATCCGACGAGCTCGGCAAAGGGGCCGTCACGAGTACCCTCGCGCTCGCCCTCAGACACGAGTTCAACGCGGCCGATAACGTCACCGGACTCGCTGCGCACGTTTCCGTCCTTGTCGCACATTCGGCCGATGAGGGATGAGGCATTGCCCTCGACCAGACGGCCGTAGATTTGGCCATTGGCGTCGACGGCGTTGCCGGCCTTGTTGATGCGCTTGCCGGCGAGGCTGGACATGTCGACCTTGGCCTCGGGCTCAGCTTCCGGTTCGTCCCAAGGCTCGGCCTTGCCCACAGAGTTGCCTCGGCGGTCCAGGATGTCGCCATCCTCATCCACCTGGCTGCCCTTGAGTCTCTTAGGATCACCTTGTACGACAACGCCAACCTGCTTGCCCTCGAACATGACCTTGCCATCAGCCTCAACAGTGGCGCCGGGGAAGTTCTCAAAAGGAGCAAACTCCTTGAGGTCTTCCCTCTCGGCTTCAGGCAAAGGCTCTCCCTTACCGATGACCTTACCAGCGCTGCTCCAGATGTCACCATTCTCATCGCTTGATCGACCAATAAGCTTCTTGACGTCGCCTTCAATAACGCGGCCGATGATATCACCCTTGTCGTTGGCGAGGTTGCCAGCCTTGTTGACCTTGCAACCCTTAAGCATGGAGTAATCCTTCTCAGGCTCAGCTTCGGCCTCTGGCTCGTCCCAAGGCTCGGCCTTGCCTACGGCATTACCGCGTCGGTCAAGGATGTCTCCATCCTCGTCCACCTGGCTGCCCTTGAGACGCTTGGCGTCACCTTCGACAACAACGCCAACCTGCTTGCCCTCAAACATGACTCGCCCATCACTCTCAACGGTAGCACCGGGAAAGTTTTCGAAAGGCGCGAAATCCTTGAGATCCTCCCTCTCGGAATCGGGCAGGAGCTCTCCCTTGCCAACCTTCTCGCCGGCGCTGTTCCAGATATCACCATTGCCGTCAGATGACTTTCCAACAAGCTTCTTCACGTCACCCTCGATAACTCGACCGATGACGTCGCCCTTGTCATTGACAAGATTGCCTGCCTTGTTGACCTTGCAACCCTTCAGCATCGAGTTATCCTTTTCGGGCTCGGCCTCAGGCTCCTCGGCCTCCGCCTCGTTCCATGGCTCAGCCTTTCCGATGGCGTTACCACTTCGGTCCAGGATGTCTCCATCCTCATCGACCTTACTGCCCTTGAGGCGCTTAGGGTCGCCTTCAACAACGACTCCAACCTGCTGCCCCTCGAACATGACACGTCCATCACCTTCGACAGTGGCGCCAGGGAAGTTCTCAAAGGGTGCGAAGTCCTTGAGATCCTCCCGCTCAGAGTCAGGGAGGGGTTGGCCCTTTCCGAGGATCTTGCCAGAGTCGTTCCAGATATCGCCGTTCTCGTCGCAGGCCTTGCCGACGAACTTCTTAAATTCGCCTTCAATAACTTTGCCGACAATCTTTCCGTCATCGTTGACAACGTTGCCAGCCTTGTTGACCTTGCAACCCTTGAGAATCGAAAAATCCAGTGGCTTCTCTTCGTCTTCCTTGGTCTCATCTTCTTTGACCTCGTCCTCCTTGGTCTCCTCTCTATTTTCAGTAGGCTCAGGAGCTTCGTGCTCTGGAACCTCCGTCTTGGAGGCTTCGTCGGTAGGAGCTTCAGGCTCCTTCAATTCGTCATCTCCAGCGACCTCGGACTTGGGAGCCTCCGACTTGGGGGCCTCAGATTGGGGTGCCTCAGACTTGGGCGCCTCAGATTTGGGTGCTTCAGACTTGGGTGCCTCAGACTGGGGAGCCTCAGACTTCGGGGGCTCGGATTGGGGAGCTTCAGAATTGGGGGCCTCAGACTGGGGTATTTCCGACTTGGGGGCTTCTGACTGAGGCGCCTCAGATGGAGGAGCTTCGGATGGAGGAGCGTCAGACCTAGGCATCTCGTACTGTCCGTTGTCGGATTGTTGGGGCTTCTCATCAACAGGAGCCTCTGACTGTGCCTCCTTGACTGTCTCTTCGGGTGCGTCTGTGGGAGCCTCATCCTTCTTCGATTCTA
Source organism: Pseudonectria foliicola (assembly GCA_003693505.1). Lineage (NCBI taxonomy): Eukaryota > Fungi > Ascomycota > Sordariomycetes > Hypocreales > Nectriaceae > Pseudonectria > Pseudonectria foliicola. Next base: position 483,993 of record QUZD01000033.1, on the reverse strand, counting down.
CAGGCTTGGTCTCCTCTCGGTCCTCAAGATCAATCGGCGGTGTGTCTTGGGGCTTGTCGCCATCACTCTCAGATTGAGGAGGTGCCTCACTCTTTGGGTCTTCACTAGGGTTGGACTTTTTACCAAAGCCCAAGCGGGAGAAGGGCTTGACAGTTCTGTCGACAGCGTTGTAAACGCTCAGGAACCCACTAATCCTTTTACCTGTGTCAGTCGTGTACTCGGCTTCCTTGCCGTCCAGGTCAACCGGTAGGTTTCCGACCACATCGCCTTTTGAGCTGACAACATTTCCGTCTTCTTTTACTTCGTTGCCAGAAAGCTCCTTGGTGTTTTCTGACTCGCCAAGCTTGCCAATCTTTTCGCCGGCCTCGTCAACAATGTCTCCGGCTTCGTTCACACGTCCCACGCTTCGAGGGACGGAGTGTGAATCATCTACTGCAATATGTGTAAGCCTCAAATCAGACGAAATATAGGGCAGATGACATACCAGGGGCATTCTTTTCCTGCTTGGGGATGTCTTTTTGGGCGTCGTTGCTCTTGTCGCCGGGTACTGAGGCCTGGGCAGCCGACATGATTACCTAAAGATGGGTGGGTATTCTCTTGATCAAACTCAGGTGTTTCTCAAGGTATCTTGGGGGTATATTTCTGTCTCGTTAAGAATGGGATGAGAAAGAAGTCGATTTGATGTGTGATGGGAATTGGTATGGTCTAGACTTCTTCTCACTTGCACCCTTTACCAGCATCCTTTATAACCACTCTACACCCTACAAAAAACCAGTTTCTTCCAAGCCTCATGGCAATGTCTACAACGTCAGAGTGAACGACATCAACAAGCATCGCGCCCAAGCCGTCAACTCCCTCGCCACACTCATGTCCAAATTCACGACGCCACACGTCATGATGGGTGTGAAGGGTGTCAAATGAGGAATTGCGGTACTTGAGAAGGAAGCGACATGACGTATAAGCAAGCTGATAGGATGGGAACCACGGAGAAATGAGGCCTGGACAGGGACACGGGTCGGATGTAGGGTGATTGGGATACGGTTACAAAAGCCGTGAGTCCAAGATGGTGGGCATCAAAACCGGCTTCCTCTGTCGCCAAGGGGGGAGGCATCCCTGTTTTTCCCTGGAAGATCGCTCTCGCATCCAGGCGGGGTTGGAATCGAGATCTGCAGTGGCTAAACGGGCTCCCATGGCGGCTCAAGCTACCCTTTTCCTCGAGCGTGGCCAACGCGCGTCTCGCATGGCTACGGAAGTGGGTTATGCTCGGAGGGTTGATGGAGCCTAGCCACAATGACCTGCATTTCTTACGGATTACGATGCATGAAACTCGCCAAGCTTTCCATTAACGGCGTCTAAAACAGGGGTTCGTGTAATAATGAAGCTGGTCGATTCTGTGGCAGGCTGCGGATATCACGCAATGAGCACGGGGAGGGGCAACAGTATTCGTTCAACGCCATAACTCGACACAACTCAGCGCCCTTGGTATCAATTATCTTCTTGTGGTTGTCTGGTGAATACTGTCGGGATCTTCATTATGATCTGGATTCCGTCAAACGTTGACTTTACATCCAGGTAGACCTCCTCAGGGCGTGGAGCCGCCGGGGGCTTTGGTTGTTGGGGACCCTTGGCCGGTTCCTTCTTCCCAACTCCGCTGTTGCTCCCACTCGCTTGGCTCCCGCTGTCTGCTGGAGGTTTATGAAGCTTGCCGACTATGTTTCCTTGGTCGTCATAGATGTTGCCAGCATCATCGACCCTCAAGCCACCAGCCAGCGGTTTCAGGTCTGGCAACTTGTAATTCTCAGATACATGCCCGGCAACCTCGCCATCAACATCCAGCACCTCGCCCGTGGCTGTGATGGGTCTCCCCACCATGGACGGGAGATCGCCATCTACACGGCCAAGTACTGTTCCATCCCAGTCCAGAATATTGCCAAACTCATCGACAAACTTTCCCTCGAGACCGGCGGCAAGGTCTGCCGGTGACGGGCCAGAAGACAGCGGCTTAATCTTGGGGATCTGGATGCTATTGGGCTTCTTCTTGTCCGGCGATGGCGGCTCACTTCCCGTTTGGGAGGTGTGCTCACTATGTTCACTGCCCGCCGCTGGAGACTGGGGTGGTAGAGGGCGCCCGTCGCGTACGGGCAGATTAAACTCGTACGTGGTGTGAGTCGGAGGTACTCGCGTACCGTCCGGGGTAGAGGGACTCGAGGTCATTGTGTGTGTGGTTTCTGGTGTCTGTTCTCCTTTTGTCAGGATGCGGTGATGGCGGAGCAGAGTACGACTGTGGCACCACGGGCAAGAAAGAAGAGAACCGTAACGCCCATTCATTCATTCATTCATTCATCCATCCATCCATTCACTGCTGGGCATGCGAGTGGGCAACGCGGGCCTGGACGAAGCAGGCAGGGCTGCCAACTCAACTGCAATGTGACGTTTTCGACTCCGTCATTGCGAGGCTGGGACATGGATGCTGCAACCAGAAGCAGAAGGGCTCCAGGACCCCGGTCCATGGATGATGGCGCCAGCAGGCTCTCGTCCATTCAGACGGCCAGCAGAAGCCCACCTCCACGGATGTGTCGACAGGGAACTGAACTGGCAACGGCCTCTGCACAAACTGCCACTAACTGACTGAACTGACTGACTGCTTCGTCCGTGCGGACAGCCAGGTCAGCCGGGCTTGCTGTTGCTGGGCTTGCTGGGCTTGCTGGGCTTGCTGGGCTTGCTGGGCTTGCTGGGCTCCGCAGTACACACAGGCTAGCATGGTTATGAAACGGCCAGCTCTCGCTTCAATCTCGGACTCTGAACACGACGATACCCATGTGGCAGGTACATGCAATTCTCAGTAAGCATGCGTGAAAAGTTGAGCTTGTGCCTTGGTTCTGGATTGGAACTAGAGCAGGCTAACCCTCTAGCTGCCTGTCAGAGGAACGCCAATCAAGCCATGGGAAGCCATGAAAAGCCATGAAAAGCCACACACAGAGAGAGAGACACACACACACACGCACCTCGGCCAGCCGTCCCCTCCCGTGGTGGAGAAGTATGACAAGGGTGGCTTGCGCGGCATCCTTGGTCCGACGACGACGCTCCAAGGACACAGACACACAGACACACAGAGACAAAGACACGCAAGACACGGAACGGCGGAATCACGGAAACAACAGAGTTGCGAGACGCGAGCAGAAACTTCGCTCGACTTTGCACGTTCTTTGACTTAACCGGAAATGTCCAATTCATGATGGAGTTGACAGCACTAGATCCCGATCCGTACAGTACAAGATTGCGTGGCAGGGGATCATGATGCACTCGCGCTTTATTCCCGTGTAACCAACCCATCCCGAACACCGTCTTGCGCCTCAAAAGCCCATCATTACAAAGAAGATACAGGAAATGCTCAGTTCCTGGAGAGAGAAAACACGCAATTAGCCCGCGTCCATTAACCACTACGCGCATCGTCAACATCAACCTGTGCTGTGGAGCGGGATAAAAGTAAGACACGGTAACATGGAGGAGGGGACGATGCCTCGAGCGTGGTGGAGAAGGGGATACGTACAGCAGTGCTAGCTCCAGGTCGCCATGGATCCTGGCCTTCAGTTGGATCTCGATGTCGAGGTTGAGATCTAGCCGGAGGCGGAGAGTGTCACTCTTGCCGCCATCTCCGCCGCCCTGTTGTTGCTGGTCCACGGCGTTGTTGGTTACGGAGCCGAGCGTGTTGGTAACACCTCCGAGGGCACCGCCGGCGCTGTCGCCGCCCACTGGCAGGGAGTCGAGCGGGCCTGATGAGGACTTCTGTCGCTTCGAAGACTTGCTCTTCTTCTTGTTGCGGCGCTGGACCTGCTTGGGGGGCTCTTCGCTCGAGGCCGTGTTCTCGTCGGACTCGACGTCCCTTGCGTGGTCCTTTTCCATGGCAGCAGACATGATGGATGTTTCTTGTCTTTTTTGTTTGTCTGTTTGTTTCCTTCTTTCTCAATCTTCTTCCTTGAGGAAACTGTTGAATGATTTGCGAGTGGTGTGATGCAGCAGGCAAGTTATGGTGTGGCTCTTCAAGATTGTTGTAGTTGTGGATGGACTCGTTTCTTCTATCATTTTCAAAAAAAAACCACGAGCGCATATAAGTTGCTGACTACCAAATCGAATAACAGGATTTCAAGCCTCTCCGCTCATGAGGTCATGAACAAAGCAGACACCGCCTCCATACCGGGAAAAAGGGTGTACTCGTTCTCATCCTTGCTTATACCAAGCCCTGCCTGTGGTGGTGGCGTTCCGCCAATACCACCCCCCGGTTCCACCCACGCGAGGTTTTGTCGATCCATTGTCTCAAAGGGCCCCAAGGGCCCCCTAGCGAATCGAACGGATCAGTCAGTCTCTGACATAGCTGCTCTCGATGCCAAGTTGCATCTGCCGCCTCAGCTTGACCCGTCGACAGTTCTTTGACCCAGCCGCTGCCCGGATTTCACCCTCGGGATCCCAGTACACAACCCACTTATCTTTGCCGTCCTTGGGCTCGCATACTGCCACAAACGTATCATCTTGTCCTTCTAGCGTCAAGAACTTCTCGTCCTCGCTCCAGGCCCATGGTCCGATGACGTGGTCCAACGTGTCCTTGCGGCCTCCGTACATGACTGCGTGCGTGTCCCGGTTCACGTAGATCCAGTTGAGGGCCGGCGGATCGTTGGAGATTGTGCTCACCAGACCCTGGTGACCCTCTTCGCTCGGGTACTTGAAATAGTATCCCAGAAACTTGTGGCCCTCAACGGGGCTGCCTTTGAGATCGAGATAGAGCTGACGCACTCCGTGTCAGTGCGAATCCTCGTCGTAGGGGGGTTGGGGACAATAAACCAGTGCCGCTTACCTTGTTGTCGACGAGCACGCCGAGCCCTACGTCTTCGTACTGGCCCTTGACCTTCATCATAGGCGCCAGATGGAACTTGAGCTGCTCCTTGGCCGTTGCCGCATTCGTTCTCTGTTGCGCGCTCAGCGCATTGCCAACCCCGGTAACCGTGGGGATGGCCGCAATGGCGAGTAATCCAATCACCATGGCGATATGATTTGAATCTTTTCCTGTATGTTTGGGTGTGTATTCTGGAGATTCAAGAAGGAGAATGACGTTAGTCTTGAGTTAACCCTGATCAACGTTGAGAGACCCCATCTTACACATGCATGGGCGCAACTGCAACCCCATCCAACATCCCTGTTGCTTATGGGTCATGCCCACTACCCCAGTCTCGCATTGGATGTTCTGGGCCCTTCTCACGTCATAAATCCGGTTCGCTTTTCAAGTATGGTGTTGGATCTGTCACTTGTGCGGGTACGTCATAAGAACATATTGTGCAGACGAGGGTCGTATCCATCAACAACCGTGCCAGGCTTCTCGAATCCGGTTCCATACCGCCATTACACACTGAAAGCAGCTGCTCTATGACGGATTATTGCGTCAGCTGTTAGATTGTTCATCCTGTTTCAGGGTTTTGCGTAGTATCACAAAAGCCTTCGTAGGACCTCAGCTTCAGCCTTGCCGTATAGTTGATACAAGACGACCGGACTAGACACCAAAAAGAGTCGATCAGAACCTTAACCTTCAGCACAATCATATACACTTCACACAAAATACCTTTTCTAGTCTTATAGCAGATACCCAAGGATACCGATCAAACTTCCCTACCATGGCTTCACCACAGCCCCAGGTAGCTAAGCCTGTCTAACGTTCTTTGCCAGTTCAAATATTGACAACCTTTAGAACACTGACCAGAAGCGGGATCAGTCTGCCTCGCCCAAGCCTGGACAGCAGTCAACCCCCCCTCGCACGCCCAACCCTCCTGCAGAGGGCAAGACAGACGAGCAGAAGAAGGAGCCAACGCAAGCTCCCGGAATGGATGCTCAAAAGGCCGGAGAGGACAAGTCTTCCGAGGACAAGAAGCCCGAGGACAAGAAGCCTGAGGACAAAACCGCCGAGGGAGACGTCGCCGACAAGAACACCCCCGAGAGCAACACTCTGGATAACGCTGCTCCCGGAAACAAGCCTGAAAAGAAGGCCCCGAAGAACAAGGCCCCCGAGTCCAAGCCCTCTAAAGAAAAGGCGAAGCCCAGTGCCAAACAGGAGGAGGAGGAGGAAGATGATGACAGCGATGCCGAGTTCGAAGATGCTGAAGGCGACGAGGACGATTCTCAAGATGATGACGACTCCGAGGAAGACAGCGAGGAGGAAAGCGAAGAGGACGAGCCTGCCACCCCCGAACAAGAAGAGTCTGCTCCCGAGCCCCCCAAGAAGGGCTCCAAGACCAAGACCAAGGAGCGTCGCAAGCGACCAGCCTGGCTGGACGGCGAGGATGACAGCGATGGAGAGGGCATGCAGATGGCCCGACGCAACAACCAACGCAGCGTCCAACAACGTCAGCAGCAGCAGCAACAACAGCAGCAGCAGCAGATGCAGCAACAGCAACAGCAACAGCAGGGTGGCGGCGGCGGTGGGGGCAAGGATCCCCTTAAGCTGCGGCTGGACCTGAACCTGGAGATTGAAATCGAGCTCAAGGCGAGGATTCACGGCGACCTCACACTGGCATTACTGTAAGTATATTCCGCACTGGGGGAGCCTTTGTGGGGTTATCCCCCTACATACAAAGCGACTAACAACATAGTGACATGGACTAGGGAAGGGTTGTAAATACCACCAGCGGTCGTGCCGCTTTCGAGCGTGTCATTTGCTTGCAAGATGGGTATAGGGGGGCCGGATGGACTTTGCGTTACAACGTTGGCTTTTACGAGGAGTTTGGCTACATGATGAACGGCAGTTGTTTATATCTCTGCGTCTATAGGAGTAATGGAAAGACTTTATTATTTGGACTATTGACCGACGTAACCTCTTTTGAGACAATAGAGTCGTGGGCCACTACGGAAGTCTTAATGAACCAATGAATAGAATCGGCATTGTATAGCTCCCATGGCGATGTCTCAGAACTGGCCCTACCCTGGAATCTGGCAAAATTCAACATTGGCGCATCACCGTCCCAATTGACAGCAGGAACTAAGTTCAAGTGATCTGTACCATTACATAAATGCCCTCTCGACCGGCGTAAGGTATACTTGGCCATCCCATAAGACTTTTGTTGGATTTACTCCGGGTCCTCATCTCACTTGTGGATAATTGGTCCCGCGTGGAATGATTGCCGTCTCAACTACACCATTGTCTCTGGAGAAAAGGTTTAAGGTGGCGCATTGTCTAGGAATCCTTTCAAGCTTCGCGGAAGCAAACAACCAGGCACGCCAGAAGACTCCCGCAAGCTGTTGCAGAGGTGTTGTCGAGTCATGGCGTCGATCCCGTCAAGCAGACTTCGAGGATGGCAAGCGAAGCGCCTCGCTGCGGCTGAGACTAGTGCATAACGCAAATGCCTATGAGCCATACAATGTGGCGAGCTGGCACCGAAATAGGCAACGAGTCAAGTTGCTATGCCTTCTTGAGGGAATGACTTTGCTTTGCATTCTCGAGGATCAAAGCTAATCGTGTCCTAGCTCCCGGGTGGAAATGCACGGCCTCGGTTCAAGCACCACAACACATTCCTCACAGCCAAAGCCTATAGAGTCTCGTTTGGTCCAAAAATGTTTGCCCATGGTTGTGCATCTGAGGCAGTAATGCTCACTACCATCGTGTTATGCCATACCCGATCAAAGGCTTAGGTCTGCAATGCTTGGACCATCCCTCAATTGCCTTATAGAATGTTGGGTAGTACAGGACCATCATCCTCAGGTTTGCCCGATATCCCTCCTGTCACATCATAGATGGCTTGTGACACATAGAGAACAAGATGTCTCTTGAATACACATGTTCTCGGAACAAGGCATGTCTACCAAGATTTGTTGGAAGTATAAGCTTCAACGACTCCAGGAGCCAGTGAGCGATATCAAGGCACGTCAAAGCCACATCTAGGGGCGATTCGCAAGCGGTTCTTCATCCAGGACGTTAAGGCGTTGAGAGCAGCAAGGTTCAGACCGGCAACGACTTACGACCTAACCTTCTTTTTGACAGCTGGTCTCGACCGTCGCTTAAGCGGTCCCTCATAATCGAAATAGCCAAGAGTCGGCTCAATTTGCTCGATATCAGGACTAGAGCCGGTAGTTCGCATCGGGCCATGGCGGGCCGGTGACAAGCACGTCGGTTGAGCATTCCGATGGCTGGAGCAGAGAAGCCATCGAGACGTAGACGGAGGTATGCACGCTTGTCTAGATGACATCGTGGGGTTCAGTGGAAATGATACGAGTAAGAGTATTCTCAGTGCAGAACTCGACTATAAGAGTGCGGCATCCCGCCTCCGTGATGTTGAAACCTCACTCGAAGTAGTCTCAGTCTCCTCACACCTCATTTACTCTCTTCCCTTGATCGTAAGAAGGAGATCCACCAGCAACATTGTCAAGATGCGTTTCTCTCTTGCCATCCTCGCCCTCGGGGCCTCATCTGCTGTCAATGCCCTGGTACCCGCCACGGACCTTATTGGCAACCTTGAGATTCTCACCAACACCACTGAGAGTCTGATCCCTGCGACTAAGGATATCGGCCGAGGAAACGTCCTTGACCTACTCAGTGGCCGCGGTCCTCTCTTCGTAAGTCCCTAATTGTGGCATCTTTCTGCTTCTTGGCTGTGGCGGAACTTGCTGACCTGTGAACCAGAACCTCATGACAGGTCTCAAGGACATTGTTGCCCTGGGTGCTGGCATTCACGAGACCCTGAAGGGTGGCAAGGGCACTTTCAGCGGCCAGAATGCTACTGATGTTGCCGAGGCGATCAAGGCTGTAAGTAGAAGGATGCGGACAGCCAGAGATGGATCAGCATGAAACTAACATGCTCTACAGCTTACTTCGGCTCAGAAGGAACTGGCCCAGGCTCTGCTCGACAAGAACCCGGTCTTCAAGAGCCTACCCCTTGTTGGCCCTATCCTCAGCAGTGTCTCTCAGCTTTCTTTCAATGTTATCAACGTAAGTAGAACCTGGCGTGGCTTTAGCCGTGAGTGTCACTAACAAAGACTTGCACAGAGCATTCTTGACGCTACTCAAAAGAGCCTCAAGGGCGACCCTCTGAAGAACGCCCAAGGTGCCATCAACCCCCTCCTTGACCTTTTCAACAAGGTAACCAAGACCCTCAATGGTGGTGGCTTGTTTGGAGGTGGTCTCTTTGGGGGTGGTCTCTTTGGTGGCCGCCCCAGTGGCCGAGTCGGTTGGTAGAGAAGACTCGTTCTCCGGAGGGAATTGTTACAAGACACTAGGAGATATGGACTCGAATGCCAGCGAGAATCTTGAAGGATACTCTGGTTCACATAATGATTGGGTTGTGAGCATCTGAAATCATAGCATCTTTTATCGAGAGTAATATGCCAAGTAATCATTAATCAATCTGCTCCTGGCTTGCCTTCTGGGCGAGATGACCAAACAAGTTTAGAAAGGAATAAATCCAACGCTCGGATAGCTGCTAAACTCTAAGAGGAATCCAGCTTGGCTCGTATATAAGTCAATTTGGAGCACATTACCAAAGATGTACCGGTATGCACTCTTGGGAATAGTTGAAAGGTCTCCCCTACTAGGTCGCTGTGTGCTTTGAGGTGTTCAAGTGCAAAATCAGGGGAAGGCGGCAGCAGCCGGTTTCCTAATTCTCTTGTAACCTAGCTTGTTTCTCGGCATGATATGTAGTGGTCCGTAAGCGATGCGGAAACCACTTCGAGGGCCGTTCCAGATCCACAGTCGGATCTTCAAACTCCAACGCCCACAAAAGCTGGAATTTTGAAAGAAGTACAGTATCAAAGTGTGGCTGGGTGAGAAGGTTCGCGGCGGTAGTCGTGTGGCTGGTGCCGCATCACGTGCAGCGCTCGGCGGTGACTCATGACCCATCGAAGCCCTCGCTTAGTCTAACTGATGGGGTCTAGTGCACGTGAACCCACAAACCCCGAGAGGGTTGTGCGTGACCGAGAAATTCTGGCCTTGCAAACCCCTCTCAGACTTCATCCAACAAGTCCAACACCCATCGAGGACCGGCCATCACACCCAACGACAATCAAGATGTAAGTCGTCCGAACGGAACACGGAATGGGAATGGGAACAGACGCAGCGCTCGGAGGGATGGGAATTGATGCTGCCGTCGATTCCTGTCGCCGGGAAACTTGTCGTCGCAACCATAAGCCGGGGGGATCATTTGGCTGACAACTTTTTTTTCCATCGAATACAGGGTCAACCTGCGAACTCAGAAGCGCCTCGCGTCGGCCGTCGTCGGCTGCGGCAAGCGCAAGATCTGGCTCGACCCCAACGAGCAGACCGAGATCTCCAACGCCAACTCTCGCCAGACGATCCGAAAGCTCATCGCCGATGGCCTCATCATCCGAAAGCCCATCACCCAGCACTCGCGAAGCCGTGCTCGTGAGCTGAACCTTGCCCGACGAGAGGGCCGACACCGTGGCTACGGTAAGCGAAAGGGTACCGCCGATGCCCGTATGCCCAGCCAGGTCCTGTGGATGCGCCGTCTCCGAGTCCTCCGCCGTCTTCTGGTCAAGTACCGTGCCAGCGGCAAGATCGACAAGCACCTCTACCACGAGCTGTACCACAGCAGCAAGGGTAACGCCTTCAAGCACAAGCGTGCCCTCGTTGAGCACGTATGTTTCATCCCACCATCCTATCCCTTGCCACGCACGGTACTGGATGCCTCGAGCTCCGGGCAGCTGGCAGGGGGAGTCGAGAGAGGTCGAATGCTGACATGGCCGCAAACAGATCCACCGTGCCAAGGCCGAGAAGCAGCGCGAGCAGGCTCTCCAGGAGGAGATGAACGCCAAGCGCGAGAAGAACAAGGCTGCTCGCCAGCGCAAGCTGGAGCGAGCGGAGGCGAAGCGGGCCGCCATGATGGCTGGAGACGAGTAAACCATGCAAACGACAACGATATTTCGGTCTTGAGAGGAGGCTGCATTCGGAGTCTACGGGTTGGGTTCTTTTTTACGCCCTTCTGGTTTCTACAGTCGTTCCGGCGGGGGTTCTGGCATGTAGCATTGAAAATGGAATCGATGATGCTCGGACACAGTACTGATTTCCCCAATGCACGTCGAGTGAGGGACAACAAAAAGTTTAATGGAGTCTTGGCCACTACTTCTACGTCCCTGTGCCCTGGGCTTGAAACGTGTGTACGAGATCAGGAGCACGCCTCGAATTGGATTTTGACAATTGAAGCTCCTCGAATGGTCCATCGGGCTGTGCATCTGTGAGCCAATGTGCATTTCTAGGCCGGGTCGGCAGCTAAAGTGATGACGTGCCCTCTCCGAGACGTCTTCCACACACCAAGACGGTTCACGGCGAAGAGCACTCCGCACCCAAGATAGAAGACACAAGACGCAAGCTCCAACGTGCCAGACTTCTGTAGATGGAGTAGTGTGGAATAGACTACCAACGACTTGTCGGCACTGGAACGAGAATTCCTCCCCTAGTCGCCTACACACGCGAGCAATTGCACTCTCATCTAACTAACAGGGCGTGGAGAGATGGCCCCGACGGAACAACAAAAGACAGAGAGAACAAGATGATCAACTAGAGGTTTGGATCAGATTCCTTCAAATTGCCCCTAAAAGGTGGTGAGGTGTGCCGAGGCATATCAACATGCTCCCTTGCGCACTGCAAAGCAGCGGCGGAACTCCAATGTGGCTTAAGCAACGGTCTCGTCACGCCCAAATTTAGTTGATACGAAAGGAAAGGAGGGAAAAAAGGAGGGAAACTCGGCCGAGGCTGGGGCGGGTTTATAAAATGCAGCGCCACAAACGGCTTGTGGGCTGTCTCAAAAGACGGCTGTGGCGCAGGAGCAGCGAGTGGGTGGGACTTCCACGGGATCGCTATGGGCAGCTGGGCGGCTGGGCAGCTGGGCAGCTGGGCGGCCTGCTGCGGTGGATTCTCCCCGCTGTAGCTCCTGTAGCTCAGTGGCTCTGCAGCGGGTGAACCCCGTGGCTACAGCGGATCAGGCTGCTGGGCAACTGGGTGATTATAGCGGCTTTTGGCGATTTACAGTGCGTGGGTGGTGCCATGTGCCGCTGGGGGCGGGGCACTGGAGGACGGATCAGGTCACTGGGCGGTACGTAGTACGTACTGCTCACAGCTACTCTAGCATCGGCCCACCTTTGCTGCTGTACATGCCTACATTAGGTACTGTACCTACCTACCTAGGTACCCACCTAAGCATACAAGGCAAGGCATAGTATGTACTACAGTAAGCTAGGCCGCCGTCCACTTTCATCATCATCCACTCATCGACATCACCATCACCTGTTTGACTTGTCTGTCCGTCTCTCTGCAGGTCATGACGACCGGCGCCTGGGAATTGACCGCCTAACCGCCTCCTTTGCCAGCTTCCTCCTGTAACCAGCTGCCCGTCGTGATACTCTCCTCCCTCGCCTTCGTCCTTCATCCCGCCATGTCGCTTGCCGGCTCGCGAGTCCTCCGGGGCTTCGCAAGGTCCAAGATTGCGCTGCCACGCGCCGGCTGCGTGCGAGCGGCCTCGTCCATGTCGCTGGAGGGCCAACAGCAGGTTTGTCTCGAGTCAATTGGCTCTCTTCAGCTTCTCTCAGTGTCTCGAGCTTCTGTTCTGACCATGTGCGTCCTGTTGTAGCTCCTCTCAGCCCACCTCGACACCGCTGACCCCGCCGTCTTCGACATCATCGAAAAGGTACGCCAGATACGTCCGGGGTGTGGCCTGTCGCCATGTCCAGCGCTAATTCCCAATATCAGGAGAAGGATCGCCAGAAGCACTTTATCAACCTCATTCCCTCCGAGAACTTTACGTCACAGGCCGTCCTCGATGCGCTGGGTAGCGTGATGCAGAGTGAGCGCTTACCGTCCACGAATGCCAACTCCAAGGACAGTATAGCTAACAACACCATGGCTTTCCATAGACAAATACTCCGAGGGCTATCCAGGCGCTCGATACTATGGCGGAAACGAGTATATTGACGAGGCCGAACGCCTCTGCCAGCACCGTGCGCTTGAGACGTTCCACCTAGACCCCAAGTCCTGGGGCGTAAATGTCCAAGGTGGGTTGTGATAGGCCTTTGCTCCTTCACCTTACTCGCTCTGGTTTCGCTGCGGCTTGTTCGCTCGTTTTCTGGGGGGGTTACTGATCTCTGTGTTGCCAGCTCTCTCCGGTAGCCCAGCAAACCTCTACGTCTACTCCGCCCTGCTCAACACACACGACCGGCTGATGGGCTTGGACCTACCCCACGGCGGACACTTATCCCACGGGTACCAGACCCCTAGCAAGAAGATATCCGCCATTTCTAAATATTTCGAGACCGTCCCCTACCGCTTAGACGAATCCACGGGCCTCATCGACTATAAGAAGCTCGAGGAAATGGCGCTCCTCTACCGGCCCAAGATTATCGTCGCGGGCGCCAGCGCGTACAGTCGTCTCATCGACTATCAGCGCATGCGTGAGATTTGCGACAAGATCAACGCGTATCTCGTAGCAGATATCGCCCACATATCCGGCATAGTGGCGGCCAAGCTGATGCCAGGACCCTTTTCTTATGCCGATATTGTCACTACGACCACCCACAAGAGCTTGCGAGGGCCCCGAGGCGCCATGATCTTCTACCGAAAAGGTGTTCGGAATATCAACCCCAAGACCAAGGAAGAAGTCATGTACGACCTCGAAGGCCCCATCAATAGCTCCGTCTTCCCCGGCCACCAAGGAGGGCCACACAACCACACCATCACGGCCCTAGCGGTCGCGCTGAAACAGGCTCAGTCGCCCGAGTTTCATGCATACCAGAACCAAGTCCTGGCCAATGCCAAGGCGTTTGCGAAGCGATTGAGCGAGCCTCGAGGCAAGGGCGGCCTCGGATACCGATTGGTGAGCGGGGGCACCGACAACCACCTGGTGCTAGCCGACCTCAAGCCTCAGGGAATCGATGGCAGTCGAGTCGAGAGGGTTTTGGAGCTGGTGGGCGTCGCCGCGAACAAGAATACTGTCCCCGGCGACCGATCGGCGCTGGTGCCAGGTGGCTTGCGAATGGGCACGCCGGCAATGACGACGCGCGGGTTCAACGAGAACGACTTTATGCGCGTGGCCAACGTAGTGGATCGCGCCGTTACTATTGCCTCGCGCATCGACAAGGCCGCGCGCAAGGCAGCAGAGGAGAAGGGCGAGAAGAACCCTGGGCGCATACGGCTGTTCATGGAACACCTCGGAGACGGCGAGTCTGAGCCTGAGATTGTCCAACTAAGGAGCGAGGTGGAGGACTGGGTGGGAACGTATCCGCTTCCGTGGGAAAGCAAATGATGGGGGTGAATAGAAGTAGTACTGTAGAAGAGGTGGACGCACGAGGTGCCGAGGTCCGCGAGAGGGACGACGTATCTTGCGCTTGTATTTAACCAGCATACGGCCCAAGGCTCGGCTATAGTAGTGGATCATCTCCATGGCCTTGCATTTGTTTGTCTCGTCGCTCTTGTTCATACGGAGCGTTTCAAGTCATGAGAAACCAATGCATCCTACATACTTGGTGAATAGGTAGGCTCTGATTGCTCCATATCAACGACATATTTTCCTTGGCGTATATTACGGTTTTACTCAGATGTCCGATATACTCTTGTTTAGGATGCCGTCCTGGGGCAACTACGCTCGCTGATATAGACTGGTCCTTGGTTCTGTACTTGCATTGATAAGATATAGATTTCAATTGAGGAGCCGGCTGTCCATAATATGGAACGGTTCCGCAGGAACATGTATATATAGCAGTATCCTCGGTCTGATAACCAACTTTACAAGGCAAAGACGAATGGCTTTTTAAATAACGATTACAATGCCAGGCCTTTGCAAAGAAGAAACACCGCTAGATCCCACCCACTTCATAATGTCACACATGTTCATCTCTCCCACCTTTTGTTCACCCATCTCAGGCTATTACTTGGTCATCACGGCTCTTGGTAGAGCTGCTCGGCTCATTCCCGACGCCTACAGCCTTCTTCGCACTCGGGCGCGCCGCCAGCCTCTCGTAGTACGCCGCCACGTTCTTCCACCCAGCCAGCGCCTCTAGCCCGGCCTGCTCGACCACGTCGTGGAGCACCGGCCACACGGCAAAGTCTGGCAGCGACGGCGCGGAGCCGGCCAGGAACCCCGCCTCCGAGATCTTGGCGAGATGGGCGTCCCAGGTGGCAAGATCGGCACGCATGGCAGCCGGGTCCGGCGCGGCCCGGCGCCAGGAGCGCAGGAGGGCGAGGCCCTGCTGGAAGCGCGTCAGCTGGAGGGCCGTCTCGGCGGGGGTCCGGGTCTTTGGGTTTCCGTGGCGGGCGTCGAGATAGAGCATGATGGCCATGTCGCCCTGCACGACGGACTTGTCCTGGTCGTTGTCGGCCAGCTTGACGGCGGCGGCGGCGGTGGCTTCACCATCAGCCTCCTTGTCCTTGGTCCCGGCCGAGCTAGCTCCCGTGACGCTGCCCCTGGCGTAGTTGATGCCATGCTCGGTCAGCATCAGGGCGATGCGGTTGTTGATCACGGTGTCGGTGACGGCGAATAGGCGCGGTGCGAGGCTTATGTGCAAGACATCGAACCCACCGCCATAGTGGGCGTCCCAATCAAAGTCGGACGAGTGGTTCTCGGCGCCAAAGGCCTTGATCATGCGGATCCCATCGTCGGACTCGCCGTTGATGACGGGCCGAGCATCCTCGCGCGTCTTGCCCGTGGCGCCCTGGCCCCAGATGAGCGACTCGTCGCGGTTCAGAAACGTGCCAATACGACGAAAGGTCAGCGAGATGCGGCCGCCGGCAAAGGCCATCTCCTCGGGCGTCTTCTCGCGGTCGGAGCGCTTGTCCTGGCGGATGGCGTGAAGCCACTTCATGTTGGTCTGGAGCCCCATGCGGCAGAGGGAGTTGTGAGGCAGTCGGGCGCGCTGTGTCTGGCGAGCGATAGGCTTGGGGGCTGGGGGGCTCGGTTTCTGTTCCTTCTCTCCCTTCTCCTCCTTCACGTCTGCTGCTGGCGACGCCGTTGGAACGACCAGAGGTCGATCCTTAACCGGTCTCTTGGTCCTAAACACCATGGTCCTCTCAGCACCCAGACTGACATTGGCAATGTACGACCCCTGGACAATATCCAGCGTCTTGTCGCTATGCTCAGATATGTAGTCGCTACCATCGCGGTAGTGCTGGATCAGTACGTGGTTTAGGGGGTGTCCCAGATGCTTCTCCGTCGCGACCTTTATTGCCAACACGGTTGGCGAAAACGCCAGCAATGGCGGCGACTCATCCGATGGGTGGCGGTAGACGGGCATATTTCCGTCCTCTGAAATGTCGCCCTGCACAGCAACGAGTCTCGGTACATCGCCACCTTGGTGCGACATGCGCTTCCACTGAACCTCTTGGCGCAGCTTGTCAAAGGCGGCGTCAGCGATGTCTGAGGGAAGGATATCGACAATAATGTCGGTGTCACCCGCGGCGAGGCCAGTTTGGAGAAACTGCTCGTCCTCAATAGCGGTACTAGCCATGTCGCTCTTGACGTCCTTTTCCGCCTCGGAGGCTACAGCAGCTGTAATATCAGGCGATGAGGGTAAGGGTGACGCTGACGTAGGTGACAATGGTGGCAATTGCGACGTTGACGGAGGAGTGATTCTGTCAGGAGACTTGTCGGTGACCTTGTCCTCGCTGCCGTTGACCTCATCCGTCTTTTCGATGACACTTTTGGAGGGTTCTGGAGTTTGGTTGGACTCGTCGCCGGCCCGGATGTTACCGCCGTTCGTGATGCTCTGGTGAGCTTCGCCCTTGTTGTCAGCGTCACTCTTTGTCTGAGCCTCGTTCTTCATTTGAGCCTCTTCCTTGGTCTGAGATTGGCCGTTGACCTGAGCTTCGTCGTCATCATTCAAAGCCAGCACCACGTCACTTTTAACTACCGCGTCCTCGGGTGTGGCCGCATCTGCCACGTCTGCTGCATCTGCCGCATCTGCAGTGGCATCTCGCTGGACACCATCCGCTTCCTTGGGACTCGATGAAGTCACAGTGTTTGACTCATCCGGCACAACCACACTTGTCGTTGGCGCCTTTGTGGCGGGCTGGTCAGCCGCCGTTGGGCTAGGCGATTTGGAAGCTAGCCGCAGGCTCGTCATATCCCGGACCATTTCTTCATGCACGGCCACCCCGGCGGTGGCTTCTGCAGGCGTAACGGTTGGCGCTGGCGCGAGGTTCTGTGCAGACACAGGCTTCGTCTCCAAACTGCCGGTGCTTCGTGTCGCTTCCGAAGGCTTCGGCCTCGGCCGCTGTGGCCGCGGTGGTGGTGGCGGCACCGAGTGTGATTTTGCCGTGCTCTTGTGCGGCTTGAGCGTCGCAATGACATCCTTGCTCGTGGCCACCTCGCATCCCGTCAGCTTGACGAGGTTCTGGATGGCCTTGTACTGCCGCGTTGGATTGCGATGGCCGCAGCAGTCGTTGACAATGGTGATGGCCATTCCGTGCCCGGCAGCGTCCAGCGCCGTCGCGTACACGCCCACGTTGGCAAGAGATCCGCAGATGAAGAGCTCCATGACCATTTTGGCGCGCAGCATCCGCAGCAGCGGCGTTGCCTGGAACGCCGAGTAGTGCGACTTGGTGAGCGTCAGGTCGGCCTTGTTCACCGCCTCGGCGAGCTCTGGTGCCAGCTGGGCGCCCGGAGAGTCGGCCGACACGACGCATGTTGGCGTCTCATGACTGAGAAAGGCCTCCGGATCAATGGGGAGGGGAGCTTCGAGGGGATCTGCACCCGCACCCGCACCCGCACCCGCAGGCCGGCGACGATTCCGGGCAGAAGGCCGCAGCGCCGCGAGGGCCGCTTCAGAGGCAATGATTTGCTCTGTTTCTTCCGGCAGAGGCTTGCCAAAGACGGACCTGACCCAGATCACGTCGCCGCAGCCGCGAAAGGCGTCGACAAGCTGGCGCGTGTGCCCGACAAAACCATCCGGTTTGGAGACACAGAGGGGCCCGTCGGGCGAGATGAAATCCTGCTGGAAGTCGATAACGAGAAGTCCCTTGCGTGTGGTGAGCTGGGGCAGGGCAGCGTGGTCAAATGCAAACATGGCGAGGCGCTCTTAGAGGCTTGATGCCGTCCTTTTTTTGCAGTACGTAGCGTGGTGGGCTGAGAGAGGTAGATACAGTAGATGGACGATAAGGGAGAGGATGACGTGGATTGTCTGGATGGTGGGGGGACAGCCGCAACGATGCTACCGCCAAGACATGGAATTGATTTCTTTTGTTCGGTCCAGCAACTTGCCGCTGTGCTCGGGGCAGTTGTTGCAGCTTTGTAGTCGTGGGATCTCTCGGTGGTGTATGGACCCGTCTGTCTGTAGCTGAGGTGGTGAGCAAAAAAGTGTACTCCATGACCTTTGTAGTAATCCATGTAGATCTATAGCACCTATACCGCATCGCGATATGCCGATCCAACTCAGCCCGGCTACATGCCGCGTCCTGCCCCAGCAGGCATGCGGACAAGCAACAAAAGCATACCGACGAAAATAGGCATCGCTCGTTGGTTGTTACTCGGGGACTACTCGGGTCCATTCGCCTTGGGAAGAGGAATTAAGGTTCAGCCGGGCTACGCGAAATTGGGCCTTCCAGGGTCTCTGTCCCGTGCCGTGCCTAATATGCGGGTTGGCTACAGGTTACTCCTCTCCAGATGGCGGTGATCTACGGATACAGATTACATATTGTAGATTCGCGAGTTGCAAGACGAAGCCATTGGGTAAGTCAGTACATACATACTCGGTACGTGGGACATGGAACCTCGGCTCAACCTTGATTTTTGCATTGCATTGCAGGCCGGCCACGGTCTCGTGAGCTCTTCTCCCGCCCAATCATCCATTCTGGTTCATGTGTAATCTATTGTGTGGCCCTATTGCCCAGACTTGTGGAACACCATGTTGATTCTGATGCAGCCATTGCGTTCAAACCGGCTGCTTCACCCGATTTGGAATATGGCCCAGTTCCAAACACTAATGCTCTGACCAGCTCAAGTGTCAAACACGCTGACCGGGAGCCATGTTCTACACCCTCGCAATTGACTGCTCATCAACTTCAGGGCCGTACTTGTCAGCCCGTTCCTGGGCCAAGCAAAGGGTTCCAATTCCCTAGTCAACTTGTTGCCTGAGCTAGTCATGTCGATCGAGTGGTCTAGGCCCATATCGATCTTGTATCCCAGCACCAAGAGGCCAAGTGACTACCCTGCACCGCCGTGCGTACGTTCTGCAGTTTCTGTGATATGCAGAGTAGATTGGATATGGACGTTACGTACCGTGATAACTAGCTCTACGCATCGCGTAATACGGACCTCGTTTTGCATGTTGTTGGGTAATCCAGTTGGCCCGTTATCTTTTGTTGGTGATGCATGTAAACAATCTGGTCATCCCATACCTCATGTTTTTTTGTTTTTTTGGCGTCAAGTAACTAGACCGACCAACCAAAGCTCCAATCAACATAGCCGCCACGAGCAGCAGCTCGGCCGGCCTGTCGGTCCATATCCCAATGGAGCGAGTGCCATAGCAGCAGGATGCTCCCCAGTTACACACAAATATGCTTTAATGGCAATGATTCGTTTTGTTTAGGTAGCAGATTGATCGCGAGATTGCACGTGAGAACATACTCACCGCGACTTCTCATGCATAGCAGCACAGCACAGCTAGAGTGGGGCGCTACCGAAGTTTTGCCAGCGCATCAACCAAGCAGAAACACGAACCTCTGTCATAGCTACGCCCAGCATCATCAGCGACCTTGAACGGTTCAGCTTGTTAATTGTTCAAACGCTATGCGCTAATAACTTACACGCCCGATCGAATCAAAAAGTAGGTCGGCACCCAGGCTCAGAGCTTCAACGCTTAAAAACGCGCCTGCCTCGACCACACACCGCGCCGCGATCGCGACCCAGCATCTGTCATGACGACTCCCAAACGAAGCCTCTCGCCCGTTGATGAAGCCGAGCCCGATTCGAAACGTCAACGGGTAGAGTCTCAAGATGTGGCCGATATCCTCATGGCTGAGGATGAATCGTCCACCATCAAGTCCCTTCTTCCGACCCACCACTCTCAAGCTCGGTGTGGCCTTCAGCGGTCAATCGCCATGGTTTTGAAGCACGATGGATTTGAGTCTGCCAGCCCGGAAGCGCTGGAGAGCTTTACGGGAATGGTGGAAACCTGTAAGAACCTCCACGAGGTATATTTCTTGAATGTTTTGACCAATAGCCTTTTCTTGCAGACCTCGAGACGATGATTGAAGAGACCAAGTTTCTGGCCCTCGCTGCGCGACGCGAGCACCCAATCCCTACAGACTTCGAGCATATGATGAAGCGACATAACTTGCGCACGTCTTCCCTGAAGCCACACAAGAAACATCCCATCCCGAGAGAGCAGGTCGTGCCCCAGTTCGAAAACGTTATGCTCCAAGACGAGGACGCCTACACGACACTCCCGCTTCTCGGAGAAGAGCTGAGTGGCAAGCCTGACAAGGATGAAAAAGAATTTATCCCGACCTCGTTCCCCGATTTCCCAAGCAAACACACGTACAAGTTTACGCCACAAGAGGATGTCAGCGTGCGCGACTCTAAGAAGATACGCGAGGAGGCTGCCAAGACGGCACAACAAGGAGAGGAGGCTCTTCGCCGGCTTGTCCGAGCGTCCAAGATGCGCAAGCAGAAAGAGGTGAAGCAGCTCGTGGAGCGCGATGTCTATGGAAAGGAACGCTTCCGGCTTTGGGAGAAGACCATGAGACGATTCATGGGAGTCGAGGGCCAAGGGGAACATACAGACCAAGTCGAGATTGCGGACCACAGCATGATTGTCAACGGCGACGTTCTCTTCTCCCGCAAGGAGATCCCCAGGCTGAGCAAAAGGTCAGCCGCAATGACAACCAAAAAGGCCGGTTGACATGCTCCGGCATCGGGTTGAAGGCGATAGCCCTCGACGGATAGATGCGGTGCCAGTAAGACGATGGCGACAATGCTATGCGTGCCTGCACGTGTCACTGGAGCAGAGTGGACCAAGGCAAGATGGACTGACCCGGGAGAGCTATACAGCAAAGGGCCGACAGGGCCAAGTTTGATACCCGGAGTGATAATACGGCTGGCGTACGGAGTTTGAAGATTCAGGCATGGGCAGTTGGCAGGGCATTTCAACAAACTATACAATGGAGAGGGGTCCCTCCGTACCGACGACACGACCATTGAATCGTGACGGTGGCCTTTTTATCTCAGGCTCTGGCCATCTCGCCATCATTTGTGAGTGAGATGCTGCATTTCAAGGTACGTGAGCTGCTCTATGCCTTGCTTCAATCTTTCAAGCTGGCTGCGATTATGCAACTTGCATGCATGCCATGTGAGGCTGACCTCAACTGTGGCGCAGGGGCCGATCCCATAGGAGGCTGATGAAAAAAACCGGATCAAACCTGGCCCTGACGAAGATACGTACCTTGGCCTAAGCGGAGCCCGGACGTGCGGCCCTAATTTTTAACCCACACAAAAAATCCCAATTTCTGCCGGCGAAGCCTCCACGATCCGACCTGGGCCTAGGTTTTGCAGAGCAGCTGTTTCGACTTGTTAATTTTTCCTCTTCCCTCACGCACCTCGATCGATCCTCTGCATCATCCCCGTCACCGTTGCAATGGCCGAACAATTGATCCTCAAGGGCACTCTCGAGGGCCACGTACGTCGCTCCCTTTTTTCCTGTCTCTGCTGCTTCTCGTCGCCGCCCCGTGGGCCCCTCTCGTCGTCGATGGATCTTGGACGGCATGGCCGCATCAAGTCTTGAAGACTTCCGTCGGGAGGGGATCGCCTGCGGGATGGCGATGGAGAAGGGGACACGATGCTCACAGGGAGACAAGAGATGCTAACTGGCTTCACAGAATGGCTGGGTCACCAGCCTGGCTACCTCCATGGAGAAGTACGTCGGCCTTTCCTCCCGCTCGCCTGCTCGCCAACTCGCTCGGCCTTCATATACTGACTGATCTCGCCCTTCCAGCCCCAACATGCTCCTGTCTGCTTCCCGAGACAAGACCCTGATCATCTGGAACCTCACCCGCGATGAGACCCAGTACGGCTACCCCAAGCGATCGCTCAAGGGCCACTCCCACATCGTCTCCGACTGTGTACGTATACCCTTGGCCGGGGGCGCTCCCACCTCGCTTCTGCGATGAGGCGTGGGATGGGGGCGTCCGGAAGACGGGCAATGGACGAGAATCTCGGGCTGACCAATTTTGCCGGGAACAGGTCATCTCCTCTGACGGCGCCTACGCTCTGTCCGCCTCTTGGGACAAGACCCTCCGCCTCTGGGAGCTCGCCACTGGCACCACCACCCGTCGCTTCGTCGGCCACACCAACGACGTCCTCTCCGTCTCCTTCTCCGCCGACAACCGACAGATCGTCTCCGGCTCGCGCGACCGAACGATCAAGCTGTGGAACACCCTCGGTGACTGCAAGTACACCATCACCGACAAGGGCCACACCGAGTGGGTCTCTTGCGTTCGCTTCAGCCCCAACCCCCAGAACCCCGTCATCGTCTCCGGCGGCTGGGACAAGCTCGTCAAGGTACGTCTTATTTTGCGTGCAGTGCTCCGTCTCTGCCTCTCCCACCAAACGCTTTTCTCTTTTCCACATGATGTTATGCAATCTCAAGTATTTGCTACTTCAGAACCTGTTCACGCAGGTCATGAGACCACTATTCACCATTTGCCCTGATCTTGGAAATTTCCTCTCCCGTTTTTGACAGCACCCGATGCCTAGCATACATCGCTGTGTGAATTGTTTTTTCTGACTGGACAATTTGCCATATAGGTTTGGGAGCTCTCTACCTGCAAGCTCCAGACCGACCACATCGGCCACACCGGCTACATCAACACCGTCACCATCTCCCCCGACGGCTCTCTCTGCGCCTCCGGCGGCAAGGACGGTACCACCATGCTCTGGGACCTCAACGAGTCCAAGCACCTCTACTCCCTCAACGCCGGCGATGAGATCCACGCTCTCGTCTTCTCCCCCAACCGATACTGGCTCTGCGCTGCCACCGCCTCCAGCATCAGCATCTTCGATCTCGAGAAGAAGACCAAGGTCGATGAGCTCAAGCCCGAGTTCCCCGCCGCTGGCAACAGCAAGAAGAGCCGCGAGCCCGAGTGTGTCAGCCTTGCCTGGTCCGCTGACGGCCAGACCCTGTTCGCCGGTTACACCGACAACATCATCCGTGCTTGGGGTGTTATGTCGAGGGCATAAACGCTCTCCGCTTGAAAACGGGTGTGGCGATGAATGCGACAACGAGGGCGCGCGGAAGAAGGTAGATCATTGGTGGGGCGTCAAATGGCTGGCTTCCTCGTTTGGTCTTTATTGATGCGAAGGAAAGGGGGGAAAGCAAATCAAATCTTGACGAGGGCATGACGCATTTGCTGGCTGAATAGGCAGCCCCTAAAAAGGCACCGGGCATCATCCTTTTGTTCTCCAATAAAGAACTCGAGTTTCAAAAAGCTACCACGGGTTTTCATGACATTGCTGGTGAACCATTCCGATGTACCATGTTGTGTCGTGTCGTGTCGTGTCGTGCCGTATGCTTGCTGTGCCTCTATTGTCTGGTGTGATATCATCTGGATGCACATCAAGTGTCTAAGCAAAGTTGACCTTGTGGTCCACTAACACAAGGTAGGCTAGCATAGACTGTCTCTTGACTGTCTTTACTGCTTTGACTGATCCGTTTCTGGGATGGATAATGTTCATATGGGTGCAATGATATATACGACTATTCCCTATGTACAGTACATGTCGCATATCTCATGAAGCTGCAAGTTCATGATGTTTATATGCTTACGTACACAACCTCATTCCTCAATCTCAAACAATTCAGCTTAAATCGCAATCGCACTTTCAATTTCAAGTCTTCATTTCGAACTCTCAACTTCGTCTCGGATCACACCCCACCAATTCTGACAGCCAATCTCGGCCCCGACATGACCAGAACAGGCACTTAGAACGCAGGGTTGGCGTTCTTGAGGAGCATCTCAAAGTAGGCCTGGTTCCACTGACCAGCCTCAGGCGAAGGCTTGAAGGCATCCGACTTGCCGCAGAAGGAGTCGTAGCGGACGGCCGAGGGGTCGCTGGTGCCGTCGCTCTCGCCACCGGGCTTGACCCAGACAAAGGCATCGGCGCGGGGCGCATCGGAGCCCGTGTCGGCAGAGGGCCGGCGGCCGAAGCCGGTGTCGACAACGTTGCACCAGTTGCCCCATTCGACGCGGCCGCCGGGCTTGCCGTTGCGGCCCGTGTCGACAATGGCGTAGCCAGGCATGCCGGCCTGCTCGAGAGCGTTGCCCAGCAGCGCGACGTACTTCTTCTCGTTGTGCGCAGAGTTGTACTGGGCGTCCTTGCCGTTGGCAAACTCTCCCGGCTCAGCGTCCCTTTGGGGGGGTTGAATCAGCTACTGTCACTCATAATCCGAGGTGCTGTCCGGAGAAAAAAAACTCACCACTGGTTCCAGCCAGCGACGTTGGTGGCAATGCCTCGCAGCTGAGACGGGCTGCCCGCAGCCTTGTACACGTTGGCGAGCTCCTGGGCGCCGGGCTGCACGTTCTCGTTCCAGCCGAGCCAGCCACCGTGGCCAGCGTCGAGGTACATGACGACGTTGGGCAGGTTGAGCTGCTTGATGGCGTAGGCGACACCCTCGCGGTATCCCTGGGCCGAGGCCTGGCAGGTGGCCAGGTGCTTGTTGGTGACAAGGTTGGGGAGCGAGTCTGGCTCAATCACAAGCGCAAAGGCCGTGTTGGGGTACTTCTTGATGATGGCAACAATCTCTACAGAGGAGGGAAGAAACTTGGTGTCAGCGGCGGAAGAGAGCACCCGGGGGAAGCAGACAGGGACTTACTGTCAACGAACTCGGTCTTGTAGCGGTTGAGCTCGCCGACCTTGAGCTCGCCGTTGGAGGCCTTGGCAGCGCAGTCACGACCAGGGAGATCGTAGACGACGAGACCAAAGATCTCATTGCAGGGAACGTTCTTGAGCGCCGGCTCGATGCGGGCAATGTTGGCAATGTTGTCACTGTATAGGATCCTAGTCAGCCATCTCGTCCAACATTCACATCAATGACGGCACACTCACGCCCACAAAAAGGTACCAATGTCGGCCACCTTGAGCGCCTTCTGGCGCGTCGCACCGCTCAGCTTGGCTGCGGCGGCCTGAATCTCGGAGCGGTAGAAGCTGTTGGCGTGAAGCTTGTACTTTTCCCACACGTTGGTCTTTGCGTCAAGACGGACGGCCGACGTGCAAGCGGCGGCAACGGAAGCCTGGCGAGGCTCGTTGTTGGGCGCCGTGGGGATGGCGGCAGCCGTGGCCGCGAGGGTAACTGCAGAGAGGAACTTCATGGCGATGGAATGTGCTTCTGCTTTGTCTTCGGGGTGGTGATGGTGGTGATGGAGAAGAGTTGCTATTTCAACTTTCTACACGATCACTGTCCTCATCTTATATACCTGCATCCGCTTGCTCGCTCTCTGTTGGCAAAGCATAGAGAGAGCCTTTTGATACTGCCGGATCGTTGTCTCCTGAACACACAGGAACCAAGGCCCGTCTTCCGCCTTGCGTTCCCCGGGATAACACCCTCCGCAGCGCTCATCGTCAAGCGTCATTGACATGTCGCCATTCAAGATTCAGTTGCGAGAACTGTCTAGAAGCTAGGTAAGGCCCAAGACCCTAGACCCTGGAAACCAGCTCAAGCTTAGATGTGCTCAAGCTTATTGCGGAAACGTATCGTTTCAGCAGCTCAAGGTTGCAGCAAGACAAGAGGGAGGACGGGCCGACGGTGTTGGTGCAAAGTCGCGCCCCGTGACATGACATGCGTGTAGCATATAGATTAGCATGGCGCTCAACCCCGGATTTTCCAAAGAATGGCCGGCAGAGACAACCATATCGAGCATGAGCTATAGGGGCGTGGAGATATAGCCTAGAGGAGATATGTGCACGGAGCAGACTCGAGGAGTTGTGAACTCAGAGAGCGACAACCGTCAGCCTCCTCCGAGTAGGGAAAGCTACATGATACTCCGGCCAGACAGGTCTTGCCAACACCTGGCCCTATCTGGCTGCAACCCTACAACATCTCAATGTCAGTACACAACACGCATGCACATGACCTCGATGACCACCAGGATTCAAATCGCTGCCGACGATCCCCTCCCGGTTGCCCCGAGCCTCCACCCGAGCCTCCACCGGCAGCGGCCGGCGGTTCCGAGAACCCGACGTGTTGATTGGCGGACTCTCAAAATCACCTACGTCCTGGCAGTTGGAGAAGCTCCGCTGCCGGTCGTGGTGATGCTGGCGCTTCCGGTGGACGGCCCTGAGTTTGTGCGGATTCCCCTTCTTCCTCTTCGGGAACGGGCCCTCTACCGCAGATTTCCCCTTTTGGGCATGCTCCTTTTGGGGGATTTGCTGCACCGGGTTGTCTACCTCTACGGACCGGCTTCTGGCCAAATGGGAATTCAAGGTGAGCAGAGGCAGTGACATTTCTTCACGTGGCAGACACACCTTGCTGACTTGTGTCGTGATTGGTTCTGGTTTCTTCTACTCAAATGCCCACGGACCAGATGCCCTCCAGTATTGTACACTTGTTTTTCTCGTCTCTCTACACACAATGCCTTCCTTTGTCGCCTTGTCCCAAGGCCCTTTGTACGGGCACCTTTGTCCCGTTCTATTGTAAGTCTCTGGAGGAAGAAACAGTACTTTTGATAAAATACCCTCAAGGCTTCGGATCTGCTCCCGCTTTCCACCCGTTCTCCTTACATGAAAGGTGGCAGGGAAAAGGGGTACCCCGAGTTCTTGATGCGGAAAACGCTCAGCAAGAAGCTGTAGAAGAAGAAGAGAATGGCTCCCCAGAGGATCACGGCAACCTGCTGCGATTTGCTGTTGGAAATCCTGGGGACCTTAACCGCCAGGGTGATGGCACAGAATGACAAGACGCCGTCTAATTCCATGTTAGCCACATTGGACCGCTACACAAAAGACAGTGATAAGGGTTTCTTACACAAAGCAGCGATAATCTGCGTCTCCAGGCCAAACTGAGACTGGAACCCAGCAGCAAAGTAGTTGATCCCGCCCTTACCGTCGCCGGCAACGTAGGGCACATGGCGAATGTGGTTGAACATGTGGCCGCTGGTGAATAGGAGGATCGCAATCAGGCTGATGGACGCCCAGATGTTGCGGTTCTGCACAACGGGAAGCACGTAAGGTGAGGCCGTGACCATGACGGTTCCGAGGCCAAGGACAATGGTCATGGTCGTGGCCCAGCGCATCCAGTTGATCGGTCGCTTCACGGATGGGCGAGGGCCCTCGGGCAGATGGCGCGAGATCCATGCATGAACCAGTTCGGCAGAGGAAGGTCTGGTACATGTAAGCAAGTCTGGCCTCAATCGAATGGGGTTGGCGACGGGACTGACCCATTGGTGAAGTCGTATCGCAGGGGATCAGGGCTCTCGGCGGCGTGAGGACCCTGGGTAGGCGGGAAGAATAGCAGGACGGGGGCGGTTTGAAGGCCGAGCTGAGTTGCATACATTAGCATCCCTCCTAGATGATGTCGTCTCCCCCCAATCCACTCCGCAACGTACCGACATGAAGATCTCTCTTCCCTGGGAAAAGTCCAAAGTACCAAAAAAGAGGCGCGACTTGCCAGCCTTGTCGCCCTTGGCCCAGCTCTTGCCCAGCAGGTCCCATTCGGGCTGGAACTCTCGGCACATCTGGCAGCCGAACCTCGAGTCCATGGCCGTCAGAAGCACCGCGACGGAGTAGTCACGCGGCGCGTCTGTCAGCGACCGGTATGAGACATCGCTGAGCTTAAGCGGCGACGAGCTCTGCGTCTTGGTGTGGAAGTTCTGGAAGCGTTCGGCCGGAGTCTTCTTAGCGGCCACGGCGGTCGAGGCGAGCGCCAGCAGGGAGCAGAGCGACGAGAAGAAACGCATCGTGGGCGGGCTGTGCAGATTCGGTCCTTATGGGGTCCTGGTTCAAAAGGAAGAATCGCAAGAGAGTTGGGAAAATGGTGGCCAATTGGCCTGTTGAATCGTCGTGAATCGGAGGTTGCTGAGAGCTCGTGTTCCTCCAACCAACATGAAGCTGAGGTGGCCTCTGAATGAGCTAAGAGGGAAGCTCCAAAAAGCCTTACCTAAGCCGGCAACGGTACGTACTTCTTGTAACGTCCACTTCAGTTACAAGCGGGGTGCGCGTCATCTGGGCCATCACGTGAAGATTTGTCCTTCAGTAAACCAAGACACTAACCCGGATTGAGCAACATGTTTACTTCGCACCATAACACAACCAGCTAAGATCCTAGGCCTATCCACACTCTAACATCCCCCATTAAAGCTTCGACCTTTTCAATCCTCGGATACTATATCTATCGCAAAGTATACCCCGAGTGGTACCGCAGCGCATGCGCATTTGACAAGTAGTCGTTGAGTATTGGGTAACTCACGTCGTACACTGCTGCCCCCAGCAGGATTAGACCATTATGGGCGTCAAATCAACCAAGGTAAGAGCGGTCAGGCGCTATGAATGATCGATCACACCTGGCCTGGCAAGGAAGAAGCTAACCCAGTCACGTAGCGCGTAGCGCAAATTAACAACCTGGAAATGAAGCACATGGGCGATGTCCACGAAATCGACCTCATCAATCGCGATGAGGAAACCCGCCGAATCAAGCTGCGCCTCTTGGCGCTGAGAGACGAGAATGCCACCCTCAAGGACCGACTGCAACAGAGAGATGCGCGCCTCAACCTGGTGGAGCAGCAGGGCGACGAGGTCCGCGTTCAGCTGGACGAAGCCAGGAAGACGGCCAAGCAGCAGGAGGCGCGCGCGAAGAGCCAGGCCAAGGAGCTGACCAACCTCAAGGCCGAGCTGGAATCGGTCAACACCTCGATCCAAGATTCGAACAAGACGCTCCAGGAAAAGTTTTCGCTCGAACGAAGGCTGAATCGCATCGAGCCCGAGATGGACCACCTCAAATCCCAGCTCGCCAACCACCAAGCCGTCGTCGCCGAGAAACACGACCTACAGCGTCAACTAGACTCCCTAGAAGTGGAACTCGCGAGCGAGAAGCGACAGAAGCAACGCAGCCGGCAGACGGAAGCCGATGCAGAATGGAAGTCCAAGTTTGAAGATGCCGAGCAGAAGCACGCGTCGGAGAAGAAGGAGTGGCAAAAGACTCAGAAAGAGATGGACCGCGAGCTTCGCGAGGCCCAAGGCGAGGGCGAGAGGCTAGAGGAACGCCTTAGCACTATGAAGTTGAAGCTCAAGAGTGTGCAGACGGAGCTGAAGGAGACCAACGCGGAGCTCGAAAGCTGTCGTGCAGAGCTAGAGGCGGCAAAGAAGGCAGCCAAGGCCGGAAACCTCAAAGCAACCAAATCAGACCCTGTCAAGGCGCAGCCGGGTAAGAAGCGCCGCGCCAACGACTTGAGCTTTGAAGATGTCAGCATCGGAACCCCTGGTCCAGACGAAGCTGCCATGAAGCGGCTAGCGAAGAAGCGCGGGGTTGAGCGGGCAGCTGTGGGAGCGAAATCAACATTCTCAATCACGCCTTTTCTCAACAAAACTAGAGATATTTCAGACGATTCTATCGACATCTCGTCTCCTACGGCAAAGACGGCGACTACAGTATCCACCGGATTGGCCATTGAGGAGGAGGACGAGGAGGAGGAAGAAGAGCAGGAGGAAGAAGAGCAGCACCAAAGCGAGGCCGAGGCCTTGGCTCCCATTGACGAGTCTCTGGAGGCAGAAGAACCCGCTGTTGAGGTTCCGGTAGAGAAGAAGAAGCCAGGGAGGCCCAGAGGCCGGCCCAAGAAGGCGCTCAACGAGGCGCCAGTGTCCAAGAAGAACATCCCGCCCCAGGTCAGCAACAGGCTCGAGTCGGTTTCGGAGGAGCCAGAGGCAGCGCATCAACAGGAGAATGCGGCACACCGGGCGAGGAAGGGGCTGGACCTCAAGGCCAAAGCACCCGAGCCTCGCGTGGGCCTGGGTAGTCTGAATGCCGCCAACGCGAGCGCTTTCGACGACGGCAAGAAGAAGAAGCGCAAGTTGCTCGCCGCCAACAAGACCATCTTTGACGATGAAGATGGCGTGAGCCCGGCCCCGCGACCACCCAAGGTGCAGCTGGGCGGCGCTCGCAGACTCAAGGGTCCTCTTGGAGGTGTAGCAAGCTCATTCGGAGGCACTACCTTTTCACCACTCAAGAGAGATAGGCGAGGCGTTGGTGCGAGTTTCCTGCAATGAATGTAGGGTTAGCATAAGATAGGTAGTGTTGTACATGGTTTTGGGAAAGGTCTTGAGGCAGCATGGGTAGGCGTTTAGGCATGGGAATTGTTGGATGACAATCGAATTGAACTGAACCGATATTCCGGTCTCTGTTTCATCCTTAAAACTCAATCTGCCCATGCTCAAGTGATCAAATCCATGTTTCACAGTTGTCATGCGAGGTGAAGTTGACCGATAGCTATCCGATGTTTTCCCTTGCCTTCAACGAGCTACCCACTCTTTGCTTCTGCTTCAAAGCTTAGCTCAAGCTCGACAACTTCGTCATAACAAGCAACAACGCATCATGTATACCACCAAACAATGATTGTCTCTCTATTCTCGTTTCCTAATTTTCACAACACCTCATAATCTGTTAGCCTTTTCCCATTCCTTTCTCAAGCCATGAACCCCCGTCGACTCACACGCCTCGCCCTCCCACTCCTCACCCGCGCTGCCACGCCGTCACCCGCAGCGGCGATAGCCTCATGCGGTCCCTGGCTGCTGCCGCGCTGGTCGTCGTCGTCCAACTCGCGGTGGAAGCAGAGGCAGGGCCGCGACTCGTTTGCGCGGGATGCAAAGGTCCAAGGACTGAAGAGCCGGGCGGCGTTTAAGCTGCTGGAGGTAAGAAGATGCCAGGCGAAAGGTGGGAAGAGGCGGATGGCTGATGCTTGAGTGGCATGATGGCGCGGTGTGTAGATTGACGCCAAGTTTCGAATCTTCAAGTCAGGTGGGCAGACGGTTGTTGACCTGGTAAACTTCCTGTTATGGTTTCCTTCGATATCTTGAATGAGAGGCTGACGAGCAGCAATAGGGATATGCCCCGGGAAGCTGGTCTCAGGTGTGTTCCTCGCCAGATACCATTTCGATATAGTGAAGGGATATTCTCACAACCATCCAGGTCGCCCTCGAGCGAACCCGGCCTCACGGTCGTGTCATTGGCATCGACCTTCTCCCCGCGCAACCGCCCCGCGGCGTCGCCACCTTCCAGGGCGACTTTCTCTCGCCGTCCGTGCAGGCCATGGTAAAGAAGTACATCACCGACTCCCATCAGCAGCGCTCGACTCTTGTTGCGCCGGAAACGGCCGCGGTAGAGGCAAAGCCGGAGCTGGAGCCGGAGCTGGAGTCGGAGCCGGAGCCGGAGCCGGAGCAGCGCTCGGCGGTGGGTGACGATGACGATGCGGCTGCCACGGCGGCGGCGAGGGAGTTGATTGAAGGTGGCGAGATTGAGCGGCCGAGCTACATCGACATGGAGAGACACGCGGGCGAGACGAGCGCGGAGCCCGTGAAAAGCGGACGATTGGTAGATGTGAGTCGCTCGCCCTATGCTTCCCGGCCTGGACCTGGATGCTACGCAACCCTGCTGACCAGCATCACCAGATCGTCCTCAGTGACATGTCAGCACCCTGGGAACAGACCACCGGCTTCAACGCAAAAACGCTGAGCAATCCCTATAACAGGCTGATGAATACGAGCGGCAACAACTTCCGCGACCACGCCGGCAGCATGGTGAGTACCAGCAGCATTGATCAAACTCAATCCACTCCGGCTTAGAATTCTGGCAAACAGGACCTCTGCTACGCCGCCCTGCAGTTTGCGAGCGACACGCTCAAGGGGGGCGGCCACTTTGTGTGCAAGTTTTACCAGGGCGCCGAGGACAAGGAGCTGGAGAAGAAGCTGAGGACACTGTTTGCAAAGGTGTTCCGGGAGAAGCCCGAGTCGTCAAGAAAGGTGAGTCTGACTTGGCTACGAGTGCAATTACTTGGACGGATACTGATATCGGCGAATAGGAGAGCAAGGAGGCCTACTTTGTAGCTTTGAGGAGGAAGTCGCATGCTGTGCTGGAGCCAGACGTGGAATGACTGATGAACGATCAGATCGAGTGTTGCACATGTACATTAATCATTTACTGGATCGGGATGGGATAGATCTAGACTGGACGGACAATTCACATTCACGTAGTCACGACGAGAGGCACTGAGGATTCCGCTCCCCTCATTCACGCGTGTCCGAACCGTGGCGGCAGCAATGCGCAAGAACTTTGATTGTAGAATTTTGTGATCCCTAGCCACGCCAATTCCATGCAAGACCCATTTGCAAGCCGAATACCGGCATCAATTGCCACATAAGCTGGCCGGAACTCCTTAAGAGGCCAACCATTTTCGTCGTCCTCTCCCTCAGACCTTGAAACCACGCGAGCGTCTGCGACCACGGGCACGCTCGAACTTGCGGCCCTTGGACTCGACGTAGGGCTTCTGCGGCGGGGGTTAGACAGTGCATCTGGGGCGGCAAGACCGCGGGTGAGGGAGGGGAGCAAGGGCTCGAGACGTACCTTGTTGCTGTGGGGACCGAAGCCGAAGTGCTTGAAGGCCTCACGGGCGTTCTTGGGACCACGGAGGGTCAGGGTGTTGGCACCGGTGGGGGCGCGGAGGGCAAGCTGGTCGAGGGTGATGGCCTCGCCGCCGGCGGCGATGACGCGGGCGCGGGCGGTGGCGGTGAATCGCAGGGCGGCGACGGTCAGCTTGGGGAACTCGAGCAGGCGGTTGTCATCGGTGACGGTGCCGACGATGACAATGGTGCGCTTCTCCTCCTTGGTGGTGTTGGCCACGATGCGGGAGAGGGAGACCGGGGGACGGTTGATCTTGGACATGAAGAGGCGTCGAAGAATGACCTTGTTGAAGCTGGAGTCGGTTCGGCCTGGAAGATTGCACACGTTAGCCACCCTGATCTTCTCCTTGATCCGAGATTTCGTCGTGCGTTGGGCGTCCGTGTCGATTTCTTTTTGGCATTGCTCGATCGAATCGGACGCCGCGTCGACGGGGGATATGGGAGCGGGAAAAAAAACGTACGGGCCAGGAAGCGGTAGAGCTTCACCAAGAGCTTGAGGTAGACATTGTCACTCTTGGGAGCCTTGCGGTGAGTGCTCTTCACGTGGTGGCGGTCCAGATCGATACCTGTAAGTTGCAACCATCGTCAGCCAAATGGTTCGGTATGCTCAAAAACGTGCAACGCTGTCTTGTATGACCAAGATGGTGCCGTGTGGTCGCAGAAGGAACGAGCAGGTGAGAAAAGAGAGGGGACTCGGAGGAGAAAAGCAGCAGCAATAGCCAGCAGCAACAGCGAAGCAGCAGGACGGACGTGCCATTATTCCAGGCAACGCACACGACCGCCGATTGCGTTCTTCTCTTTGTCCCGATTGTCCCCAACTTTCCCGCGCTGCTCGATCCTTCCACTCGCATACAGAGGCTGCGTTGATTCAAACTTCACGTACCCATGGCGGCGGTTGTCCCTGTCGGTTAGTTTGACGATGGGTTTCTGTTGGTGGTTGCGACGGCGAGCAAGGCTTGGGTGGTATATTTTTTTCTCGTCGACAGAGTGAGAGGGCTTTCGCGGATGGGGTGGGGCCAGCCGCACCCACAAGCGGCAGATTTTCAAGCGGTCAGAGGTGGCAGTTAGGGTTTCTGCAGGTGATGGAAATTGTTCCGGGGGCTGGGTGGACGGTCGGCTAAGTCTCGGAAGCTCAGCCACGCAGCCACCCAAGAGCAGCCACATGGGGCGACGATCTCTTTCGGTCTGCCTGTAAAGTCTTGCAGCGTTACCGAGCTCACCTAGGTCAGACATCCCCGTCAAACTTGCAGGGGTATCTCGACGAAACAAATGACTGGTATACAAAATGCTCTGCAAAGATGACAAATGAAATATTGAAACGCTTTCGATCCATTGCCAGATCATCCGTAGTAGGGCCCAGCTCTTTCGCCCATGGACAGGTGCCATCTTGCACCCCGGCTCGCTGCCTTCAGTATCGGCAGGTCTCTACAGTTCTAGTTCCTTCACCCATCAAACTGTACAAGGAGGGCGGTTCTGTTTCCTTCTTTATCCCAGTTCTCCCAGTAGGCCTCTTCCATTGTATACCGTGTTAATCCCCTTTATCTTGCTTCCCTTCTTATCTAGGACACACCCTTGCCAAAAACTCACACATATCATAGGGCACGAGGCTCGGCGTCCGGTCTTAGTTCAACCAGGAAGTCGCGCGTCATCTCGAAGCTGAGCCAGCTCGACGCCATGCTGGGAGCAACCTTTAGCAGGTTAGGGACAATGCCCTTGTAGAGACCACGAATTCCCTCCTGGGCGACAATGACTCGGACGGCATCGCCGATGCCTTTGTACTGGTAACCCATGCCGGACATGGTGTTGATCTGGAATCGTCGACGAAGCACGTCACTAGATGCCGAGTTAGTCAACGAGAACGGACCGGAGGCTAGGTCTGCGATGCCACGTACAAAGGATAAGTGCAGGTCTGGGCGACGGCGCCCGATACGGCACCAGCAAGGAGCTTCCGCCCGGCGCCAGGGTTTTGCTCGCCCTCTCGGGTCAGGTATTTTCGAGCCGATTCGTAGACCATGAAGTTTAGGCCGACCTGTTGAGAAGCCGTCAGTCACAAGGAAGTTGGCCACTAGGCTCGACAAGACTCACGTAGGGCGCTACGCCGGCCACGGTGGGAATGATGCCGCGGTAGAGGGCCAAGAAGCCACCCTCTGTCTTGTACATTTGCGTCAAGGTACCCCACATGCCAGGCAGCTTGTCCTTGCGCTCTCCAAGCTCTGCAAAGCTGGCCGATTGAATCGATAGGCGGGTCCGTACAATATCGAGGGGATAGGTTAGGAAGACGGAGGTAATACCGGCAAGGCCACCGCAGACCAGACGCATGACGGGAGAGAGATCAGCGCCGGGGGCTGGCTCGAATACGTTCTGTACATTTTGTGTCAGCCAGGCCTGAGCGGCCATGTTCCCACCACGCAAGACGTACCCGCTTGTAGAAGTTGTAACTGCTGAACTGGACGGCTGAGTAGGGGACGATGCGAATGCAGTTGGTGCCATTGCCGCGCATGAAGCCTCTCCAGCCCTCTTCCCTCCACATCTTGCCCAGGGCCTGTGCGACGGAGAGCTTGTAGGCATCCCGGCCTACACTCTGGACCTGCATGAGAATCTTGAGGCGCTCGAGGGGAGAGACAACGGTTCGGGAGACGGCGCCGGCGACGCCGCCAGCGCAAAAGGCGGCGATGACGGGCTGAGAGATGGTGTCGCGGAACTGTAGGAAGCGGCCCGAGGGTAGGGGCGGCGTACTCATCATGTTGGACTCGGACTGGGGAATTGGGCGAGGATCAGTCAGCTTCATGAAAGAACCAGGACAAGGGGCCGAAGGGATCAGCAAGGGACAGACGTACGGTCGACATGGTGACGTAGGGCTGATCGCAAAGTTTTGCCGAGACTCAATTGAAGAGAGGTCGGATCGACAAGTCAACGAGTGGAAGGTCCTGGCCGGTGCGAACGTTTTTGGAGGGAAATCCACGCCGCAAGATTGGCCAGGGTTTTGCGTCGAGGTCGGAAAAGAGCTCGCGAGACGGACGGTTTCTATGAGAGATCGGGGCGTCGTTTCGGCTGGGAGGACGTCGATGGCATGCTGAGAGGGCACAGAGAGGAGCGGCGGCGAAAGACCATCGGTTTGGGGGGAGCTGGATTCGGCGGCTAGGGACGGAATTGCGAGGAGGTTGAAGTTGAGGTTGAGGCTGCGGCTGAAGGAAGAGGAGGAGAAGGAAGGGAAAAAAGGATGGACGGCGGGCCGCTCACTACGTGGAGGATAGGCTCGAGGGCAGAGACATCTATCGACAGGGTGAGATTGGGATAGTGCACGGCAGAGGAGGAGGAGGAGGAGGAAGAAGAGGAGGAAGAGAAGGACGGAGGAGAGGAGGGGATAGCAGGAGGACGGAGTGGAGTGGAGATGGGCGAGGAGGGAGTTCGGCGCGTGAGATGGGCAATGTTACCGGCGATGCGGATGACTTCGGGGCCGCGCAAGGGCAGGTCCCGGGATTCCCTCGGGCGGCAGCTGCTGGCCAACAGGGGTGCAGCACCTGTAAAGGCTGTAATTAGGTGCCTACCTAGGTAGTGCCTAGTGCCTAGTGCCTAGGTACCTTGGCACCTAAGGTAGCCTAGAAGCTGGGGCGGCTGAGCCACTTGTATTGCTCAACTGGGGGTTTCCAGCACAGTACAGTATGGGGTACGGTACAGCAATCCTGACTGGCTGTGACGAAATGTCTCTGTCTGTCGGTCGGTCGCTTGGTCGGTCGCTTGGTCGGTCGGGCGTCTGCTGGCGAGTTGCGGGTGAGAGATCGAGGAGTCTTATTACACGGCATACTGTAATCACAAGGTGATTGGAGAAAGCCCTTATGCTTCATAGGGGCATGAGAATCATAATAAGCCTCACCTTCTTCAGGGTGTCCCCCCTCTCCGAAGCCCCAACAAGATGCGCGATTCGACCGGGAGCTAAGCCACCTCGCAATCTAGAAGTGTCAATTACCCTTCTCGGAATCTGGGGGAGGAGAGGGAGACGGGGGGGGGAACCCAGCTGGGGCTGGAGCTGGGGCTGATGGTAAGGCTGGAACCGACAGGAGTTACCATTGACTTAGCGAAAGACGACGTGAGACAGACACTGCAACCAGTTTCTTTGTGCCGGGCGACCACGACTCAGTCAAAGCCAGTGCGATCCCTCCAGTCTGGCTGGTCTGATTCTTGTCTGGCTGCGTGGCAGCAGTCTGACCATCCGTGTCTTGAATCGCACGCAAAAAGTCAAACACGAGGCGACCACAGGGCGCCTGGTGGTTACGCATGGCTTCTTTCCAAGAGTCAGAGTCAGGACTTGGTAGAAGAGAGAGAGCACGGACATCACAAGCGAGCATGTGCGTCGTGGGAACCCGCCATCCGTAGTTGATCAACCCCCGGTCGTCCAACTGATGATTGATCACACGACACCGCCGAGATGCGGCCTCGAGTTCTAGACTCCATGTGCCTACAACCAACGCTTCGGTAATATATACGCATGTAGCAGGGCTCGTTATCAGATGACTTGGCTACCCATAAAATCCACCAAATAAGCACTTTCTTTCGATGCAAACATCCCAGTGCCTTGCAAACAGCCCAGCATCATGACCTTTACGGTCGGCATCATCACCAGTAGAGTCTCAAAATGTTTACAAGTGAATTGTCTAGGCTACCTAAACTGCACACGAATTTGTACTTCCCTGATAGAACCACACAACACTTCCCGTCAAATACCATCCGTCTCGCTGGAAACAGAGCACACGCTATGGTTCCCCCAGTGGCTTCTGTCATCATTCTACGCCGCCACGTTACTCCGGTTGGAACCAATTTTTTGAAACGGTGCTAGAAAAGGGCGCATGTCAAAGTAAAGAGGGGATTAAAGAAACAACGACGACATCCCTGAGCAACAAGGCATGGACTTTTATGAGCACTGCCCTGGTCTAGGCCAGAGCCTTTGTCATAGCGCCGGGTATGAATACATTTACTCAGCGACGTCAAGGTCGTCGTGAGCAGGGGGAGGGGGAGGGCTGTCGATGGCTATTCTGCATGTCAGCACCTTTTGCCAGTCCAGTCGACAGCAAAGGAATACGTACGCTTGCGGTCATCACCGTTGGTGCCGTTCTCCCGGCGGTCACGGTCATCGCGCTCATCCTTGGAGTCACGCTCACGGTCACTGGAAAACAATGGTTAGCGTCCATTCTGTATTCGAGTATCAGAGTTCTCAGCTGTGCCAACTTACCGAGGGTCAGGGCTGCGAGAGCGGTCGCGATCGCGGCGGCTGTCGCGGTCGTAGTCCCGATCACGGTCCCGGCGTTCCTCCTTGCGGGGAGAGTACTCGCGCGTGCTGCGACGAGGAGACGGCGAGCGACCGCGGCGAGGAGAACGGGCACCACCACGGCGGTCACGGTCCCGGCCAGACTCGAAGCGCCACGAGGCAGAAGGAGGAGTGCGAGCCCACTGTCGTCTCTGTTAGTGCTAATTCATTCGCGGCGTACTTTGGAAGGGGACTTGCCTCAATCTTCAAGATGTCATCGCGACCGATGCGCTTGTTGTGCATCTCATGGTACGCGTCATCCGCATCACGGCGGTCCTCGTACTCAACAAAGGCGAAGCTGGGAAAGAAGGATGCGGCGTGAGTACAAGAGTACAGATAGTAGGATCAATACGCGATGCTGGACTTACAGTCGGCTAGAGGTAGATCGGGGCGCAGGGATATCACAGCGCACCAGGCGTCCATAACTAGAAGCAACAATGTCAGCATCTGCCGTACATGCAACACACCGCTACTCGACAACAACGGGGCCCCCTTTATGAAGCATGACGTGGTCATGAGTGCTCTCCCGCCAATGCTTGATTGAAAGCGAGGACAAGGAACAGGAACGCAAAGCGGCTTGCGAAGCGAACGAGCGGATTCGTCGATGGACGGGACGGGGGCCAAGAAGGGGGAGCAAGGAGGAGGAAGCGTCTTGGGGGGCAACGGGCGCGTGCGACAACGACGACGACGGGGGCGAGGACGAGGAGGACGACGACGGGGAGGCCACTGGAGCCTGGGGATCGAGGTGTCCGAAGAGGTCTCTCGCCGCGAACGCGATCGCGGAGGCAGACGGGAGCGCTTGCGCGGGCGCGGCCGCGGGCGCATACGGAAACGAGGACGCAGGCGAGGACGCAGACGCAGACGAGGACGGAGACGAGGGCGAGGGCGAGGGCGAGGGCGAGAGGACGTGGGCGAGGACGAAAGCGAGGACGTGGACGTGGACGAGGTTGACATACCGTTCGAACTCGTAGGCGAGGTCGCGAGCGCGGGTGCCGTGGCTGAAGCCGGTCACGTAGAGCGTCTGTCCACCGCGAGACATGATGAATTGGCGAAAGCAGTAGTTTTGCTGTGTGTGTGTATGTGTGTTGAGAGAGAGAGAGAACCGATGGAGCAGCTCCCGACAAGGCGTCTAGGGGGGAAGAAGAGAAAGATTGATTGATGTGGCGGTGCTGGCGACGAAGTGAAGAAGGAAGAATTAGATGGCGCGATCCAGATCCAGATCCAGGGCTGGTGATGATGGGCTTGCGAGTCGGGGGGACAAAAGTCACGTAGGCGAATCGAGTGGGAGAGTTTTGACCGAAGGCGGATGGATCGATGCTGACATAAGCCACGTAAAAATGTGTGTCCCGGCTTGGCGCCCGGGCCGTGTGGATACGGTGTGCTTGCACGTAGAGGGCGATTGAAGCTGGAGTTTTGCTCTCGGCCATGTAATTGCAATCAAGATGAGCGTAAGGCAGCGTAGAGTTGCGATGACTTATGAGTACATATCTTTTCTTTGTTGGTTTGTAGGGTGTACGTATTTGGTGGCACCTCCAAGCGCACCTCCAAAATTGTCTCCCTCCCAGCTTCGAGGTCCATCAACAAAGGCCGGATACCTAGTAGGGGTACGTTACGTAGACTACTTCTTGGCGCTTCCTTACTTCGGCCCATAACGTCATCCTCCGCCATCCAGCCCTATCCTTATTGTTCCTCATCCTGCAAGTCCGACAAATTTGAAAGTAATTGGAATGTGATGTACCATGTAAGAAGACCCTTTCCTCTTTCTTTTTTTTTTTTTCCTTCGTACCAACATTTGAGCAGTTGATACAGGGTCGAACCTCGTGACCGCTGATGGCTCGATGGCAACGGCCTTTTCGGGCTTCTCATCGGAATCCCGTCGCCTCGCTCTCCGACTCCGATGCTTCCGTCGGCCGACATGAAATGGACGTGGCGCTTCGGTAAGGACAGGTAGGTAGGTGGTCCAATCTTGGCCGTAAACCTGACACGCGACTGGCCTCAGCCAATCACCCCCATGCACCAGTGAGTTATGCTTCTAGTCAAGCCATCGGGATTCTCTTCTCTTGTTCGACCGGCCGGGAGCCTCCGCTAGAGGCCGACACGGCGTAACCATATCGTAGATGTGTACAGCTTTGCTCAACTACGGTACCTAGCTTGCCTAGGTCTGTACATACCACCATGTATGCAGACAATGCCCAGGATATCCAGGCACGCGTATTATGGGCCATGTAAAACCGCCCCAGAGTTGCATCATCATGGCGCCCATCTCCCAGCCCAAACCCCTGCTGCAAAGTGCCGGCCCCCGAAATCCCCCCTGCAGCGGCTTGCTCGGATGTTAGTCAGGCACTGTCATGTGTATGGGACCGCCATGAATGCGCCGAGATCCAAGGTGGTTAATGAGGGTCGCTACCGGGAAGCCTATGAGCAGCCTCCATGCCATG
Organism: Pseudonectria foliicola; assembly: GCA_003693505.1. Classification (NCBI taxonomy): domain Eukaryota; kingdom Fungi; phylum Ascomycota; class Sordariomycetes; order Hypocreales; family Nectriaceae; genus Pseudonectria; species Pseudonectria foliicola. The sequence goes on along the minus strand of QUZD01000033.1, from coordinate 443,635 downwards.
CGCCTTGACTGACGTTGCGCTTACTCAAGTTGCTTCTCATGTCATCTCATTCCATTTATTATCTTGAAACCCCCCTCTTTCCCACCGAGGGGATATCAGTCTTGATTTCATTTCGTGTAGAACAGCAACTGAAGCAGATATACCAGTGTTTACACACCTCAGAGGCCCTCCTTGTATCACCACACCTTTCTCAACGACGCATTATTCCCACTGTCCAGCCAATCTCATACACCGATCGACCTCACATCGCAAGCGTCCCCGCAGCCACTCCTACCTTTCCTAAGCCTTTCATGGCAACGATGCATCATCGTGACCCGGACTCTGGGCCCTCGGCTCCGAGTCCCAACATGACCCCACCCCCGCCGCCCCGGTCCCTCGCCGAAGCCCTCCGGGCCGTGGGAATGACGGCCGACGGCCTTGGCCGGAGACCCGGTCCGGGCTCCGAAACCCCCAGCGAGGAGGACTACGACGAAACCATCCGGCCCGTCCTCGCCGATGCCCGTGTGCTCCGCCGACGGGCCTCCACCCCGTCTTCCTCTCTCCATCTGGAACGGAAACCCGATGGCGATCAGCAGCTCCGTCTCCGCCATCGCCGCGCACAGCCGAGTGACGCCTCTGATATCAGCATCACCACCACCACCACCGCAACCGCTGCCGCCCCCGTCACCGCCCCAATCGTCATCGTTCCGCCACCTTCCCGCTCTCGCCGTGACTCGGGCGTCTACTTTGTGTCAGACGACGACAAGAGCCTGCGGCAGCTCCTCGAGGCCCGAGCCCGCGATGCCACGCCCGAGGGCCGGGCCAGCCAGGCGCGCCGGCGGCCCAAGTTTGCCGACCTCGTCTTTACCCGGCAGTTTTCGAGGTTTGACCGCAACAATGACCAGGCTGTCAACAGTCCCTTTCACGGCTTCTACACCCTCTTCTGGCTCGGAGTGGCTCTCTCGGTGCTCAAGATCTCGGCCGACAACTGGCGGACATATGGGAATCCGCTGGGGACGAGCGACATCATGAGGACCATGTTTAGCCGGGACGGTAAGTACCGGAAGCTTTCCAATTGAGGAATCTTTGCATTGACGATACATCTAGTCATCGTTCTTCTCCTCTCAGACGGCATCATGTGCGGCTTCACAGGAGTCAGTTGGATCATCCAGAAACTTGTCCTCCATGGCTACCTGAGCTGGGATCGCACAGGCTGGATCGTACAAAACGTGAGCAACCTAATTTCTCAATCTCAAGTCCAATCACACCATGTAGCACTGCCCTAACAAGCCTCCCAGATCTGGCAGTCCGCCTTCATCGCCGGCGTCATAGGTCTCACCCTCTGGCGCGACTGGCCGTGGACGCACACCGTCTTCTTCGTCCTCCACGGCCTCGTCATGCTCATGAAGCAGCACTCGTACGCCTTCTACAACGGCCACCTCTCCACCGTCCTCCGCCGCCGCGACGCCTTCGCCGCCAAGCTCCGGCACCTCAACACCGTCGCCCCGGCCGACGGGCCCTCCACCACGGACCCGCCCGTCTCCGCCATCTCCACCCAACACCTGCGCGAGCCGCCCTCGGCTGAGCAGCGCCGGCGCTCCGTCTCACGTACACCCAGCACCACCGGTGTTCTCAGCGGTGGTGGTGGCGGTGGCGGTGGTGGTTCAGAGGTTGATGAAGGCACAGACCTTGACCGTATCTCGCGCGCCATCACGTCCGGCGAGCCTCTCGATGAGCAGCAGATCACCATGTTCAAGCGGGTTCTCCAATGGGAGATTGACGCCTTGGAGGATGAGCTCAAGGGAACCGCTGGCACTGTCAGCAAGGCGTATCCGAGCAGCCTGACCTTTGTGAACCACTACAAATGGATCCCGTTGCCCACACTCGTATACGAGCTCGAGTATCCACGATCCGACTCCATCAGTTGGCCATATGTCGCCGAAAAGTTTGCAGCCATGGTTGGTGTCTTGTTCGTCATGGTCCAGATCTCCCAGTATTCGATCTGTAAGTAAATCCCGCTGCCCCTTCATACGTCCCACTTCAGGAGATTAACATTGTATGAAAAGACCCTCTTGTGATGAAGACGGTCGAAATGAAAGAATCGGGAATGCCGCTTGGCGAGCGCTTTCAAGAGTTTCCTTGGATCCTCAGCGATCTCATGTTTCCCTTCATGTTGGAGTACTTGGTAAGTTCCAGTACCCTATCCCCTCTGCCGTCAAATGCAGCTACTCATACATGTTAGCTCGTTTGGTATCTCATTTGGGAGACAATCCTTAATATCCTCGCGGAGCTCACCTACTTTGCCGACCGAAACTTCTACGACGCGTGGTGGAACAGTGGTCAGTATCCTCCATTCAGATATACTCACTATTCTTCCCGTCTGGTTAACACATCGTTTCTGCAGTCTCATGGGATCAGTTCGCTCGCGAATGGAACCGCCCCGTCCACATCTTCCTGCTGCGGCACGTCTACCACAGCTCCATCTCGTCCCTCAAGGTCAACAAGCATACGGCCACCCTCATCACCTTCTTCCTCTCTGCATGCATTCATGAGCTAGTTATGTGGTGCATATTCAAGAAGCTGAGGGGCTACCTTCTTGTCCTTCAGATGTGCCAACTGCCGGTATGTAGCCCCCTGTTTCCTCATTTTCTTTCCAAGAACCAGCGTGCTGACCACACCTACGACAGCTTATACAACTGAGCAGGACCAAGTGGCTCAGGGGGCGCAAGGCGTTAGGAAACACAATCTTCTGGCTAGGCATCTTTGCAGCGCCAAGCATGCTGTGTAGCCTTTACCTGATTCTCTAGGACATTGTACTTTCAACATAGAATCGTTTTTGCGTAGCGAGTAATACCACTTTCGATTTGTTTTAGCATCAAAGAAAAGGCAAGACAACGGTTGAAACCCAGAAATTGTGGGTTCTTTTATTGAAGAAAAGCATCCATTCCTGTCCCCGACTATCGCGCCATAAGACACCATCCGCCCCTCAAGAGGAACCGTTACTAATCTACATCTTTTCATGAGTCGCCATCAGAGAACCTGCATTTTATGATCAGCATAATTGTATAGTGTCTGGAGAGACGAAACTTACCAATGAACGTGGTCACGAGACGGCTTCTGACCTGGCAGATATCCTCCGGCACAAGCCAGATGGTGGCACCAAGCTTACGGGCAATGCTGATGCTCAGCTTGGCGTTCATGTAAGCGTCGTCGTCGGTCTGGCCGGGCGTGACGAGGTCATAATCGACGTAGCTGCTCTTGATACCGTTGAGAACATCCAGAAGGAAGACACCGGTGCCGATGGCCGGGTCCTTGAATGACCGAATCGCCGAGTTTCTGCCTCCCTTCTTAACCATATCGTTGGCCCACCTGACCATCTCACTATCCGTAATCTCTCGCTTGCCCAGCTTCTGAGCCAGGGATGAGAGGGTAACGGTGATGTCCTTGCGCATGAGCTGCCAGACCAGGCCCAGAGTCAAGGTACGTTGTCCATCGGTGATGTCGGCGCCCTGGATTCCCACAAGAGAGAAGCCATTCTGCTTACCCAGCTCGATGGCGTAGTTGGTGTTTTCCACGGCCTTGAATCGTGACATCTCGCCACCGTGAGCCGGGGGCTTGTTGACGTGGCGCCAGTTGACAGAGCCTTGGATGACCTTGTCATAAGCCTGGAGCAGGACAGTTCCGTTCTGTAGATCATCGAAGAAGGACTGGACAGCGGGCTGAACATCTAAGCTGTTGAGCCAAAGGGTAAAGACGCGAGCTTCACGCTCTCCCTCGGCATCAAAGTCGTCCACTTCGAGCTTCTCTTCCTCGGTAATGGGGTCGAGGGCCGGGTGGTTGTTGAACAGATTGGCCACAAAGGCCAGGTTAAGCTTGGGGTTACCAGCGACCAGAGACGTCGGGGATAGGAATTTGCGGCAGTCGAGCTTTTCGGCTTCCTGAAGGACGAGCTCAGCTCGCTGCAACAAGTCTTGCTGCTGCAGAGGGGCTCGCGTGCAGCCATACTCGGGGCCAATCTGTGCCAACAAGACAGCGTAGTTTTCGGCGTCCTTGACATCGCTGGAGAAGTTGGTTACTCTGTAGCTAGCTGTTAGTCACCATTTCCAAGACACTGGGAGGAGAGGGGCAAACCTTCGAGGCCAGTTGGCGGCCTTGAGGTGATAGTTGAACCAGCGGAGGAGGATCTGCTCCGGAGGCAGGCGCAGGAACTGCTCCAGGGTCTCGTCCTCCTCCAAGAGGCGGTACAGCTCGGGGTGCAACTTGATGTCAATCTTGCTGAGGAGACCACGACGGATGATCTGCCAAATCAGGCCAAGAATCAAGTGCTCTCGGACCTCGATGATATCGCCTGAGCCAATGTTGACAACGGAACATCCGATACCCTTGGCAGACTCAATGACAATGTTGTTGTTCTCGGTCATCTGGAAGGCGTTGAGCTTCTTGCCCTTCTTGGACAAGTTGAGGACTCGCTCATCGATGGTGTCGGGAACACTGTCGTTGATGAGCTTGGCAAGAACCAGACCATCCTTGCACTCGTCAAACATCTCAAAGGTATCGGTGGGGAAGGGCAGACGGCTGCCAATCTCGGGGTCGCCGGCAAGGACGGCATTGATGTGACGGGTAAACTCGGTTCGCTCATCCTCGTTGATGGTGTGCGTGATGTTGGCATTGGAGCCCTGGACCTGGATTTTCCCGCTCACGCTGCCTTTGGAGGCATGGCCGTGGCCACCGCCGCCTCCAGTGCGTTGGGCAACGACGCCAGGACCAGCCGAGGGAGCTGGGCCGGTAGACATGCGCTTCTGCGCGGGCGAGGAGTCACGGAGCTTGGAAATGAGCTAGATGCCAGACTGGTCAGCTTGCTACAGCCCAGGACGAACGTCGCAACCAGTAATATTGGTTCTTACCGAGACATAGTCTTCAAGCTCAACGCGCCTTGAGGAGTCGAGCTCGACCTCCTTGAGGGCTTGACGAACGACGTCATATGGCTGGTTCTCGCTCTGCTGAGTGGCCTTGATGGCGGTGGCCTCGTCGAGGTAGCCCTTGTCGTCGACGTCTAGACGCTGGAAGGCATCGGAAAGGGAGAAGATCTCATTCTGGGGGAATTGAGGAAACTTCCTGAAATTGCGCGTCCTGTCAGCTTTGGAATCTTAGGGGGGGGCCCAGCCGAGGGAGCCGACCTCTGGAGCTTCAACACATTCATGGCGTGAGAAGCCGCGCGCAAGGCGAGAGAACGCGAGAAAGGGAAAGCGCAATAGCGTAGAGTATTGGGGGGAGACGGGACTGGATCGGAAGACTGCCACGAGTCGAGGCCAGTGGGAAACTTGCGACGATGGTGAAGATGCGAGAGAGTCGGGCAAAGCGAAAGGAGTTGGGGAGTTGACCTATGCTCAGGCGGATTCAAGGCGGGCAAGCGGGGTGGCTAAGCTACCTATACCTAAAGGTAAGGTGGCTAGTGCTTTGTACCTTGGGCGGCGGGGGCGGGGGGTCCAATGAGCCCAAAGGCCTGGGATAGAGAGCTCCATTCCATCCATCATTTCCATGCCGCCCGCTGTAGAAGAGCCCGACGGCCCCGGAAGATGCCTGCTGGTGATGTAATGGTGAGTGGCTACAGGGGGGGCTTGGGCGCATGAGGGGCCGCCACAGCGCACTTTGCATCCATAGTACGGTAGAACTGCCCGGCCACTACATACAGTAGCAGGAATTAATTCTGCCGCCTAAACCAGCTGCCCAAGCCACAGACACTTGCGTATTGCTTTGTACGGAAAGCTTTGCAACTCCAAGTCTCCAACACCACATCAAGGTGCGTATGCGCTTACGTATCGCGCGTAGGCATGTCGCCTCCCCTGGCAGTGACTGGTTCTCACATGTCTTGGCAGGATTCCTCAAGGCATCTCTTTAAGGAAGCAGCTTGTTCACCCCCACATCATCATGTCTCTTTGCAAAGTCTGCGAAGAACCTCTTGTTCTGCAGGTGGATCATGAAGATGAGAACGGCGCACCCGAAACCGTTGCGGATGATCTCGAACTGGGTTGCGGATGCCACTACCACTGGTGAGTCGGCCATTTTTGTTGTTCACGATGCAACAAGACAGGCTTGTTGGAGTGTCTTTGCTGAGCCGTCCTTTTAGGCAATGTCTGATGGATCAGGCTGCTGAGGTAGCCATCTCCCTCAAATGTCCCAGCTGTGACAAACCCTTGGCTGTCAACGAAGCTGGACCATCTACTACCAACCAGTTTCTGCACACTACTTCAGGGGCCTCCATCCTCGTGCGATACTCCAACGAGGGCGGTGTCCAGGAGGGCCTCGACATTTTGCCTTCCATCACAGAGGAGGCTTATCTCGAAGCGCACCCCGAAGCACAGCGTGCTCGAGCACTCCACACCATGTGCTCGGAAGGCGATGTAGGTGGCATCGTTGAGCTTCTTCGTGATGCCAGCGACGAAGTTGAGGACATGGGCTCGTTCATCCGGTACCAAGACCCCCTGACAGAGGACAAGAGCGGATTACACCTTGCCATTGAGAAGTCCCAGGAGGACTCTGCCTGGCTGCTGCTTTGGCTCTGCTCCACTCTACCAGACAATGTCTTCCCGGACCAGGCTCGACAACTCGCCGAGGCAATGGAGATTGGGCGTCTTCACGTTACGGCAGCAGAGGACATCCGCAGCCTAAAGGACAGCCAAGGACGGACTGCGGCAGACATTGCCCAACAGCAGCCGCACGGCCCCTGGGCCAACATGCTCCAGGCAGGCGTGCTGTCCGTCTAATATGGGCATAATTTATTGCCAAGAGTATACAGTTACTTTCAGTCATCAATCCGATTGTTTCAGAAGGTGGGAGAGAAGGAATAAACAGTTTGATTTGTGGATGTAAGACGATCAAGTACATATGATGTGTAACATTGACAGCCAGGCCCCAACTACAGTACAGCCTGGCTTGTTTTTTTCCCTTCTCTTTTTTGAGGAAGGACGGGGGAAGGGGTGTTGGCTGGATTTCGCTCGGTAATGCAAAGGCTCCATTGAATAGCGGATGGACGAATCATGGACTGAGGTTCATCATGCACCAGCAGGATGGTGAGATGGAAGATGACAGGAATCCAGTAGGATGCGAGGTCAGAAGTTGGAGGAAGCTTGCTTAGAACAGGATTGTGGCGGGGCAGCCCCGTGCCTGTTCAACGGGTCCTAGCTCCGGTGCCTGTGGCTGGTGTTGTCAGTGTCGTCACTCACTCACTCACTCGCTCGACTTCTACAGCGCTGCGCCCTGGCTGGCCCAACGTCATTTTCACATGAACGACGAAAATACCTAAGTTACAGTACTACCTATTCGTGTGTATCTCTTCGCCTTTTGTCGCTTGTGGCCTAGAAACATCCATCTACTGAATCGTTAGCAACCTCTAATAGCGCGGCCCCCCATTCTGCACATGCACCTCGCTCCTCAAGGCGCGTGGCCCCTCCCTTCTCCGTTACTCAGACCCGCCAGCCACCTCCAGCTCCATCCCACTTCGGCGAGGCCAGTGCTCATCTGATCCGGCTCTGGCATTTCCAGAGGCCCTATTTCAAGTTGGCTCTGTCACGCCCCGGGCCGCTGTCATCGGTAGCTTCCTCGCTTCCTGCAAGACTGCTTCGCTGCCCGCTGCTCCCTGGCTCTCGCGCTGTATGGCACCGTGCTTTCACCACGAGTATGGCTTCAGGGACCGACGACAAGAAGACGGACAAGAAGGCCGAGAAGTCGTACTTCTCGTCAGCCGTTGATTCCATCAACCCCTGGGCCAGTAGTCGCAGTGTGACCCCTACGCAGATCAATAAACAAGTGGAAGATCGCCCGGCTGCACCTCCGGCCGCCGCCAAGCCCGAAGATCATAGCACCACCCACTTGTACGGCCAGAGCTTCAAAACTTATCCATCCGACTGTCCACCGTTGAACGTGCAGTGGTTTCATGCTGTAGATGTGAGAGCCTCGAGCTTCGAGCCTTGACGTCGAACCCCCTGGCTAACCACGCCAACAGGTCATAAAGAGGAAACCTCAGCTTGCCAAAACAAAGACAGCAACATCTCAGCCAGCTAAGCCGGCTGCACAACCCAAAAAATACTCCGCTTTCTCGGTTTCTGACTCAAACGCAATCGAGAATGAGTATCAAGCACTACTAGAAGCTACAGAGGCAGAGCGGACCCACGTGGCCAAGGATATTCATTCAAAGTCCCGAAAGCGCAAGGCCGATGGGTCCAACTCAACTGTCGGATCTACCCCCTCGCGCGTGCCCGTCAACGAGGATTTCTTGTTCGACGTTGATATCGAGGCGCGAGAGTTATCCCCTGTGTATTGGCTAGGGCCGATATACGATGGTTCGTGATACCAAATGTCTTGACTGTGAAGAGCGTTCGTTGTTAACATACACAGTTCGTCGCGGCACATGGTTCTACCAAGATGGGGCAAGTCTTCGTCCATGTGAAGAAAACCTCGCTGCCCAACTTGAAGAAGTGAGTGTTCACCACTCAAATCATACTACACTACAAGGACTAACACTCGACATAGGGCTATCTCAAAATGAGGCCATGGCTACAACCAGGTAATACGGATTTACTCTTGTGTTGGAACAGCGGCTTACACTTTGCAAAGTACGAGATAAGAGTCAGACTGGGTCCAGAAAGGTTACGCCAAAGGTATCTCGGGAGAACCTCAAGGCTGCTGCAAGTGCTCAGCCTGCAACGATTACTCAGGAGCAATCAAACACCCTCTCGACCGCGCCGCAAGGTCCCGCTCAGCCCCAATCCTACCGACTTTTCGGTACGTACATGAACAGTGTTGTTACCTACCAAGATGCCAACATCGCTTGGCTTTCGTCCGAGGGAATGCTCTCATGGGTTACATCCTCCATGTATGAAAGGTTTGCGGGTGGTGGCTACATGAGTGGAATCAAGTTAATTCGCGGATACACCGAGCCCAGCATGATCAAAGACCAAGGTAAGGAGAAGGAAAAGGAAAAAGACAAGGACAAGGAAGAGAAAGTACCTTCTATCGATGGGCAAGATCCTCTTACGCTGGACGAGAGACAGCAAAAGATGCTAAAACGAAGATCTGCACCACCCACCACCCGCTCTTCGGAAGACGAGACCCCAATCAAGAAGGAGGTCGATTCAAGACGGTTACGCCTCGAACGCCAACTTTCCTCTCTCATTGAGAACGATTCAAGAAACAAGGAGGAGACGGAGGAGAAGATTCGAAAAAGAGAAGAACAAGCAATTCAGGATGATTACAACGCACAAGCGGGCGAAACGCAAGGCCGAGAAATTGAGCATCTGGTGCTGGTAGTGCACGGTATTGGCCAACTCATGAGTCTACGGTAAGTGGGTCTTGGGACATGGCTCCAAACTCTACTAACAAGCATCTTCAGAATGGACAGCATCAACTTCGTTCACGACGTCAACATTCTCCGGAAAACTATAAAATCTACGTATGCCAGCTCGGCTGACCTCAAGGCTCTCAACTCTGAATACGGCGATGGCCCAGGAAACAGCCGTGTACAGGTCCTCCCTGTTTGCTGGCGACATCTTTTGGATTTCCCAAAGAAGCGTGAGAAGAGCGGAGAGCATGACTTGGGCGATGCGTCAGGAGATGCTGACAACTGTGGGTTTACCTGACAATCTTCTTCAGTATTCTAACTGACTCTCTTCCTCAACAGACCCTGCTTTGGAGGATATTACAATTGAAGGAATGGCATTCGCTCGCTCGCTCATTTCTGACTTGGCATTGGATGTTCTCCTCTACCAAAGCTCCTACCGCAAGCAGATCTCTAGCATTGTCCTCAAAGAAAGCAACCGAATCCTCAAGTTGTTCAAAGAGAGAAATCCGGAGTTCAAAGGCAAAGTTCATCTCATAGGCCATTCACTGGGGTCCGCTATTCTCTTCGAAATTCTCTGTCGACAAAGAGAGGAGTTCAAGCTGGAAGAATCTAAACCTTCGCTGCGTTTCTGGCCGCACCAAGATCCTGCACTGGCCCCGCCCAAACCACGGGAACTGAAATTCGATTTCGAAGTGGATGATTTTTACTGCCTGGGATCTCCTGTCGGATTGTTTCAGATGCTTGAAGGCCGGTAAGGACAAGGTATCTGGCCCTTCAGGATATGACATCTTATCTAACCTTCTTGATAGAACTATCGCTGCCAGAGGCTCAGCCAGAAGAACATATTTTAACGATCCACTCAGTCCGGGTGAGACGCAGGATCCTTTCCTTGCAGAGCCATTGACTCCCGACGTTGAGCAAATTTCGTCAGTCACTGGCCTTCCTGTATCGGTGTCATCACCAAAGGTCGGGCAGTTATTCAACATTTTTCACCCCTCCGACCCCATCAGTTACCGCCTCGAGCCTCTGATTTCGCCCTCAATGTCAAGTCTCAAACCGCAACTGCTCCCCTATACCAAGAAAGGAATATTCGGAAACGTCGCTCCACAAGGACTAACAGGCATTGGGGCGGCAGTTGGGCAAAGTGTAAGTGGGCTCTGGTCGAGCTTGAGTGCTGGCATCGCAACGAATCTGCTGAACCGCAGCTTGGGGTTCACCAGCGAAGAAGTCGCACGGATGAATGCGAATGAGCAGCAAGCCATGGGAAACACTCCTGCAGATGGCTCGGCCCCGGATAGCTCAAGGATTGGAGACAAAGCAGACGAGCGCAAGAAACGATTAGCCAACTCGTCGCTGGAAGGCAGGTCCAGTATCAACGACGACAGTGCGACGCTCATTGACGAAGAACTGGAGACGCTCTTCTCCAAGTTTCAACAGACAAGGGGTGAGCTTGGCCAGAGTGGCGACACGAAAAGAACGCCAGAGCAAGAAAGCAGGGGGCGGAAACTTCGTGCTGAAGAAGGCAAGGTGCGGGCATTGAATCGCAACGGTCGCGTTGACTATAGCATACAAGAGTGAGTCGCAACATGCTACCTTGCCCGTTTCTATCGAACAAAAGGCTAATGAAAACACAGGAGCGTCTTGGATTTTAACCCCATGAATACAATCGCGTCACACATGAGTTACTGGGCGGATGAGGATGTGAACCACTTTATCCTGTCCCAGCTTCTCTCAAACCGGTCATCCAAGAACAAGCAGAGGGGGTGATAGGGCAGGGAGCACGAAAGTCAACGCGAATAGATCTTATTAGGAGAATGCCATTGTTTCCATACACCGATGTTCAGCTAACCTGATTATTTAGATGGTCATTTTGTTAGATATCTGATATAATGCTAGTCATGATCACGGCTGGAAGTTCATGTCTAAAGCACACATCAACCATAAACCGTGAACTTTTCCCTAGCAGTATCCACAGTTACTCGAAGTGTGTAAAAGATAGCGCGAACCAAGCGCACCAGAAACTGTCCGTCCAGCTTGCTCATTCGATGGTAGCTAACCTATTCCATTGGTGCTGTGGATTTTGCTGCATTGCAGGGTAACATGGGTTGACATGCAAGCCATCTCCATCTTGGGATGCTTCGGTATGAATCATTGCTCAGCGAGCCGATGAAATGGTGGGGCACGAGAACTCCCCGCTTTCGCGCCTAAACACAACAGGCGTGGAATTTTTTGCGACACCAACACCAATACCATCTTCGATTTCCACCAAGCGAGCTGCTTGCCTTTGCCTCGCTTCGCCTCGCTGCCTCGCTCGCTCGAGGCTCTGATCCTCCATCTCGACACGCCTTAATGACCATGTCCGTTGCGCTCATTGCCCAACCATCCCGAGCCTCCACTACCTTGTGATCTTGGCCCCCCCGCGATCGCCCTTGAGCCTCTCGCCTCGAGCTCGACTCTTGAACGGAGCGACTTCGAGCATACTATCCCCATCTTCCTACATAACCTGTGCATCTGAGAGCCTCGCGCCTCTCCCCATTGCGCACCCGACACCTCGCAGCAATGGCTACCTCTGGCGCAACCGATAGCCCCGTGAAGCAGCAGCTTGTAGACAAGCTGCCGAAGCGCTTCCGGGGCATCAAGTTTGGCATTCAGTAAGACGTCCCGTTCTGTGAGCTTTTCTGCACCAGCGCTTGCAGACGCTAATTGCACTTCCTTTCTTCAGGTCCAACCAAGACATTGCCAACCAGGCCGTCCTTGAAGTCTCAGATCGACTGCTCTACGACATCGAAAACAACCGTGCTCCGTATCGCCACGGCCCTCTCGACTCTCGCCTTGGTACCTCGAGCAAAATTGGGAAATGCGCCACCTGCCTAGAATCCCTCCAGAACTGCAATGGCCACTTCGGTCACGTCCGGCTTCCTCTACCGGCCTTCCACGTCGGATACCTGCGCTTCATCATGTCCATTCTGCAAGAAATCTGCAAGGTGAGAAATCCCGACACTCTATGATGATACCCAAACTCAATGCTGACGGGACAATAGGATTGCGGTCGAGTGCTACTCGAGGAGCCTGATCGACGGCAATACCTGAAGGAGCTGAGACGCCCTTTTCTAGACAATCTCCGTCGAACCCAGATTTGCAAGCGAATCAACGAACAATGCCGCAAGATGCGAACATGCCCCTACTGCGGGTCACTCAATGGCCAGATCCGCAAAGTCGGTGTTCTCAAGCTCGCTCACGACAAGTTCTCCTTCTTCAACAAGTCCACATCGATGAAGAAGGTTCCCCCGGAGAGCAAAGTCAAGTTCGACAACTCTTTCATCCAGGCGAAACGCGAGAACCCCGACCTCGAGAAGCATCTGCGAAAGGCCATGGAGGATCTCAACCCCTTGAGAGTGTTGAATCTCTTCAAGCTGATCACACCCACCGATTGCGAGCTTCTAGGTCTTGACCCCACCGAGGGGCGACCGGAGATGTTCATCTGGCAGTTTCTCCCTGCCCCTCCTGTCTGTATCAGACCTTCAGTCGCCCAGGACAACGCCAGCAACGAGGATGACATTACGACAAAGCTTGCCGATATTGTCTGGGTCAGCGGTATGATCCGTTCCGCACTACAGAAGGGTTCACCAGTTCAGACCATCATGGAGCAGTGGGAATATCTTCAGACACAAATTGCCATGTACGTTAACAGCGATGTGCCTGGCCTACAACAGCCCGGATTTGGTAAGCCAACTCGGGGCTTTTGTCAACGTCTCAAGGGCAAGCAGGGCCGCTTCCGTGGAAACTTGTCCGGAAAGCGTGTCGACTTCTCTGGCCGAACTGTCATTTCCCCTGACCCCAACCTGGGCATTGATCAAGTTGCCGTGCCAATCCTTGTGGCCAAGAACCTTACCTATCCCGAGAGAGTCCAGCGACATAACATTGAGAAACTACGGCAATGTGTTAAAAACGGCCCAGATGTGTGGCCTGGCGCACAACAAGTCATCAAAAAGGATGACGGCGGCTACAAGATCTCGTTGAAGTTTGGTAACCGGGATTACGTGGCACGAGACCTTAACTTTGGCGATGTTGTCGAACGTCATCTCGAAGACGACGATGTCGTTCTTTTCAACCGACAGCCATCACTTCACAAACTCAGTATCATGAGCCACTTGGCCAAGATCCGGCCATGGCGAACCTTTCGTCTCAACGAATGTGTGTGCGGCCCCTACAACGCAGATTTCGATGGAGACGAGATGAACCTTCACGTTCCTCAGACAGAGGAGGCGCGTGCCGAAGCCATCAACCTGATGGGTATCAAGCACAACCTGGCCACGCCAAAGAACGGCGAACCGATTATTGCTGCGACACAAGATTTCATTACTGCTGCATATCTTCTTAGTAGCAAAGATCGCTTCTTTGATCGAAAGACGTTCACCTACCTATGCATGCACATGATGGATGGCAAGACACATGTGGACATCCCTCCACCAGCCGTTGTTGCCCCCCAGGCCCTCTGGACGGGTAAGCAGCTCTTTAGCATTCTCATGCGACCAAACAAGGAGTCGCCGGTCAAGGTCAACCTGGATGCGAAGTGCCGAAACTTCAAGGCCGTGGCGGGTGTGACGCCAGACATGGATATCAACGATCGCTTCCTGGTGGTTCGCAACTCCGAAGTCATGTGTGGTGTCATGGATAAGAGCACAGTCGGCGACGGTAAAAAGGACTCGATCTTCTACGTTATCCTTCGTGATTTTGGACCGGATTATGCAGTCGTGGCCATGACCCGACTGGCAAAGCTGTGTGCCCGAGCGCTCGGCAACAAGGGCTTCTCCATCGGTATTGGTGATGTATTCCCTGAGGAGAAGCTAAACCAGAAGAAGGAGCAGCTCGTCTCTTCTGCATACAAGATGTCAGATGACCTTATCGAGACGTTCAAGGCTGGAAAGCTCGAGAAGGCGCCTGGTTGTAACTTGGAGCAAACCTTGGAGAACTCCATCTCGGGTATTCTCAGCAAAGTCCGACAGCAAGCTGGTACCTACTGTGTCGATAACCTAAGCCGAAACAACGCACCTCTCATCATGGCGCGGTCCGGTTCCAAGGGTTCCGACATCAACGTCGCTCAGATGATTGCCCTAGTCGGTCAGCAGATTATCGGAGGATCGCGTGTGGCGGATGGGTTCCAAGACAGAACCCTGCCGCACTTCCACAAGAACGCCCGACAACCTCCATCCAAGGGTTTCGTCAAGAACAGTTTCTATACCGGTCTGTTCCCTACAGAGTTTATTTTCCACGCCATGTCTGGTCGTGAAGGTCTGGTCGATACTGCTGTCAAAACTGCCGAGACGGGCTACATGTCTCGACGACTGATGAAGTCGCTGGAGGATCTCTCAACACAATACGATGATACCGTGCGGACGTCTGGAGGTGGCATAGTGCAGTTCCAATTTGGCGCTGACAAGCTTGATCCCGTCGACATGGAGGCCTCGGCCGCGCCAGTGAACTTCAAGCGTACTTGGACCCACGCCGAAGCTTTGACCTGGGACAACGACGAGCCTTCCTTGAAGCCTGACGAAGTCAGGGCTTACCGTGACTCTGTGCTCGACAAGGAACGAAAGCGTTTCATCCGACGTGGCCTCGCAAACAATGAGCTGCTTGAGTATTACGATACGACCGATTACGGCATTGACGAGCACGAGGGCGCAAGAAACTTCCTCAAGGTCATCGAGGATGTGGTTGAGGACATGGCATCTAACCTTGAGCGTGTGCGGAAGCTTGCTGGCTTCGAGGGCGACGAGATGACGAAGCCGACTGCGCAAGCCCACGCAGACCGCACGGCCAAGATCTCGCTCTCCACCCTCAAGCTCTTCCTGAAGCTCTGCCTTGAGAAGTACAAAAAGGCGCACGTGGAGCCCGGCCATGCTGTCGGTGCTGTCGGTGCTCATTCCATTGGTGAGCCCGGAACCCAGATGACGCTCAAGACTTTCCATTTTGCCGGTGTCGCCGGTATGAGTATCACCCAGGGTGTACCCCGAATCAAGGAGATTATCAACGCCTCCAAGGCCATTAGCACACCCATCATCACCTGCCCGCTGCAGAACAACCAGCAGATTGAGGCAGCTAGGGTTGTGAAGGGACGTATTGAGAAGACGTTTATCTCTGATGTCCTCGACTATGTTGAAGACGAGTGGCGCAGCAATGAAGGAAACATTGTGCTCCAAATTGATACGCAGGCTCTCTCAGACATGCATTTGGGCATCGGCGCATATGATATTGCCGAGGCCATCTGCAAGCAGCGAAAGCTCAAGATCCAGCGCGACGACCTCTCGATTGAAGCCGATCGCATCATCGTCCGAGTGCGCGACGTGCCCGATGCAGCTGCTAAGAGAGCGGCACGTAGCAAGTCGTCGACAGAAGAGGGCGGAGATTTGCTGCTGAGGGCCAACTTCCTCCGACGTGTCCTACCGACCGTGCCCATCTCTGGATACCCCGATGCGACGCGTGCTATCATCGAGACTTCAGAGGAGAACACACACAGAGTTCTTGTTGAAGGGTACGGCCTGCGAGCTTGCATGACCACAGAGGGAGTCATTGGCACCAAGGCAAGAAGCAACAACGTCATGGAGTGCCGAGATGTGCTTGGAATCGAGGCCGCACGAACCACCATTGCAGACGAAATTGGCGAAGTCATGTCGGGCATGGCCATTGATCCTCGTCACATGCAGCTCCTGGCAGATGTCATGACCTACAAGGGAGACGTCCTGGGTATCACTCGTTTCGGTCTGTCCAAGATGCGTGACAGTGTACTGCAGCTTGCCTCGTTCGAGAAGACTCCGGACCATCTCTTCGAGGCAGCCGCAGGCATGAAGACCGATCAGATTGAGGGTGTCAGTGAATGCATCATCATGGGCCAGACCATGTCCATTGGTACTGGTGCATTCCAGGTCGTCCGTCGGTTGGGTATTCAAGGAGGACAGCTCTCACAGAAGCCCACGCTGTTTGAGGACGCCTGGGCATCTGAGACGACGCTCAAACGCAAGCCACGACGAAAGGTGTAAATCATGAAGAAGGGTGAAGGATGGCATGTACGAAGACAAGGCTGTTTCAGAGTGGTCGTTTTACAGAGATACCAAACCAACAAAAGGAAACTTCCGATCTGATGTCTCTTCTATTCTAGATCTGAGCTGTGAGGGAGGAGTCTTGCTTCAACTGGGTAGTTATGGCGTCTTGGATCAATGGCGTTTCATCAAAGTTGTAAGCATCCATCATTGCCTTTAATTGAAACACGTGACACCGTGTAAGCTCTCGCGCAAGTCTGAGTGCCGGCCGCGTTTAACACTTTCGTCATCGCCATCCCCGACTTTACATTGTTGTAATTGTGATTCAGCTGTACAGAGCTATTTGATGAGTGTACAGAAGTGAAATCATGTGTGGTCGATATGCTCAGGCTTTGGTAGGTGCTTCATTGACCGCATGCGAAGCCTCATCTCGACTAACGATGACGTCTTAGAGTCCGTCCCAGATCCGGCAGATACTCGAGGATGATGGCATGTCAGTAAATGATGCCCCGGCCGATGAGGGAGATGGAGCGCCTCGAGGCAGCTTCAACTTCGCCCCGGGATATCATGGCATTGTCTATCGCGCAGACACGCCAGACCGGGGCGCTGGGCCGCACGGCAAAGAGCAAGACGCTGCGCCAAGTGCCATCGATGAAAGCGCTGGCGTCGTAAAGTACAAGATGCAGTCGATGAAATGGGGGCTGGTACCCTTCTGGACCAAGCGGAACCCAGACTATGGATCGCTCATGAAGACCATCAACTGCCGCGACGACTCGCTCAGCACGCCTGGTGGGCTGTGGGCGAGCATGAAGGCCCGCAAGCGCTGCATCATCATTGCGCAAGGATTCTACGAGTGGCTCAAGACGGGCCCGAAAGGCAAGCAGCCGCATTACGTGAAGAGGGCCGACGGTCATCTGATGTGCTTTGCCGGGCTGTGGGACTGCGTCCAGTATGAGGGTGAGATTATCCTGGGCGACCCTAGCACATGAAGCAGCTAGGCTAACTGTGATGCGGGCAGGCTCAGATCAGAAACTCTACACGTATACCATCATCACGACCGACTCCAACGAGCAGCTCAAGTTCCTGCACGACCGGATGCCCGTGGTTCTGGATCCCGGGTCACAGGACCTCAAGACGTGGCTGGACCCGGGCCGGCATGAGTGGTCAAAAGAGCTGCAGGCGTTGTTGAAGCCCTTTGAAGGCTCCCTAGAGGTCTACCCCGTGTCCCAGGATGTGGGGAAAGTAGGTAACAATTCTCCGTCATTCATCGTCCCGCTGGACAGCAAGGAGAATAAGTCAAACATTGCCAACTTTTTCGCCAAACCGAAACAGTCACCCAAAGGGAAAGAAAGCAAGACCAAGGCTGAGCCTACTGACGTCAAAGTCGAGCCCCCCGAGGAACCTCGAAAAGTGCCAAAGGACAATGCGGCTGGTGGCAAGAACCCCGATATTAAGCAGGAACCGGATGAGCAGAAAGCGCCAGAGACTCCAACGGGCGAAACACCTGCAAGCGGAAAGACAGGTCCCAATGTCAAGGAAGAGGCTGATGGGGATGAACCCTCCTATGCGCTGCGCTCAGGCGACACGAAGCGCAAGGCCGATGGTGCGGTGGAGCAGCCACGCAAGCGGCTCGACACTGGCAAGATCAGTGCCACGCGGAATCGGACGAGGAGCCCAATCAAGTCCAACACTAAAGGGAGTCGGAAGATTACGCATTTCTTTGGAAACAGCGCGTAAGAGCGGTTGGGCGAACCTACCTAAAGCAGCTTGCCAGGTATTGAACTATTTCTTTTGGCCCGTCTTGGGCATTCCGAGATGTTAGCAAAAGACAACACAGCCGAGAACCTGATGGGGATAACTTCTTTGATGGAGCTGTCCCGGAAACCCAGGTGCCTATTCAACGCTTGGCTTGGCGGACCGATATGGCATCACGGCCTGCAAGAAAATGCGCCGCAGATAATCGCACCCCAATCGCTCCAGATTACCGGCTTTGGAGCTTCAAGTGTTAAAAAAGATATAGGACTTAAGTGGATTAGCCAAGAGACAGCTTGAGCCGGCCCAACTGCTGGACAAGGTAGTACAATGTCTTTGCGATGCGCATCGGCGGCTTGTGTAAGCGCGCAAGAACGAGCTTTGAGTCAGACTGCCCTCGTATCAGGCTTTCAGGCTTTCAGAAGTACTACTCAAGTTAACTGTCAGAGAGAAGCAGATATGGGCAGACTAGTGACGTCAGCGTAGCTGCATAGCAGGTTTACGTTGTGGGTGTCTTGGGTTTGATTTGATTTGAGTGTTTAGCACCTCTTGAGTTCTAGCCAGAACAAGACTGGTCAAGGCTCTTTCTATTGTGTCTACTGCGAAAAGATAAAGCTTCAACAAATAGCTTGTACTATGATAGAAATGAATGGCGCTATTAAGCCGTAAAGTCCAAGTTGACATTTGTCGTTGTCGTGAAGACTGTGGCCTAATCGGGCAATCAACTGCCTAGGACACTAACTCAGAGTAAGCGGCTCAACTCTGAACTCCACCAACTTCCTCCAGCCTCGGGGCCGCAACTAAGCTTCTTCTTCTTCTTCTTCTTCTTCTTCTTCTTCTTACACACGGCGATAACGACCGGCGGAATCGACGGCTCTCATCAACAACTCTTCCTTTCTTCAACCCAATAAATAAACCCGACGATGCCTCCCACCGTCATTCTCATCCGCCACGCGCAGGCGCTGCACAACGTTGATGATAAGTCCCTCCACCATCCATCCATCTCCCCATCTCTCTGCCAGCTCTCGCGTCGCTAACACGTGCCTCTTTGCCGGCTCTCTACGGCAGTACGAGCTCCACGATCCCGGGCTGACGCAGGACGGCATAGTGCAGTGCATGCCGCTGCGGAGCAAGCTGATGAGGGAGTACGGCGAGGTGATTGACGCGCCGGCAAAGGCCGCCATCATCGTCAGCCCCATGCGCCGGACGCTGCAGACGGCGCAGCTGACGCTCGACTGGCTGATTGAGTTTGGCGTCAAGATTGAGGCCAACGCCGACTGGCAGGGTGAGGCTTCTTCCTCTTCCTCTTCTACGGCTCTGTGTTGGGCTTGTTCGCTCACCCACGCCGAGGATGAAATGACTCGGGATCGCCCATGCTCACACAACAACATACAGAAAACACCTCCAAGCCGTGTGACGTCGGAAGCCCCGTAGAATCTATCAAGGGAGACTTCCCCCGCGTCGACTTCAGCACCGTCGACCCTGTCTGGCCGGACAAGACGTCCCCGGCAGGTCGTCGCTACGCCTACCGACGGGAAAGCGTCCTCGCGCGCGGAAAGGCGGCCATCAAGGCCCTCGAGGACCGCCCCGAGGAGTACATTTTTGTCGTGTCCCACTCGGGCTTCCTCCGCTCCGGCGTCGTCGGCTGGTGGTTCTTCAACGCCGACTACCGCGTCTTTACGTTTGAGCAGCGTCCCGACGGCGGCGAGGAGGGTCTCCAGCTGAAGCAGGACGACAGCACCATTGGTGGAGGCATGGGCCTGTCTATACCCCATCCCGTCGAGATGGGCAACAACCTGCCAGAGGAAGACCCGAGACAGCCGACCGAAGAAGATCTCAAGGACACCAGGGCGGAAACGAGCCTTGCTGGAAAGGAGACACAGGTCTGATACAGGTCTGAGTCGGGTATCTATTTCATTTCGTTCCCCTTCGCCGGTTTTTTTGTCTTCATTCAAGCACCACCTCTTCATCTATCCTATACAGCATACTGCTTCCCATGTTTTACAAGATCTATACTAGATTTACATTTTATTTGGACAAGAAGCTCTGGAAGGCAGATTGGTCTATAATGACGTTGCCCACAGCTCTCAGTCGCTTTCTGCCCTCCTTTTGCTTCTCCAGCAGTTTCCGCCGTCTTGATACATCGGCGGCGTGGAGCTTCGCAAGCACGTCCTTGCGGAAGGGCTTGATGGTTTCTCGGGCTACCACACGGTTTCCGACTGTGGCCTGGATAATGACCTCTGGAGCCAGTGTTAGCAGAGATTTAATAGTGTCAAATGGAAATTCACGGATGCTGAAGCGTACCAAACATTTGTCGGTCGACGTGTTGCTTAAACTTGGTCACCCAGTGGCGACCTAGGCGATCCACCTGAGACGAATGCACGACTCGGCAGATAGCATCGACGGGCTGCTTGTTGACAAGGAGCTGAAGCTTGACGAGATTGCTCAGACGCCAGCCCGAGTCCTCGTAGTCTAGAGTGGCATATCCCTTGCTGTAGATTACACGTCGTGTTAGTCCAGGCGTTCCCCGGAAACGTCAAGGAGTCAGGTGGGTGGCACGTACGTGGCGCTCTTGAGCTTCCCAAAGAGATCGTCGACCAGCTGTGCGGCCGGAACATCATACACCAAGATGACCTGCGTGGCATGGAAGAACTCAAGGCTGATCTGCTCGCCACGATTGGCCTCGCACAGTTCAATGACGCGGCCGAGATATTCCTCGGGAAAAGTGATGGTGGCTTTTACAAATCTGCGGGACAATTAGAACATGGCTCATGGAGAGGCCGGCCAGCCAGCTGGCTCGTCGGCAAACTTACGGTTCGTAAATCTGAGAACCGCGGATGTGCGGATGGCTCGGGTCGGGGAACAGGGCAGGATTGGCGACAATCTCCTCGCGCCCATTGGGCCAGATAATCTTGGTGGGCACCGTAGGCTCGGTGATGATGACATCACGGCCATGCTCCTGGCGCAGACGGTCCTGGAAGACGGAGCAGTGTAGACTGCCGAGGAAGCCGAGACGCCAGCCGGCGCCGAGGGCCTCTGAGAAGTCCTTTTGGAGGGTGACGCTGCGGTCGTTGAGCACCAGCTGCGTGATGCTGTCGGCGAGGCGTGTGTAGTCGCTCTGGTCGGTGGGGAAGGCAGCCACAAAGACCATGGGCTTGGGCTCCTCGAAGCCCGGGTACAGCTCGACCTGGTCCTCGGTGCTGACGTGGGTAAAGGTATCGCCAAGCTTGGCGTCCTGGATCTTCTTCATGCCCGGGTTGAAGTAGACGTAGCCGACCTGACCGGCACGGAGCACCTGCTGGGGCCAGGCGTCTGGATACTGGATGCCGACCTGACCAACGGTGTACTTCATGCCGGTGCCGAGGGAGATGACCGAGTCGCCGGCGCGGATGAGGCCGTCAAAGACTCGCACGAGCAGCACAACGCCGCGAAAGTTGTCGTACCACGAGTCCACGAGGAGCATCTTGAGCGGCTTCTTGGTGTCGCCCACAGGCGGCGGGATGCGGTCGATGACGGCGGGCAAGACGGCGGGCACGCCCTTGCCCGTCTTTGCGCTGAGCAGGATAGCACTCTCCGGGTCGAGCTCGAAGCTGTTCTCAATCTGGTCGAGGACGCGGGGCACGTCGGCGGCGGGCATGTCGATCTTGTTGACGACGGGGATCAGGGCGAGGTCCTGGGCAAAGGCGAGGTGGAAGTTGGAGACGGTCTGGGCCTGGATGCCCTGGGTCGAGTCGACGAGCAGCAGGGCGCCGCCGCAGCTGGCGTAGGAGCGGGTGACTTCGGCGCGGAAGTCGACGTGGCCGGGCGTGTCGACGAGGTGAATGAGATAGTCGAGGCCCTTGTGCTTGTAGAGCATCGTGCAAGTCTGCGCCTTAACGGTGATGCCGCGCTCGCGCTCCACGTCGAGCTTGTCCTACACCAGGGAACTGTGAGCCTGGGGGTGTTCGTCGAGGAAATGGGTGGGGATTTGAAGGAAGGGGGGGGGGCAACCGTACGAGGATCTGTTTGTTGGAGTCGCTGGCGGAAATGGTGCCAGTGTGCTCGAGCAGGCGATCGCTGAGCGTACTCTTGCCATGGTCAATGTGCGCAACAATACAGAAGTTGCGGTAGCGCTCAATGGGGATGGCGGCGATGCGAGTCTCGAGTTCGGCGGGTGATGGTTTGGAGGAAGCGTAGTTGCGGCGTTGCTGGGTGGCGGGTGGAGGGGAGAGTCTATGAGGGTATGGGTTTGATCCGGAGAGACGGTGGGCAGCACGTGTAGCGCGCTCAAGCCTTGCGGTTCTCGCCGCCAACCATGCCGAGGCTGAGGCTGAAGCTGAAGTCGAAGTCGAAGTCAAAGTCAAAGTCGAAGTCGACATCCAGGCGCAACTCTTCTGGGCCCAAGGCCGGGATGGCTGCGCGAGGCATTGCCGGGCCCAAACTCGCCCAGCGCTCCATGCCAAGCTCATCGAGATATCGCGGGGTGGTGCATTTGGCTGAGCACCAGCGGATTGTGAATGGACAAACGCTTGGGAGAAAGGCGTCTAGAGTTTTGCTGTACCGTCGGCATTCAAGATGAATGGATGGATCAGAGGACGTTGGCGTAGTCGGTACGTACTTCCATCTCGGAGTGGCTGCCGCTGCCGCTGCCGCTGCCCGCTGTGGCGCACGTTCGTAGTGGCGGAACACTCCACTAACGGTACATAGAGACCCAGACTTTGGCATGCTGCCGTGTGTGTGTGTGAGGTCGTTTGGCCGAGCGGTCTAAGGCGCTGTGTTCAGGCACATCCAATCTTAGATTGGATCTAACCTACTTTCGCAGTCTAGTAATAGGCGCAGGTTCGAATCCTGCAGCGATCACTCCTTCATTTTGCTCACCCGAGACTCTCATTGACAGTGCTGTCGCGGGTTCTTCTTTTTGCACATTCTGCCCATGGTATATATACATAGTAGAAACGCTGGGCTACCTGTCCTCGCTTGATATTGCTTCTTCAGCAATCTATTCCCATGTCCCTGTAGTTACCAGCTCGACCTAGTTTTTTCCTTCGTTATAGAGGGCTTGTTGTAGATGATACGACTCCCCAGCGGCCGGGCTTTGGCTATGACCTCGTCCATTAAATCTCATGGATCTCTGAAGCGATCGATAGTCTCCCTACGAGACGAAAACTTGATCTCAATTGCCTGGAGGGGCGTATCCCTTGAAACGGCTGCCTTGGCGAAAACCTCCAGCCAGTTGGCTTCCATGTCGACAAATTCGTCCCAATATATATTCTCTTCGCAATGATGGCCAAAGGTCCATTGGAAATATCGCAGCTTGGGCGCAAGAAGCAGGCATGCGTCTCGATCGGGCGAGTCTAGAGGTGACCTCATCAACCACCGCGACAGCGAGAGACTCTCCAAAGCCGGGAAGTCGGAAACATCAACCAGTTGATTGGCAGCCATGTTTCGTTGATCTACCTTTGTGTGAGTTACGTAGTCTAGGTGTAGCCTGACCAGAGTATCTTTGTGCGGTAGCAGTAACAGTCAAAAGTTGGATCGATCCAAGGTGATGCAGTCTGAATTCTTGACTTTGAAGATGAATTCATCGAGGTTCCTCGCCCACTTCATTTAATGAACTGGATTTAGAATTGTAGAATCTGGCTGCTGATGGCCCAAAGTCCTCATAGCTGTGGATACAGTCCACTCTCGGGCTCTACATCAAGGTCAGAACAGTAGCTTGGGGGTCTGAGAACCTTCAGATTGCCTCTTCTTTTCTGGGCTACTACTCACCTCTGGATGAGTAAACGGGTTGTCCTCGAGACAAAGACGAGAAATATCCAGCGATTCTATTATGGGCAAGTCAACCCGCCTCCGCGTACACCTGATATCAAGATTGGACCATATCAGCTCGAGACTCTCTATGCTGGGTGCACGCTTCAAATAGCCACGGACAATGTCCTAGACGATCACGGCCTTCTTTTCGTTCCATGCGTCCGAGTTCTTGATGACCAAGGGTACAACGTTGGCCGACCATTGGACGATTGTAGCTATAACCAACATGTCATAGGCTGTACCCACCAGCTCGAGCATATTCTCGATCCGTAGTTGGCGACAATGAACACCCAGCGACCAGTCCTCCCGGAGTGTGCGGAAGAGGGCTCTGAGCCTTTGCGTAACTCGTACTCCTTGGTGCTCCTTGTCATGTTCAATAACCAGCGAGCGATAGAAGAACGGGACCGCGATACTGCTGAGCCGACGACACGTATACTCATCAGGGCCCATAACATACTCTTGCTGTATTTCAGCTCTTGGCCTCCGGCACTGCCATCGTCATGCCAGCTGGGATCATGAGCAGCCCGCTCTACAATTAGATAGAGAAGGTCGTCGGAGAGTCTGAACAGGGCATTTGGATGCTGCTACTACTGTTACATTGTATATGCGTCTTAAGTAAAAGACATGCCGACCGCGAGATTTGGAGCATACTCAGATAAGCACAACGTTGTAAAGAGGAAGATCAGTGGATGCCACGGCTGGCCAGGGGGATGTATCTCAAAGCTGACACCAGCCAATCGGACATCTACATGGTAGGATCGTAGTAGATATATGGACCTAGCCTCTCGAAATGTAAGCACGAACAAACTTGATGATCTGCTCTATTTCGGATGAAAGAGAAAAAAAAAACAATGGTTCACTTGGGTATCGATCGACTCTAAGTACATGGCATGTGACTGGTACAACAGTCTTCTTACTTCCACAGCTCATCGTCATCATCATCGTCGTCTCGAGGTTGCTACGCACAGCAAGCAACTGTCTTCGTGTGCGCTCGCCCGCTTGTGGTCTGCCGGAACTCGTTCATGTGAGAACCCATTCGCTTCCCCGCTTGATGAACTTGTCCAGCAGCAGTCCCAGGTCAGATAGCACGAAGCGGCACACGTAGAAGCCAAAAAATTCGGCCGCGTGCCGCGTGCATAGTTCCAGCCCGACTTGCGTCTTGTCCGCGTGTCGAAGACCGGGGTCTTCCACCTGTCGTGCTATTTGATCTAGACAACACCTGTTAGCTACGCTCAAGCTTTCCGTCCACATGTCTGGCACTTACCTATGGCCTGGGCCGCGTCAAACAGGCGGGCGAGTGAACTCATGTACATGGCATTAGGCCCCGTAAAGTGAGCCTGTCCCAAATCACGCTTTGGCGGGCGATTCGTCGGGTTCGGAGTCATGGGTAGACTGGGCATGCTCAGCACCTCCTTGTGCGCGTCAGTGCTCTTGACGTGACTGGTGTATGCTCCTCCCAGTCCAATGGCAGAGTTCTTGGATCGCAGTCGGCGCCATGAGAACGCTGCCTTGCCCGAGACACTCGAGGATCGCGGAACGCTTGCCGAGGAGTCACCTTCGGCAGTGACCGTTGCGTCCTTGAAGAAGGCAGTCGACCCTTGTACACCGACTTCGTTACCAAGCCTACGAGTGAGCGCAGTCTGGACCTGTTCCAGGATGCCCTCCAGCGACTGCATCTCCTCCAGAACGGCATCGGCATCACAAGTGTCCACCTTGGCAATCTTGAGCAGTGCAGCAGTGAGGAAGTCGCAATTGGCCACCTTGTCTTCAATGTTCTTGAGCTTCACGCCCCTGACTCGCCAGACATCCGTAGGAACAAAAAGCTTTGTGCTTACGTAGCCTCCACGTGGGTGAACCAACGTCTGATACAAACACCGCATCAGCCAGAACGGCCGCAGCATCAGATCGCTCGGGCAAGGCTCTAGAGGCACCGGTGCATCGGGGACGACTGAGTTGGGAGAGCCCGGCGACATTGGCGAGTGGAAAGCGTCATCGAAAAGATACATGCCAACCGAAGTGTCGAGCTTGTCGCGAAAGGCAGCTGTCAAGGGAGTAGGGAGCGCTGGCATGGCTGGCGTGCGCAAGGCACCATAGGGGTTACTAGACGGCGTAGAAGGAGACATGTCCGAGTTCTCGTCAATATTCGAAACCGACATGTTGCGACTCTTCATGCTTCTCAAACTGGAAGAGGAGAAGTTTTTCCTCAGCTGTCTAGTTGTGGGTGAAATGGAACGGTCTCCAGAGTAGTCTTCCGCGTTTGCGAGACCGGCACGGTCAAACGGCGAGGCTGTCATCGAACGCATATCGACGCCATCAAACACAGCGGGTTCAAGAGTAGGCGCGGAAGAGCCATGGTTGCCGCTCGCTGATCGCGAGCCTTCAATAGCTGCAGCCTCCGCCTCATGGCCATTTACAGCAGCCGACGTCTCAGGCTTGTTAGCAGATGGGCCTTCGGGGTGATGCGGCATATGGATTCCCAGCTTGGCAGTCTCAATCTTGAGCTGTCTAGGGTTCTGTCCCGACAGTCGGCGGGCGCGAACGCTTTGCCCGGCCGACGGTGCATGCTGCTGGGGGATCGCGGGCAAAGCCCCTGTTGGGGGAGGAGCCGGCAATGACTTTGAAAGATTGGCGGGTAGCGGCGGCGGCGGCATCTCTGCGACGGTGGTGAGGGAACTGGCACCCGTGGCAGGGTTGGAACCGGATGAGCTGTGCCATGTGCGGGAGGTGGTACCGCTTGAATCGGATTCCTGCGGCAATGACTGGGGTTCCTTGTTCTCCAGCGCAAGTTGCGTGAGGGCTATGTCGCGGGTCATCTCGTCCAACATTCGCTCTTCCTCGTCGGAAGAGTCCTCATGGTAGAAGTAGGGCATGTTGGGGCTGGACAGAGGCTGCATTCCCTGAGCCAGGGCCGACTCCATCTCCTGGGCCTCGTGTTCCGTCTGGCGCACGCGTTGACGCGCAAGCTCGACCTTGCGAAGGGCATTGGCAACAGTCTCGTCTTCAGGATCGTCCATGTCATCCGGTGCAAATTGCTCTTCGTCCATTGGCTCATAGCCATCATCGTATGCGGCTTCAATGGCAGCATCAAGGGCTGTATCAAACTCTGCTTCTGTGTTTCCACTGGGTGCGCGGATGTGCTTCCGGCGATATCCAAAGGACGAGGTGCGGGAGTGCACCGAAGAGGACGTTGAGCCACCAGACTCATCAATAGGATCCAACCACGAGTTCATGCTGTCGTCGCGAACGTGGTTTGAGCGTCTCTTGAGCTCAAAGGGAGGAGGTGGCGCGGCTAGGGAGAAGTCCGAGCGGACAGGTTCGTCCAGATCAGGCCTCTCCTGGGCCTTTGGTGGTGATGGCGGTCGGCGCGGAGACAAAGGTGCCGGCATATATGGTAGTTCGGGGGTTCTGAGGCGAACTGGAGAGCGGGAAAACGAGGACTGGAGGAGTCCTTGATCTGGTGCTAGAGACGTTGGCGTTGGCCTCGCTCTATCATCCCAGCTATCCCTTCTAAAGGATGAATCCGTGGGCGAGAAAGCCTCCTGGTCCGGACGAGGGCTGACGCTCTCATCCTGGATCACTCGCAGTACGGTTGCCGTCTCGATGATGACGTCCTCGTCGTGACTTACTCCAGTGTCGATCCTTAGCCCTAGGTCGGAAGACCTAGCGTCACTCTCCGGGCGAGGAGGAAGACCTTTGGTATCGTCTTCCTCTTGCCACGGCGTCATCTGATCCAGTTCGTCGATACGGCTGGTATATGTGCGTTGCTATAAGACGATTTGTTAGTTACACGATTGAGACGCTATTCAATGCAGTCTTACAATTGCTTCGAGCTTGCGCTTGTCCTCATCGGCCGTGGTCCGATGGAGGACTTGCTGAAGTAGGTCGCAAGCCTCGGCGTATGCCTCTCTCGCACCCTCAAAGTTTTGCGCATTGTCGAGCTGCACGGCCGTGTTGGCTTTCTGCAACGCGCGGGACAGCATTGCCTTTTGTGACGGAGGTTTGGCGCCGCGGCCCTTGTCGGCACCACCTCTCCCAGATCGACTTCGAGAGTGGCCCAGAGGCACGTAGGCCTGAGGGGGGCGATCGTAGGACATGTCGGCGTCGAAGAAGACGGCAGACGGCGGTCGGGTTTGAACCTGTTCCCTGGCACTGGGTCCTTGTGCAATCAGGGACTGACTCTCCTGGCGGGCGGTAGTTTTGAAACCAGGGCCAGTCCCCCCTTGCCTGGATTGCGGATATTCGCTAAAACTGTCCGACTCGAATGGAGAAAGCGAGACGATTGCAGGCAGAACCTTGGGTGCTCGGCCGGAATCAACTGATGTGGAGGGGGTGTGGGATTGCCGCCGTGTGACTATAGACGAGAGGCTGGGCCGCTGAGTCTTTTGCAGCTTTCGAGGGGGTCGCTTCGACGAGGAAGAGGGACTGAGGTTGAAGCTGAGAAGAGTACCGGCATCGATGCTGGCGCGACTGGTGAAGTGAGATGGCGACGGACGCTGAGTAGCAACAGAAGCGCGAGTAGAAGTGGGAGACGAGTCCCGGGGGTTGGAGTACCAGGAGATATCGGCAGCGCTCTCAGGAGAGGATGGTCGCGGTGGAGTATGCGGGCGGTTTAGGGAGACATTGGACGCGGCGTCGGGCGAGGGCGAGTGCAAGAAAGCGCGTGGCGTATGGAGAGGGGAGTGGTGGGAGGGCTGAGACGTATAGGCATTCGTAGAAGTCGCAATGAGCGGCGGCGGCGGGAGAAGAGACGAAGTTCGGGGGAGGCGCGCGGTGGCCGGAGGAGAGCCAAGACCGGGGTCTGGATCTGGGGATAGAAACCGGCCTGGCCTGACTCTGGATCTGGACGAGGATGAGGACGGCCGGCGGTTTGAATGTGGGTAGGCCGGCTTGTAGTAGGAGGACGAGTAGGAGGACGAGTAGGACGAGGGATCCCTGGATGGCAGAGATGCCAAAGTGGGCACGGCGGGGATGCCGCTAGAGGGAAAGCGAGACGAGGCGGCTGGATCGACGGTGGTTGGCGCTGCGGAGGAAGAGAGACGAGAGGCGGAGGCGGAGGCGGAGGCGGAGGTGGAGGAGGCAGAGGCAGAGGCAGAGGCAGGAAGTGAGAGGTCGTAGAAGAAATGACCGCCAGGCATTCTCCGTCGTCTCCAGGGGAAGCAAGCGCCTTTGCGAAGCGAAGCGGCTCGGATTGCGCTGCTCAGTAGCAGCAATTCCCCCCTTTCCCTGGTCCAGTATAGTACAGTACAGTACTTGGTAGGCCGGCCGGTAATTTAGCAGTTGGTTTGGTTGGTGGGTATGGCTCGACTTGTTGATGGACCCCAGTGGAGGTTAGCAGCGCGAGGAGAGAGACTTGAGACCACTCGTGGCCAGCCAGCAGCAGTTGGTGGTGCGTGGTGCCTGAATCTGTGTGCTGTGTGCTGTGTGGTACGGCAATGTATTGTACAACTGTAGGCGGTGGATACCTGGACGGTACTTGGCGATACAGGGCGCCTGGAGAGCCGATACAGCTGGGAAATAGGGGGGGAAGTGGGAAAGTACAGTAACGTCGAGGTCCAACCCGATAGACGATAGACAGCGGCAGTGGCACAAGTATGGACTTGTGGCAGAGACAAACTTGAGATGGCTGGCTGAGCTGGCTACATCAACAGCAACATCAAGCACATGACGAAACACGGGACAGACGACGGACGAGTCAGAGCGAGGAGGTGGACGTACTATGTAGGGGGGAGAGGAAGACGAAAGAAAAAGAAACGTCTGTCTGGGCAAGGGCAGCAAAAGGGACGCAAGCACCTAAATCAGAAACGAGCCGCCTCTCCGGGACGGCAATGTAACCATTCGAATGCACGCCGAGCATTGGGATGCGTGGGATGCGTCTTCCTCCCGAAACGCATGCTCGCAATGTACAATGTTCAATAGGTAAGGTACCTTAGGTGGCTACCTATGGCAGCCAAGGTACCTACACACCCACCTACCTAGAGCGAACCTAGGGCGAGGTACATTAGGTATGGAACGATGCCATACAGGGCACTCTGAGTGCGCGCGTTTTGTTTCCATCCTCATCGGTCCCTCCCGTCACGAGGCAGTGATGCCACGGCGTCAAAGTGCCGCTGGGAAATCCCCCGTCCAGGGGAACCAGCCAAAGCCTCCAAGCCACAGGGATGTACTGCACGGTACTTGGGGAGGGTCCAGGGATTCTGAATGTCACCAATGTACTGTACATGTACAGTACGGTAATGCTGCTTGCTGCACAGACTATGTACAGTACATACATACCTTGCTCTGTTGCCGCCAATGGCATCGTGATACGCTTTGCTGTCCTAGGTACGGATTAGCTAGTACTATACGTGCTCTAGGTATTGATGTTCTGCATGTGATTAGAGCAACGACTTGCGCGAATCCCCTCCCGTACCCGCTCCTTCCTGCTGCTCTTCCCTCGCGCCTGCCCGCGCATTGGTTCGTGCGCAATGCATGCACCGTGCGCTCCTTCCTCCATGCGGATTCCTCGATGCCTGCCATCCTGCCAGCCTGCCAGCCTGCCAGCCTGCCCCGGGCGGCCTGTTGAATGTAATACGGCTGTACCTTGTAGGGGGCGCAAAGGAAGAACGGGTACCTAACCTCTAACTCGTTGGAGCGTGCGGTGGAGGGGCCGGTCCGTGCCTTCCCCAATCCAGAAATCCCACGGAGGTGGCCATCTGGCGGGGACCAAAACGGTCAAACGGCCCGCATAAAATGTCTTGTGCATAAAAATGGCCCGGCACATTCTAGACGCCTCACTGGCCTCGATGCAATCGCAGTACCGGGGACCAGATATCGGATCCGAGACTGTGCATCAATCGGGGGTCCACTACCGAATCCGGCTTAGCTTCGACACACCTCAGCAGCTACAGTACGTACCGTCCGTCTCTTGTTCTCATGGCGACTTTGCTGTCGCGTCGCATGGTGCCAAGCGGCATTGTTGACTTCATTCAAGATTCGCAGCAGAACACGTTCATTCGAGTGTTTCCTCTACCAACATCAATCGAAAAGCAAGCCAATCTGACGATCCCCCTTGCTCACCTAATCCACCAGGCAGCGGCATTCTTGCATTGCTCTGTCGTTGTCTGCTGCTGAGCCCATCATGGCCAGCGTTGACGACATCTTCAAGGTACGTCCATTACTCCTACTCCTACTGACTCCAACATCTCATGCTCCCTCGCTGACAGGAAAACTCTCTCACAGGGTGCTGGCGTCTCGGGCAAGCGTAAACTCGATCCTGTTCCAGATCCAAGTTTGTCTCCCCTATACACTCAATCTTCCTGCTCCCTGCAGCACATTGGTTAATGTTGAGCCGTCGCACTCTAGATGAAATCTACAAGTCAGCAAAGCACAGCGCCAACGGCTCCAACCGCCATGCTCGGGTCGAGGACGATTCTATAGATGACGATATCGAGGCTGGGCCCGATATGCCTCCGGAAAATGACGACGACGGCGACTTTGGCCCTGAACTGCCTCCGGATGATGACGAGGGTCGCTTCTTTGGCGGAGGCATCTCCAAGCAAGAATCCGAAGTCCTCGACTACGTCGACGAGGCCGATGCAGGAACGGTCCCAGACAGAATTGACGCTGCCTGGTTGCGCAAGACGGCTCTCAACTTTGAGAAGCGCATCACCAAAAACGCCGAGCTCCGCGCCAAGTTCGAGGACGATCCGCAAAAGTTTATCGGCAGCGAAGCCGACCTCGACGCCGATATCAAAGGCCTCTCGGTCCTCTCCGAGCACCCAGAGCTGTATCCCGACTTTGTCAAGACGGGCTGCGTGGCCAGCCTCGTCGGTCTTCTGGCCCACGACAACACCGACATTGCCATCGACGCGATAGAAATCATGGGCGAGCTCACAGACGAGGACGTCGCTGCTGACGACGATCAGTGGAATGGCTTGGTCGATGCCCTGCTCGAGGCCGACCTGCTAGGCCTGCTTGTCTCCAACTTTTCCCGTCTCAACGAGGAAGACGAGTCGGACCGCAGCGGAATCTACCACGCCCTTGGCATCCTCGAGAACCTGTGTTCGCGCGCTTCTGCCGCCGAACGGGTGGGAGAGGACGATAAGCTGCTGCAATGGCTTCTGCAGCGCATCCAGCGAAAGGAGGACCCCGTTACGCAGAACAAGCAGTACGCGGCCGAAATCCTCGCCATTCTCGCACAGGCATCGTCTGAGAACCGTGCCCACCTCGCGCGCCTCGATGCCGTCGACAACTTGCTGCAGCTTGTGGCGCCTTACCGGCGACGCGATCCGGACAAGGGTGGGGAGGAGGAGGAGTACATGGAGAATCTATTCGAGGCATTGACGTGCCTGGCCGACGAGCCCGACGGCAAGGCCAAGCTGCTCGAGGCCGAGGGCGTGGAGCTGTGCCTCATCATGCTCAAGGAAGGCAAGAAGTGCAAGCCGCCGGCGCTTCGACTCCTGGACCACGCCGCAGCGGGCAACGCTGCCATGCCGGTCTGTGAAAAGGTGGTCGAGGCCGGCGGGCTCAAGACGCTGTTTACCCTCTTTATGAAGTCGCACGACCTGCGCCTGACGGAGCACCTCCTCGCCCTCTTCGCCTCGATGCTCCGTCTGCTCCCTGCCGACTCGGCCGAGCGCATCCGCACACTGGCCAAGTTTGTCGAGAAGGACTACGAAAAGATTGGCCAGCTGGTGCGGCTGCGGCGCGAGTACGACGGGCGCGTCAAGCGGGCCGAGGCGCAGAACGCGGCCGATCGGGCGGCGGGTGCGGGCGACGACGAGGCGGCCGAGCTCGAGGCCCTCTCGCGGCGCATCGATGCCGGCCTGTTCACGCTCCAGACGGTCGACGTCGTACTGGCGTGGCTCGTGGCCGAGGATACGGGGGCGAGGAAACGCATCAGGCATCTGCTTTCGGAACGGGACGAGACGTTGCAGGCGATTGGCAAGACGCTCAGGGAGCAGCTCGACGGCATGGACACTACGGAGGAGAACCAGGACACGAGAGACATGTTGGGTACCCTAGTCGAGTTTGTCCAGTGAGATTTAGAAAAGCGAATAAATGTAAACAGCCCAGAAGCGTCTCCGTCTGCGGCGGGGATCTGATGACGGAGAGCTACCCCGTCACGGCAACACGCATTAGTATCTCGCGTCTCTATGCTTCCGCCCCTTGTATGTTTCCTGCAGCCATCGCCGTCCTTTGAACTCCCAAAATGCTGGATTGCCGCCAGGGACTGCCTCCTCTTCATCCTAGATCATCCCTTCCCCCGCAATCTCTCTCTCACGGGTCGTCTCCAGCGCGCGCGCGGTCGGTCGGGGATTTAGTTCGTCTAGGCAGCAGAGGGAGGAACGGGCTTGACGTCAAAGACACCGCCGAGCAGGTTCTTGACCACGTCGGCCTGGCCCTTCTTGCCGGCCTCCTGGATGGCAACAATCTCCTTGTCGGCCTCCTTGTTTGCCTCGTCCTCAGCGGCCTGGTTACCCTGGCTGTGCTATACGTTTTGAAATTGCCCGTGTCAGCGGCCATGGATCGGCGATGATTCGGGGGGGGGTAGTTAGTTGGGTTACCTCGGCCTCAAATTTCTTAAATTCCTCCTCCTTGCTGGCCTTGTACTCGGCTATCTCGCGCTTGGCCTCATCGCGGGCCTCTCTAATGCGCTTGGTGCGGTCTGGACGGGGGGGTGTTAACGGGGTCTGCTCATCGCATCGGCGCTCGGAGGACTGTGAAAGGACTCACACTCTCGCGCTACGAGTAAAAGGGTCATTAGCAAAAGATGCAGAGCATGCGTTCTTGGGTAGGGGGGTGGCTTACCCTTCTGGACAATCTTGGAGGCTTCTCGCTCAGCCTGGACAAGGGAGCAGACATGTCAGCTAGCCAGCCGGGCTGGAGGGGGCAATGAGCGCGGGCCAAGGAGAGAGACATACATCGAGGAGGGTCTGGATACCAGCCGAGTTCTGTGCGGACTGCAGGAGAGCGACGTGTTAGAGACGGATCGTTGGCTATGGATGAGCGAACAGCATAGCATGGCATAGCATGGCATAGCTATCCCAGCTCCAGCTCAGCCCGATGGCCAAGGCTCGCGGGGAGGACGCACCATGATGGATGGATGGTCGCTTGCTTGCGGAAAGGGACGAAGAGGCGAAGGTGTTGCTGTCGTCGAGGAAATGGAGCGATCGGGTGCGTGGTGGCTTCGAGATGGTGATGGAGAGCTGGAGGAGAGCAAAGTAGAGGAGAGCTTCGTTGGTGGGTGGATGGATGGATGGATGAGTGGAGGATGGATCTCGAGGGATTACGTCTTGCGCAGCACCCGCCCAGCAGCTGCACGCCGCCGCCAGCAGTACCAGGTACATCCAGCGTCCGAGCGACTTCCAGCGCCTCTCAGCGCCTGAGCCGCTGAGAGGCGCTGGAAACTGCGCTAATTGGGCTGAGTGACGGGCTGCATCCATGTACAAAGTACCCATGATCCAATGGATCCATGGATCCATGGGTGGCTCGACATTCTTTCCATCGTTCTCAATGAAGCCCACCTCCAAAACCACAACTTGACGACATCGACGACTGCAGCAGACTACATCGACATCACCACCACCCACGCTCCAACCCTCAATCGCCTTTTCGACGCCAGACGAACCGAAACACCAAGCCGCATCCCTTCCCTTCCCACAATGTCCAGCGCCTCCCGCCTCACTCTCGGCGCAACGTCGCTCTTCGCCGTCTGCACCGTCGTCCTCGTCCACTTCCAGCAAAAGCTCGAGAAATCCGTCCGTCCTCCCCCCCCCCCGATAAATCCACCACTCGAGAGAAGCTCAACCGCTTTTATCGCGCACACATATCAAACACGGCATTGCTAACATATTCTCCTCTCCCCCAAACAGGCCATGCACGAGGGCGTCATCCGCGATATGGAGCAGCAGCGCATCAAGCGCGAGAGACAGCTCGACTTTGACATGCAGAAGCAGCTCGAGGCCGAGTACAAGCGCGAGCAGTCGGTCCACGACTCGATAGCCGCCGCCGAAAAGGGTCTTCCCGAGCGATAGCGGCGTTGCCTCGCCCACATCCGATTCCCATGTGTACATAAAGACAGAGACTGAGAGAGAAGGGGAGAGGAGCATCAACGCTTCCTCCATGTACGATACTGTAACAAGTGAATAGGCACAAAACTAGAGAAGAACTCGCGAGAACCGCTCTAACCCATGTCTTGAATGCACGTTGTGATTCTGCTATCCTACTCCAACTGTCATGCTGGTTTTGTACAATGCCTGGTTCCACCTCCCACCCCCCAGCCTTTGACCTAGATTATAACAAAGCTCACTACTCTCTCTGCAAGGCCATCTTTTCTTCTTGCCATTCATCGTAATATGCCTCCTCTCCTCTGACTGCTGGTCGTCTGCCCCGCATTTTAAAAACACATTTACCGTACCGAAACACCAGAGCGGCTCGTAAACATTCTTGCCGCGATATTCATAGACTGCAATTCCTGGAATAGCAGCTTGGCTGCGTAAGGAATGTGGATTTGTGCAATCTTGGTCTTGTTCTTGCACGGTCGGCACTCAAACGACTGCTTGGAGAGGTTTCTATCCATCATGTTAGCCTTGACATTCTTCACTTTGTCAAACAACCTGCAAGAGGGAACTTACGCAATGGGTGTCATGAGTCCACAGATCTCGCAAACGTGGACTCGGAAGGCGTCAGACACCTCAAACAATCGCTCCTTGAGGAAGGCCGCCGCTCCGTGCGCAATCATACAATCACGTTCCATTTCTCCGAATCGCAGACCACCGTCTCGCGCACGACCCTCCACAGGCTGTCGCGTCATGATCTGCACCGGTCCTCGCGCTCGCGCGTGGATCTTGTCGTCCACCATGTGACGCAGTCGCTGGTAGTACGTCGGTCCAAAGAAGACCTGCGAACGCAGCTTCTTGCCGGTGTGGCCGTGGTACAGAATCTCGAACCCTCGCGACTGGTAGCCGTGTTTTCGCAGCAGGTCAGACACCGAGTCGACTGTGACGTCGGTGAAAGGGGTCGCGTCACCCTCCATACCCTCGAGAGTCGATACCTTGCTCAGCAGACACTCAATCAGATGCGCAATTGTCATTCGGGACGGAATGGCGTGGGGGTTGATGATGATGTCGGGAGTCACACCCTCCCGAGTGAACGGCATGTCCTCTTGTCGATACGTGACACCCACAGTACCCTTTTGTCCGTGACGGGAAGCAAACTTATCACCAATCTGCGGGATCTTGGTCGTCCTCACTCGGACCTTGACGTACTTGACGTTGTCGGCATTGACCGTCACCACCACCTGATCAATGATACCGTTCTCAGTGCTTCGCAGCGGCGTCGAAATGTCTCGTCTCTGGTGGATGGTGGTTCGCGTGCCAAGATCCTGCGTCTCAGGGTCGATGGGTGCCGTCTTGCCGATAATGATATCCTCACCCGACACTCGCACACCAGGTGCCACAATACCATCCTCATCAAGCTTGTCGTACGTTCCGTGCTTCATGCGAAGGGTGCTCTGCTGGAAGGGCTTCTCAAACACCTCGGTGTAGTTCAAACCAACCTTCTTTTCCTGATCCGAGTAGGCTCTGAAGAACAGACTGCGGAACAGGCCACGATCGATACTACTCTGGTTCATAATGACGGAATCTTCCTGGTTGTAGCCAGAATAGCAAGCAATGGCTACAATGGCGTTCTGTCCGGCCGGCAACTCACGGAACTTGAGGAATTCCATAGATCGCGTTGTTGCCAGAGGCTTTTGAGGATAGTAGAGGATATTGGCCATCGTGTCCATGCGTCGAGAGTAGTTGGTCAGGAAGAAGCCCATGGCTTGCTTACCCATGGCCGATTGGTAGGTATTACGGGGTGACTATAAGTCGGGCTGGTCAGCCAAGCCATGTTAGTCGTTTCAGAGATGCTGCAACTTACCTGGTTGTGATCGGGGAAGGGAATAATGCTGGCGCAGATACCGAGAATCATACTGGGATGAATCTCGCAGTGGGTATACATGTGCGTCGTAGGGTTGGTCTTGGTTTTCAGTCTGCGGTTCATGTCATCGCCCATGTCATCGTCCACGGCAATACCGGCCTTTTGCAGGCGATAGAGATCCAAATCCTCTGGTGTCATGCAGATCATGGTCGTCTCTTCTTCTTCCGCGTCGAGGTATTCGATAGCGCCCGCTCGGATCAGGCCTTCCCAGCCAATCTTCTCTGACGGGTCCTCTGGCGGATCAGCCTGTTCCTTGGCCAGTCTATTGACAAGTTCCTTGGTCAGGACAAGCGATCCCTTGGGAACTCCCGTGTCGAGATCGTCCTCTTGCTGTACCGTGAACACGGGTCTCATGACACGTCCAGCGTCTGAGAAGACCTTGAACTCTCGGTCTCGAATGTCTCGCACGAGCGAAACCTCGTACTGCAGGTAGGACTTTCGACGAGTGTCGAGCACCTGTCCGACCAAGTGCTTGGGGTCCTGATGAACGCCCACCCATGATCCGTTGACGAAGATCTTGGTAGCATGGGGGTATCTCAGCGGCTCGTACTCCTCCACGACCTCCATGCCTCGGTTAATCATGAATTCAATCAGGGGCTCGGATGGAGAGCCGACACTGACGTAGCACATCAGTGACAAATTCTTGACCAGACCACAAGCCTGTCCTTCGGGCGTCTCGGCCGGGCACACCAGGCCCCAGTGAGTGTTGTGCAGCTGTCGCGGCTTGGCCAGCTTGCCATCTCGTCCGATAGGAGTGTTGGTTCGTCGCAAATGCGACAGAGTGGAAGAGAAGGTGTATCGGTTCAGCACCTGCGACACACCTGCCGTAGAGCTAGCAGCCTTCTTCTGGTCACCCCAGTTGCCAGTCGCAAGAGAATACTTCAGGCCGTTGGACAGAGTGCCGGGCTTGATGCCAACAGCCAGGTTGAAGTGGCGGTTGCCTTCAACGCATCGCTTCAAGTAGTTGGAGAGCTCGGTGTTCATGCGACGGACAATGCCACGGAAAAGCTTTGCGAGAAGAGGACCGGCAAGATCCAGACGCTTCTTTCCAAAATGATCACGGTCATCAGGCTCGCGTCTGCCCAAGGCGCACTGAAGGAGCTTGTGGACCATGTAGCCTAGGAAGAAAGCCTTCCTGGTCTCACTGCCCTCGGACTGAGAGATGTGAGGCAGAGTCTCCTTCTGAAGAATATCCTTGGCTACGCGCACACGCTTCTCACGGCCAAGACCAGCCTGGTCGCGGTTTCCACGCTTTCCAATGAAATCAAGGGCAACCTCTCGATCCTGGACACAGAAGGCTTCTTCGATACACGGGCGAAGCATCTCCAGCATCTGACTGTCATTGCGATCGTAGCAAATGTGGTTGAGAATGTCCTCATCCGACACGACACCCAAGGCTCGGAAGACAATAGCAACGGGTAGATCCGACTTGACAAAAGGCAGCGAGGTAGAAATAGTCTGGCCAAAGCCTCCACGTGCGGAGTCGCCCTTGCCATGCAGCTTCATCATCAAGCTAGAAATGAGGCGAGAGCCCTTCTCGAGGGCACTTCGAATCTCGGCCGTGTACGTGAACGGACTAGGCTGAGCTTTCTTGAACACTTGGACAATATTGGCGGCAGATCTCTCCTGGGCAATAAGGACCTTTTCACTGCCGTTGATAACGAAGTAACCTCCTTGATCATAAGGACACTCGTTGATGAGGAATAGGCTCTCGTCGTGCTCTCGGCTCAGATGGCAAATCTTGGATTTAACCATGATGGGCAGCTTTCCGACGAAAACCATGTCCTTCCAGTCGTCTTCCTTGCCAGCATTGTCGTCGTCTCCGCTCTCTTCGAGCTCCCAGATCAGCTTGGTTGGGTTCTCGCCAGTCTTGGCATACTCGGCGCGCTGGCTGTCGTCCATCTCGTGGAGGGGCACCTCCTTCTCTACAGCAACGGAGACTTTCTTGGTAATCTTGAGGTACAGCGGACTGGCATACGTCAAGTTACGGTCTCGGCACTCGTAAGGGAGAAGAGAGGTAACGGTGCCGTCGGTCTCGCTGATTGTTGGTCGCGAGACCATGACACTTCCAAACTTGATCTCATATCGACGCAGGGCAATCGTCTGTCCTGGAGGCGAGGGCGGGTTGGGCTGGTCGAGGGTGATGGTAGAGTACTCATTGACAAGGTCCTGGATGGTCGTTTGCGTAAACTCGTCGAAAGAGTCGGTCTGCTGTGACACGAGACCCTTGGACTCGAAAAATGATGAAATAACGGTCCAGCAGTCCTCAGGGGTGATGCCCTCATCCTCCTCGCCGTAGTTCTCGTAGTCGGACTCGTCCTCGTAATCGGCCATGGTGTCGATCAAGATCGGAGTCTATACGAGTCTGGGTAGGTCAGATTTACTCTATGTTCGAGCCGGCGGTGCTGTCTGGAGTCGGCGTCGATGGCAGCAGGCGACGTTGCTGAGCGTGCGGTTGCCTCAGAGGCTCGGAGAAAGATCAGTGGCGATGCGAAATAGCAGGGCGGTCAGTAGTGGACCTGGCACCTGGTGCACCCCGTGAGCATCTGGCGTCAGCCTCCGCAGACCAATGTCAACTTGTAGCGAAGGGTTGAGAGGCGTTGGAGAATGCGCGCGCGAAGGGGCGGGAGGTTGTTTGGAGATGAATTTGTTGATGGCTGATGAAGCCCCCAAAATCCTAAAGCTCTGAGGCGCCAACAACGCGACAAGAGTCAAAGAGGGCGCTAAGCTTCTGTAGGACTAGTGGCATCGAGAGGAGCGGCCCAGTAGCCGCAGCTGAGCCACCTGGCTGAATAATGCACACATGTGGCGCATGCTGACTTGACTGTGGCGGTGCTCTTTTCTTGTTCCCTGAGGCCTACGTTTAGGCATTGAATAAGTGAGTGCTCTTCTCGTGCACACCTGGCTTGTAGCAGCGGCATCACCTGGACCACCTTTCCACTACAGGACTGCTCATTTGCCCTGCTTACTCTACCTGGCTCTCAAGCCTTCAATGGAATGTCCCAGGGTCAGGCCCCCCGATCCATCCGTGGTGCGACTCCTGAGGTTCCTACCTCATGGGGTTAGTGGGTTCATTTGGAACGGTACAGGGTGGAAACAGTCCATATCCAAGGCAGTTGACAGTTCACTTGTCGATATGGAGCTCTAGTGCTCCGTACAGATGACGGCAGACGGAAAAGATACTCCAGAGAGCCTCCGCTATAGCTGCGGTATAGCCTCCGATCATCAGCGTCGTACTGCGTTGTTCCATGTTCCGATCAACCGATCGAAAACGGGAAACAACCGAGCCCCCTGGTCGATGGGTCGCAGCAACACCTCGGATTACCATGTACACTCATCGGTTGTGAAGGCGTTCATCAGACAGGCCATTATGCATGGGATTTCATACACCAGGAGCTTCGATGGCTGCCAGTGTCATCCCAGAGTGTCGGGTCTCCACAACTGATTCTGAAACCTGCTCTTTGCCTTGATTGTTCTAATTAACTGCCTCACCCAGACATTCTTAGGGCCATGATCCCGGCTGTCTTGGAGCCCTAGAAGAGTTTCGCGATACCTCATTTGTGGAGGAATCCTAGGCCGGGCTAGTCAGTCGCATCCATCCATCGCATTGGGTCTTTGAGGCTTCCACTGCGCGAGGGAATCAACCAGACCTCACTTAGATGGCTTTCGGCTCGTAGTGCCGTCAACCCACTTTACAAGCCGAACGAACCACACCCTCCGGGTCCTTGGAGTCACGATCCCCTTTTCATGATGCTACTAGTTGGTCAAATTCGGTTTATAAAAGCCAAGAGGTCGGCGCTATACTTATCGAACCTTCTCTCAGGCCCTCAGAATCATTCAACACCAGTCTTTCCTTGAATTCTACAACAGTTTATCCTTGCACCTTTTTACATTCGGCAATATGCGCTATTCTGCTTCTTCTCTTCTTCTTCTTGCCGTTGCTGGCCCTGCTGCCGTTCATGGCGCCTCTGGCTCAGGCAAGTCGACGAGATACTGGGACTGCTGCAAGCCGTCTTGCGCCTGGAGCGGCAAGGCTGCTGTCAGCGCTCCCCTCTTGACCTGTGACAAGAACGACAACCCTCTATCTAATCCCGATGCTAAAAGCGGCTGTGACGGTGGCAACTCCTTTGCCTGCACCAACAACTCCCCTTGGGCTGTCAACAAGGACCTCGCCTATGGCTTTGCCGCCACCAAGCTTCAGGGAGGTTCCGAGTCGAGCTGGTGCTGTGCTTGCTACAAGTAAGTAAACATTGTGGCATACTGATGCACCTCTTCTGGGGACCTGATACTGACTGATATGTCTCTAGGCTCACCTTCACCTCCGGTCCTGTCACTGGCAAGACCATGGTCGTTCAGTCGACCAACACTGGAGGCGATCTTGGCGACAACCACTTCGATCTCATGATGCCCGGCGGTGGTGTCGGCATCTTTGACGGCTGCAGCCGCCAGTTCGGTGGCAACGGTCTTGGTGGTGCCCAGTACGGCGGCATCTCCTCTCGCAGCGAATGTGACAAGTTCCCCGAGCTTCTCAAGGACGGCTGCTACTGGCGCTTCGACTGGTTCCAGAACGCCGACAACCCCAACTTCAACTTTGAGCAAGTCCAGTGCCCCAAGGCCCTGACCGACATCAGCGGCTGCCGAC
Source organism: Pseudonectria foliicola (assembly GCA_003693505.1). Classification (NCBI taxonomy): domain Eukaryota; kingdom Fungi; phylum Ascomycota; class Sordariomycetes; order Hypocreales; family Nectriaceae; genus Pseudonectria; species Pseudonectria foliicola. The sequence continues at coordinate 402,135 of QUZD01000033.1, read as the reverse complement.
GCAACGACGACTCCAGCTTCCCGATCTTCAAGGCGCCCAGCGGCAGCACGGGCGGCAGCTCTCCCGGCAAGGGGTCCTCTCCCACGGCCCAGAAGACGGCCGCCGCCGTCCCGACCACTGCTCCCCCTAGCAAGCCCGCCTCTCCTCCCAGCAAGCCTGCTCCTGCTCCTCCCACCGGCGCCGTCGTCGCCGCCTACGGCCAGTGCAACGGCCCTGCTGACAGGTTCCCCAAGGGGGCACTCCCCTGTGCCAAGGGCTTCAAGTGTGTTTCCCAGAACCAGTGGTACGGGCAGTGCGTGCCCTCCTCCAACTAAGATGGTCATGGGGCGTACCTCGATACATGGAACTCCGTGCCGAATTAGGCAAGGATTGGGACTGCTGTCACACCCGTGACGGCTTGCCTTGACCTGATATCTGACAGTCGCGGTAAACATACATGCCTGACTTGGTACAGGCTACATTACTTTTTGTTTCCCTGTATATACCTTAGTTCTTATCCTGGCAATGGTACATACATGCTGGCCGGAAATAGATCTGGCGTTACTCGCGTGCGTTAAAAAAAAGAAGAAAAAAAGAAAAAAAAAAGGACAAACCCTCCCAAACAGAAATGTGATATGAAACCGACAGAAACCCCATCTATGAAATCATTGGTGTAACCATGCAACATCGTAAGCCAAGGACTTTTATTTGACGTAAGACAAGAAAACAGATAAGGAAAGGAAGCAGAAGAGTGAATAATAAAGTCGAGCGCGGATAGATGCAGAAGCGTTATCAGGCAGGGGTGCCCAAGTACCACCTTGAGCCGGTGGGGTTGCATTTTTCATAGCCTCATTAGTATAGGCAGATGCCGCCGACATCGTCATCCATGGTCCATGAACCGGCCAAGCCTTTGACCTCGACATCTTCCGTTTCTACCGGGGCACCATGCCCCGGTTTCCCAAGGAAGAAATCCCCCCTGCCCTCCGTCTTGATCTGCCTCTTCATAAATCGCCTTGTCCACTCTTCGACGGCGGGCTCACCCGTCTCATCCCTGGCCTGCTTTAGAAAGGGGATCAGAGCAGTGCCCCCGGTACCTTTCTGATTGCTCTGGTTCTTCCGTGATGCGACGGTCAGGTTCATCCTTTGGCGGGTGGCTTCGGGACTGCGGGACCGGCTCCGGGCGCGGACCTGCTTGGATGGGTTGATGATGTAGCGCGTGACGATGGCTATATGCTTGTCACGGAACGCACTCAGCATGGCCAGGCAGGCGTCATAGGCGATGCGCATCTGTGTGTGCTCCGGGTTGTCTTGGACAAACTCACGGATGTTGGCGACGGCTGAGACATCATTGAGGAACCGGGCGTGCGGGCCCGGCATGTAGCGGCGCATGTCCATGATGAAGTTGTGCCGGGGAGCGCGGCCTCGTTCTGAGTCGGAGGTGGGATCTCGGGACTCGCCGGTTGGGCGGTGCTCGATTCCCAGGGCGATGTCGAAGAACTGAATCAAACTGCTCTGGGCATTGCTGCCGCCGCTGTACTGGCGATATGTCTCGGTGCCGGAGCCGTCCTCGTAGATGACTCCATAGGGCAGGCCGGCCTCGGCCATGTTCTTGCTGCCAGCGAGAAAAGGCCGGATGCGGTTGTAGAAAATGGTTGGGTCACAGCTTTCGTGCAGGCGCTCAAGGAGGGTAGTGAGATCTGTCAAGCGCTCGGCGAAGGTGCGCAAGCAGCGGGTGACGGTGGCGGCGTCGCCATGGCGAGCGGCGGCAATGGCTGTGAGCATGAGGGAGATGATTGGCGCGCCGCGAGCCTCGATGGCAACTGAGACTAGGTAGAACCACGACTCGTCGAGCGCTCCGGTAAAGGTGTTGAGTGTGGCCAGGTTCTCGAGGTTGTCAATGTCTTCGTCCATGAACAGCGGCTTAAAGTTCCATAGACAGACAGCGGCGTACGTGGCAACCGGTGGCAGTTCGAGCCGGCTTGAAATCTCCAGCAACGGAACTGATATGGATGGCGGCAAACGGTCTGCAGGCGCATCGCCACCCCAGATGTAGCCGTGGGCCATGAAGCCAAGCAGCGAGTATGCGCGGCGCCACTCGGCATCGTGCTCCAGGCCAACGGTGGAGAGAATGGGCAGGCGGTCGACGACACCGCGGAGCCGGCGACTCAAGATCAGAGCCTGAAGATTTGCGGCGACGGCCTCCCACTTGTTGTAGTAGGGGTCCGGTAGGCGGGTGAGCGGAAGCACATCAGGAAGAAAGCCGTGGGTGGGAGAAAGGCCGTAGTCTGCCAGAGCAGGTACAGGCGGCAGCATTGTGAGGAGTCGCAGTGGGTTGCTGGCGCGGCTTATGTGTAGTTGTGTGGCTGGCTATGAGAAACAACTCGCTGTGTTTGTGGTTGAGTCAGGATTGAGTCGAGGCAAAATGAGTTGATTTGAGTTGACCAGGTTGAGTTATGGAAGGGTGGAACCTCTGCTACATACTGTAGAATCGCTAAATACAAAACAGCAAGCAACTCACCGGGTGGAGACCTTGCGGGGAGGATGTTTAACGGTTCAAGAGACGGATAGAGTCCGGTGGAAACGGCGCGGCACCAATGATGGACGACAAGTGATTGATGAGGCGAAGATCGATTTCCATCGGCGACTAGAGGCACGGAGGTACGGAGGTACGGAGGCACTGAGAGCTCTGGGCCGTCCGGAATTGGCCGGATCGGACGAGAGGGAACGTTCCATAGAGAGTTGCGCCCATGAAAGACAAAGATTGGTAATACAGTCAGCGACGGATCCGCACTATCATGGGTGCGTCACAGGAAGCAGCATGATGCGCTCAAATTGGGCAAAGTGCCTGCAATGGAACCAGTCTATTAAGCGTGCCCGGTGACGCTTTTGATGGAAACGGGGGTTCCGACTTTGGCCGCGGTGAGATCCTGTACAGTATGAAGCCGCAGAAAGTATCGAAGGTTAATGATTCGATCAATTGGCGGCCGAAGTTGACTATTAAGTTACTCAGCCACCCAGCCCCTTTGGTGCTAAGGTGTGTGTCGCGTTCCTGAGGCTCTTGAGTGCTGGCTCTAGGGTACCGCGGTATGTAGACGCCATCAAGGTGTTTGGCAGCTGAACGATGATGCACATAAGGTGGTATGGTAGCTGAAATGATGGAGAAGGAGATTTTCCTTTTTACCCCGTATTGTTCGCCATTTTGTCTCTGGTGTACGATTTGGGTATTGGACACTATTCCGTGCAATACTGATTCCAATTCAGTGATAGCAACTCTGCATATAGGTATCTGACTACCTTACTTACGCCATCTCGTCCCAGTAAGCACCCTGATTGGAGCCTGCCCCAACTACATAACTGAGGTAGTCTGCCACTTGGCTGGAGGAAACGATTGTATCAGACCAATTCACCACGCTATTGAGCTTTGCTACTTCTTATGGTCCACGTCTAACATCTTGCTAGAGTATTGAGGCGACTTACAAGCTTTGAAACTGTTCCTTCCTTCCACAGAGGGTGGGTCGTACCCGCCCCCACCAAATCCACTAGCCCCCAGCGAGTGACATTACGTAGGTAGGCGGCCAGGCGGCCAAACAACGGCGGCAGGAGCTCGCCAAGCTTGTGGACGTAGTTTCCCGACGACCTCCTCCTCCTCCCCGCCTCCACGGACGGCGCATCACGAGGGCTTCACGTTTTCGTCTTCTTTCTTCTGCCTTGTCGCAGACTCCGATTCCGCCATAGCCATGCCTGTCCAGCAACACGTCCTCAACTGGCTCTACAGTGTCCTCACCAGTGTTTGTGACCGCGTCCCATCCACCTTCTCTCGACGGCCCCGAACTGACCTCGTCTGGCAGGAATACCATGACGTGAATCGCGCCTACAACGACGTCGCGCAAGCCCTCGCCCGCTATCCGTCCCTTTCGCCGCGCACCGATGTCTACAGTATGTTGGCATTTATACTCGCAAGTCACGCATAGGTGCGCTAACCAGTCATTCGCTCTTGCCAGCCTTCCCCAATGGCGCCAATGCCTTGCTCCTCCTTCTCTCCGGTACCGTGCCCGTCAACTTCCGCGGCACCACATACCGATTTCCCGTGTCGATATGGGTTCCCCATGCATACCCGCGCGAGCCGCCCTTGGTCTATGTCGTGCCCACGGAGACCATGATGATACGTCCAGGCCAGCATGTTGATCCCCAGGGACAAGTCTACCATCCATATCTAGTTGGATGGGCCGAGTTTTGGGACGTATGTTACGCTCCGCTTGCGATAGCCCTCTGCCTGGGTGCACAACTGACGTTTCTAGAAATCAAATATTCAAGACTTTCTAGCCATCCTTGTAGACATCTTTGCCAAAGAGCCTCCCGTCATTTCGCGACAACAAGCGCGGCCAACCCCTCCGCCAAACGCGCCATCACAGCCAGCCCCAAACCCACCTCCCGTCCCGCCGTTGCCTCCAAGCATGGTCCCGCGACCTGCCAGCCAAAGCGCATCACCCGCCGAACACAGTCGTCCGCCTCCTCCGCCACCGAAGCCCTACCAGACTACGTCGCCTGGTCACTCCAGTCCCAATACCGCTGGACCTCCATTGCCCCCAATACCCGGGCGACCACCCGCGGATGCTCGTCCCGCATCTCGTTATGATTCAGCTCCCCCGTTGCCCCCGCAAGGCATCAATCGAGAGCCGAGGGATCTGAGACCACAGCATGTCCCTGTACCCCCTCAGACCAATATGATGGCGCCCCCTCAGCCCTCGATGATTCCGCAAAATCAATATTACAACGGAACGCAGCAGTATCAGTTCTCGCAGCCAGTGCAACGACAAGTACCGGATCAAGCCCCTCCGGCATGGAGCCAACCGGCACCGCCGGCACCGCAAACCCAAGCCAAGCCCCCGCCCCCTCCGGATCTGTTGGATGAGCCCCTGGAGCTCACCATGCATAACAACTCAGTAGTTGCACCCCCTATTCCACCCAACCCCGAGAAAGATGCCCTGTTGCGGCAGTTGGCCCAAACCCTATGCGGTATCCGTATGCGTAGCCGACAGCAGAATGACTCCAGTATGGCAGGCCTGCAGGCCCAGCGAGCAGCAATGGCATCCGTCATGCCAACTCTCCAGGCCGAAGCAGGTCAGTTGACACAGCTGGCAAATGTGCTCAATTCAAACTCCAACATTCTTCATGAAGCGCTTCGCAAAGCAGACGGCGTCATCGAAGGCTCGAGGAGCCATCCTGTTCCTGACGTCGACGAGCTTCTGGTGGCGCCCACGGTGGTATCCAACCAACTTTACACATTGGTGGCCGAGGAACGGGCGTTGGGAGACGCAATATTCATGCTTGGGCGGGCTGTTGAGCGGGGACGCATCTCACCAGCCGTCTTTGCCAAGATGACAAGATCACTCGCTCGTGAATGGTATCTCAAAAAGGCTTTGGTGCGGAAGATTGGACAAGGGATGGGGCTGGCGCCATGAAGCTCGCTGGTGCCTAGGGAATTCGACCAACCTGCCACTCAAAACGACATTTTAAACATACCCGAACCAACGTGCACTAACCCTCGCGATCAAGACCATGATAGGGATCGTGCATCGCCAAAAGACGATCAAACGCGTATGAGCTTGGGCCTAGATGCGGCGGATCGCATAGCAGAGGGCCGCGATCCCAGCTTCCCGATGGCTTGCCGCGGCCCTAGCCATGCGTGGCTACTGACTACAGCTGTCAGTTGCAAAAGGCACCAATTGGTCCCAAGCAAACTGACGCCGCCCCGGCAATGTCAATGCAAGTGGCGTAGCCATCACTTGGCAACAGGGATAACAATATCAAGCCGCAACGCCACCAAAGTCAAGAACAATATCAACACCAAGACACATCCCATCGCAATGCCATTCTTGTCGCCAAGCTTGTACACATCTTTGCTATATTCATAGAGCTACTGCCTGCCCTACAACAATATGGAGCCATTAGCCGTACATACGACGCCCTCAAACTCTAGTTTATGTGATCAGTCAACCAGATTCTCAACATGCCGACGAACTTGCCCTCTTCAACTCCTCATCTCGTGCACCTTGGTTCTATTCCAAAAAAAAAAAACTTCTCGTGAACAGACGCATCTCTACTTTTTCATTCTTGGTATCCCTTCCCGATACAGACAAGGCATTTGAGATACAGCTGCCTAACACGGTTCGGACACCATGAGTGACATGGATCCCTTCACACAGAACGTGACGTTTCTCCTAGCCGATGGGGAGACTGAAGTCCGGATACCGATGGGCCTGATTGATGCCTTTCACTCAGAAACAGCGAGCGTCTGCATCAACTATGGCGCACAGCTAGGAGCATCTCTCATCATGTTACTAACAATTCTTATCCTGACGCCCTCGTCCAAATTTCGCCGGGCCTCCAACCTTTTGCACATCTTTGGACTCCTCATTTGCACGATACGCATGACGCTCTTGAGCCTTTACTTCCCATCCCCATTCAACGAATTCTACGCCTACTGGGCCCGAGATTATTCTCGCGTGCCCCAGAGCGAATACGGCATCAGCATCGCCGCCAACACCTTTTCATTTCTTCTGGTGATTGTCGTTGAGGCAGCCCTGGTCAACCAGGCGTGGACCATGGTCAGCCTCTGGCCTTCTCTCTGGAAGCACGTCGTCTCCGTTACATCGGTCATCATCACTCTGCTCACAATTGGATGGCGCCTTGCCTTTACCGTCATTCAGAACCAGGCCGTCTTGAATCTCAACCCACCCGAGGATTTCCGGTGGGTCATCTACTGTATGGTCGCCGTCAATTGCGTCTCCATCTGCTGGTACTGCGCCATCTTCAACGCCAAGCTTGTCATTCATCTAGTCTCCAACCGCGGCGTGCTTCCGTCGTACAAAAACTTGACGCCCATGGAGATTCTCATTATGACCAATGGGATTTTGATGATTGTTCCCGGTACGTTCTCAACAATAGCTCTGCCCCCACGATTGAGACTAACAATGCATACCTGTAGTCATCTTTAGTGGCCTCGAATGGGGGAGATTCAAAAACTTTGAGTCAGCTTCACTCACGCTTACCTCTGTTGCAATCATTCTCCCTCTGGGAACTCTGGCTGCCCAGCGTATGGCCAACACCAAGATCATCTCGTACGACTCGTCGGGAGCGAGTGGCCGCTATGAGATTGGATCCGGCACCGCCAACTCCCGGGTCCCCCTGAAGACGGCCAGCTTCACCAGCTACCGCACCGGCACCACGCCGCAGGTCTCTATCCTTTCCAGGTGCGAGGCTGGCGTCTCATCCCGCGAACGCATGGTACCTGCGGGCGTAGAGATGGGCAGGTTGCACTCGGAGACCGAGGTCGACGGAGGACATGTTTGTATCGACCGTACCGTGGTCCAGCACGAAGAGCGACTCGACGAGCGGAAGCCCGCACGCAACAATGACTTCCTTGCCTAGAGACGGCAGCACTTTGATTTCGAGATGGAGCGGGCGTATGCGAAGCAAAATCAAGCATGGCGGGCGTATCGGCAACGCGCAAAAGCTAGGCAAATGTGGAACACCCAGTCGCCAGGCGAAGTCCCATTGCCCAGCAGGATTTTGAGATTTGGACCTTTTCCTTCTTTGCTATGGAGCCCGGTTATGCCCACCAGTGGTGCATACACATATGTTACTTTGGTTCCTCTTCTTTCATTTGGTTGTTGAACCCATCTCATCAATGTCTTTGGATGAAATGGACCCAAAAGGATATTTTACCTATATACTCATTTGGCCACTGGTCTTTTAATGGTAAAAGCGCAGCGCTCACGCGCACACGAGAATACAGAATAGCATTTTTTTCTTCTCATGATTCAATAGAGGCCGCACGTGTGAGGTTATAATGCTGCGTCACAATCGCTGTCCGTGGAATTAATGCGGTAACGATACTATTGCCATTCGGCGTGCCAGGTAGGAGGGGGCCAAGGATAGGCCAGTGAAGCAAAGGCAAGAACCCAGTCAAGATATTACTATTCTACGACCAACTATACCGGACAGACTCAACTGCGTGCTTTTCCTCGATAGCATCCCGTGATAATCCATCACCAACCTCATGACTTTCGTAGTTGATTTCGCCGACCCGCCTCCAGGTCCAGCCTAGCTTTTCTCGCTGCCAGAAATTCGTCGAAAGGCTCTATCTTTGCAAAGATGGACAAGATTCCTCAGTTCATTGGCACGGACCGGCTTGGGCTGCTCGAGATTGCAGTAAGCCTTGGTCACGAATGGCCCGCTGCTGCGAGACATCCGACGACGGGACTTTGCCACGCGATTGATGGACTCGTCCTGAAGTGGCGACCGGGATTCTCGCCCCTCGTGAGCTTCACGAGGAGCAAATCTCAAATGGGGAACCCTGGGTAAGAGAGGCGGACCCCAGGGAGTAGACCAGGGAATGACACCTCCCTTGGGAACTTTGAACCCTCCATTTTCGGATAGAGATTTTCTGGCTCCTTCCGAAGTCTCCAAGGTAGTTACTTCACACATATCAAGCTTCTTTTCATTAGCGATGTCATGCACTGATAGGCCACCATGGCTATCAGTCACAACAATATCAGGGCTGGTGGATTGCCGTGAGCTACGTGAAAGAGACGCAGAAAGCCTGCGCCAAGCCCCTTTCACTTTAGAGATGCTTGGAACCCTGGGTTGGTCTGCATTGTAGCCTTGTCCCCTTGTCCCTAGGGATTTCAACCTGGAGAATGCCCACTTATTGCTTCCGTCACAGGAGGGTTTGCCAAATGATTCGAATAAGCCGATCTTTTCCTTGAGAGGAGAAGACTCTTTCTTGGTACGTCCGGAAAGGGGAGAAGTTGATTGGCGCCGATGCTCGATTTCTCTCTCGTTTCCCTGAAAGTCCATAGTGTCGGGCGAGGGGCCAACAAGTGCTGAAGTTGTCGCAGACTTTCGAATGACGTAGGAGGGCTCTTTGGGTAGATTGGTTATACTAGATGCTGTCTCCTGGCGTTCTTTCCGTCCAAATTGCACGAATGGCGTTGTGTAGCTCTTGGGAAGGTCAAACTTTTGTCGAAGGCTGGATATCTTTGAGCCTGGAACCAGCGGCTTGCCGTGGCCAAATACGGCTGAGCTAGTCCGAGTACTGGGGTCGAGAAGGCTCGATGCTACTCGAGGCGTATCCCAATGAGAAGAACATGGCGAAGGCTGCTGAATTTCGAACCTCGATGATCCTGGTGCCAGCATTGCAGATCCTATCCCGAGGGCATTCTCCAGCCACGTTGTTTTCTTTACACTGCCTGACGGCACCATCTGATGTTTAATATCATGGTCTTCTCCAGGCATGGATTTACTCCTGGCCGGAGAGAGGGAATAGGTCGAGGCGTTGCCTCTGCGAAGAGTTGGAGTGCTCATACCTTCTGCCCCTGTGGCGTGCTTGGAGCATACCCACGGTCCAGCCTTATTGTTTGTACCTTGTCCAGCGTCAAGGGTGAAGCGCCTGGCTGCTCGTTCGCAACGGGACGTGGGCCGTTCGATTGCGCAATAAGGTGCTGGACCTGGGACTCGATATCGCTCCGAAGCCAAAAGGGGCTTATTAGAGAAGCTTTCTCCTGAAAGCCTTGAGTGTTGTAGATTGGACGGATCTTGGCCAAGTCCAAACGAAGGAGATTGATATGGAGGCGGCGAAGGTGTACTGTTCCTGCGTATATTTTGAACCGGGGATGTGGTCACGACTGTCTGCCAGGTCCGAGAGGTAGTTAATTTGGTGGGGGATGGTGGTTGGGAAGATACAGTTGGTGAAGCAAGTGTGACTGTTTCTTGGTTAGCACAAATCTGACATCTTACGTCTCTGTACCGCTGAGTAGTGACTGAGCTGACCTCCATTCGCTTCAAACATTCGCCTCCTTTCGGCCACCGAATTCTGTCTCACGCCAAACCCCGGACCTTTGACTTCCTCAGTGTCTAGGGGTGGGATGGATTTTTTGGGACTGGCTTGATGGAAGGATCGACAGGTCGAGGACGTGTGCTGTTTTAGCGAGACGCGGCCCGAGTCAAAGGAAGCATCTCTTCTTGTGTCGTTGTTGTTATTATTGTTACCGATAGAAGACGAGCTCTCAATCTTGACGAACTTGCTCTTTTGGTCTGATGACATGGCATCAAGAACCTCGAACTTGGAAACAAGCTTTGCAAGACTGCCACCGGCGGTCTGCGCCCGGCGGCCGCGGTTGCTGCGAGCTGGTGATGACACAGAGCTGACGCCCATCAGAGGAAGAGGCTGTGCGGCGAGTGGAATGCCGAAGTGTAGAAACGTTGTACTCTGCTGTTGCTCCATGGGCGACGGTGTGATGTGAAGTGATGCGATGCGATGGAGGGCAATGCTGATGTCGATGTCGATGTCGATGTTGCTGTGGGTGTTGATGTCGATTGTCGGAATCACTGGCGTGGGGGAGGGGAGATGGCTCCAAAGACTGGCATAAGATGACAATGGCAATATTGCGAGGAGACGGAATGAAAGAGGAGAGGGCGTCTGATTGTGATCAAAGGTGCTCGATTCCTTTCATCCCTTTGCTCACGCGTGACGTAGCAGGAAGGCGGTCTTGGTCAGAGAAATTGGAAGTTGCATACCAGAGTTCCAGTCAGATGAGTCAAGGGAAGCAGCAAAAAAACAAATAAAGGGCATGATTGCACTGATCATGAATCCTGCCGACAGGGCAGATGATGGAAGGGGATACTTGGATACCAAATACGTAAGATAGGTAAGGTAGATAGTGATGATGCGTGCCATTGGGCTCAATGTGAAACCATCCAAAACGCATTGATGTTCATGCTCTGCTGTCGGGGGACGTTTGAACCCCCTTCTCAACGCCCGTCCATATCTAACCGTCTCAGCTGTCACTGGTGATTCGGCAACATTACTGCCATGGCTGCCATTGCTGCCTCTCGCATTCAATCATCGTGGGACATTGGTTAGACCCCGTAACGTACACTCGGTTCCAATGTTTCATCTAATGTACAAAAGTATTATGATCGCGTTCTTGGCACTCGACGATGCTAGCCGGCTGCTTCCGTTCCTCGGGCGGCTCAACTCGCATCCGCGCGCGCGTGTGTCGTTATTTACTGACTGTAGGTCGTTGGTTAGTTGTCGGCAGTGGCAAAGTTGCTCATAGTGACACTTACGGAGGGAGGAGGATCTCGCCCCAAGAGCTGGAGAGGAACGTGACGGCAGCCTGCAGTCACACACAAGTCAGTCCAGAGTCCCATTCATGTCATGATCCTCGTGTCCGTCCAAGGTGCACGGCGACGCGACTCACTCCGAAGATGGCGATGCTGCGGACGACGGCGGCGTTCTCCGAGGCAGTGAGGGCATCGTAGGTCGCGGCGAAGTAGCCCTTGGGGGCGCCGCGGCGGGGGCCCTTCTCGCCCATGACGCGCTTGGGAGCCATTATGAATTGCTGGTTGCGTATTACTGGATTGGTCGGTACGTTTTGGCGCTGATGAGGTGCGCAGAATAGGCGTCGAGATGGGTTCGAAGTTGGCTTGTAGGGATATGACGACGTCTCCAGTCGAAAAATTGCTTGATGCTTGCTTGGCTTTGGGGGGGAGCAGAGCTTTGGCGTAGTCCCGATAGCGATAGCGGCTAAATCACATGACTGGCGTCAGAGCAGGCGGCTACCCGCAGCACCCACTTTATGCCAGGAGGGAGTCTTGAGTTACACCAGATGAATGCAGTCAAGGAGGCGTCAACTATCAAGTCGCAACTTCAAGCAAGTCAAGCTTCGAGAGCTTCGCTCATACAAGTCTCTAGTTCATATCCACTGCTCAATTCGTCTCCGAAGATGAAATGAGACGCACCTATCATATCCCGTGGATCTCAGTCAGCCTGCATCAACATCCATCATGAATGACAGTCTTGGCCCGGGCGGCTTCATCCCGCCAAGCGGCTTGCTATCCCCCGCGCTATCAACGGCGTCATCGTCGTCGCTCTCAACTCCTGGTCTCCCGCACCCGCGCAGCAAATCCCTGCAGCCGGGCTCGAATAAGGAGGGCCTAGTAAGGCGCTTCGCCGAGGAGCGGCTGCTGGACATATCGCGACGCTATGTGAAGAAGTTTGGCCACCCGGAGCCGGGCGACACAGTAGTAGGATACAGGACTTTCAGCGAGGTGTGTCGTGACCTCGATGGTGTCGTGAATGTCCTCTGGCTCTCGGGGACACGTAAGTTCATCACTCGTCTAGACCATTCCGTTTCCTTTGCTAATACAAGAACAAGCCATGCTCCAGATACCGTTTCTGCTACGGCTGGCGAGCGACTTTACTCAGTATGTGCGGTCCTTTCCGCCGTCGCCTCGGGCCTCCTTTGCCCTACTACGCAAGCTGGACCACTGCTTCGCCAGCCTGCTAAGTGGACAGGATCTGGGGACCGGAGAGACCCTGCCCGGCTTCGACAATGGCCTGCGGGGAGGAATGACGACGACAGACATGGTGCGGTGTCGAAGTCTCGTCGAGCAGAGCCGGGTGCTGATGGTCGAGGTGCTGAGCGCAGACGAGAAATGGGAAGACGAGGAGGCCAACGAGGCCGATGCCGATGCCGATGCCGAAGGAGGTGGTGGGATGGAGCTTGACGAGGACGAAGACAGGATGCATCTCGACGCGGCGAGGATCTACGAGAACACAATCATCCAGCTCAACGAGCGCATGGGGGACTCGCTGGGTAGGGCGACGCCAGCGACAATAACCACAGCAACGCCGGCAACGTCCATGGCAGAGGCGATCAGACCCGAGACGACAACCCCAAAGACTGCATCCCCAATGATTACATCTGCGTCGCCAACGATGGCACCCCCGGAAGCCACAGCCGAACCACAGACGGGAACCAAAGGCCAATGGAGGATGTTTGATGACGATTTGAACTAAAACGAGTATTATGAGACACAGCCGCGATATCACAGATTACGCCGCAAGACCGATCTGGGAGCAGAAACCCCAACCTGGATCCATTCGCACGAGCATAATGCGTGCACGATTAACATAGACAATCACCGAAGCACATTGACAAAGAAGCCCGTCGGACTGGAAACATAGTCGGACTTGGGCTTTATGATTTATTCAGAGAGGGCCCCCATTTGTCTCGACTCAAGCTCTTTCGCATCACTTTTGAGACGCTCCAAGTTGGAAAAGGGGGAAATATGAGGTTCTCTTACACGGAAAGCTACATGGGCGTAAATGATGGTTTCTTTCCATTCTCAGCTTGGCGAACATACACACCATGGGGCGGCAATTGGTCTTATTTGACCTTTGACGGACTATATGGGGATCCCTCTGTACGCAAGGGCTTTCCATTTGGCCCTTGTCGTGGAGTCTTTGACTTTGCTTTGACCGTGTTGGGGAAACCAATAGCCATGCATCCATCAAGGAATTCAGTTTGGGTTCCTTAGCATGGCCAAAGCTTGGTCAACTCTTCAAACAACATGATTATCGTAGCCCTGGCGATGGATTGAACAATCCCCCACACCAAACCTCCTTTAACCTTGTGTCCAAGTCGACAATTGGCCCTGGCCACGCTCTGCCCCGGTTTATCTGATACCGTACTATATAGACGACACAGAGTAGGAATCCTCAATTTCGGACAGACTCGCCGGGATAAAGCGTGGATCAATTCCCTTTGCGTCGGCGACGATTGTACATCTTTCCGCAACGAGATATCCCAGCGGCCGGGGCTGCCTCACATCAAGGATCTCCCATGGCAGAGGTTGAGATTGCCTGGATACAGTATGTATGTACGTGCCGGAAACAGCAAGCATCGCGATGCCCAGGGTGTGGAAATTCGGGAAACCCAATCTGGTCTTTTGGCAACAGCATCTATGGATCATGAGCGCACGGGGTCCTTTGCTCACTCGCATCTATCGGTGTGCACGCCTTTCTAATCTGTACTAGGCACGGGGCTCGTCCCCTTGACTAGGATACTGGTAAGGCATCATATGGGAAATGGAATGGCTTCTCCTATTTCCTACTTCCGATTTCCAGGACGCAGAGTTGGTGGTCCGTCATGGCGATGGTATGCGTTGGCTGTGCTGACCGCAGTGCCTATAGCCTATCGACAACGAAGCCGACAACGAAGCGCCAGCATGGTGTCTAGTTTGATCGAGTCATCAGGTAGCAACGCAGTGATTAACTTAACAGCGCATAATCTATGGACTGCGCTCAAAATGGCTCTCATCACTCTCTGCCAAGACATTGCCGCAACACGCGGTCAAGAAGGCCGCCTTTCACACACTGTAGATGCCTCCACGTCGTTCTCCATCGAAAGGTGGCGGCACAGGCAAATGGTGAGCTAGGGACCCTCCCCACTTGGTCTCTCGATCGACGGCGATACCCTCGAGGATGGACAGGATAGATCCCTGGCTTTGGGAACGCAAGAGAGGTGACTCGGAGAAGAGCATGGCGTGGGCGGCCTTGGAGGATTCGGAGGGGGAAACAAGAGAAGCAAGACGTGGGAACAAGGGCGGCACGATTTGCCGGTCCCCGGAGCCTAGAACGATGGTCCAGAGGCCGGACGACGCACGTTTTCAACTACAGAGTACAGAGTATGCCTATGTAGAGGAGTCGTCGGTCATGGAAGCCCCTAGCGATGGAGCTAAGAAGCTCTACGGATTAGAGGCTTTTTCTCTATCCCCACATGGAGCTGCCATCCTCGGATCGGACGTGGGCCAGGGCGGGAAAAAGGTCAGGCCAGGCCTAGAGTCTTTTTTTCTTTGCTTCTACTTATTCTCTTTTAGCCTCAGGGCTGCATGCGTAGGGAATGGAAAGGAATGCGAGAGGCGAGGCCGGGTTGGTCGAGTCAGCAAGCGCCGGCCGGGGATGAAGAGGGTTCATGTGAAGGGATGCGAAGGGATGGATATGGTTCTGAGCTGTTCAAGTTTGGTTGTCTGTTTATAGTTCCTGGTCCATGCCGGTCACAGTTGACTTGCGTATAAGCACCGCAGCCAAGCCACGCCTGCAGAAGAGGGAGGGACGCAGGGATCCGGAGAAGAAGCAGAAGCAGAAGCAGAAACAGAAACAGAAACACATGGATAGCACATGCAGAGAAAATGACAGATACAAGAGACAAAAGAATACATACATACTGTACATAACCTGTAGTACAGTACATAGAAGAAGAGACGCCATCATGCAGGTACCGCGCCGGCAGCATGACGCCGATACTTGGCGGCGTTTCACTTTGAAGGAGAGAAAAAAAAAAACCCCTGAGCGGGTGTTTCGCCGGCGCCGGGGCCCAGGCCCAATCACAGGCCGCCAGCGCAAAAGGCTCCGCCGGACCACCTCCGGCCGAGTCACGGTTCCGCACCCACACCACACCACACCACACCACACTACACTACACCACACTACACTCCACTACACGGGGAAAAAGCACAGAGAGGCAAGAGGGAAAAAAAAGGCACGCTGAGATTGCAGCATCTCGTACAGATTAGTCAAGCAAGTCATCTAGTATCTTTCTGGCCAGTGACTTTACGGAGGGGGGAAAAGGAAGCACTAGAGAGAGAGAGAGAGAGAGAGAGAGAGAGAGAGAGAGAGAGAGATGGCTTCCACTATCAAAACTCGAGCCGTCAACCCGGCCGGCCAGCCTCCTTTGTCCCCGGCGTCCGATAAGCTCATCCGCCGGGCTCTACCAAGTCGACCACATGGCACCGCACTATCCTACTAGAGGCCTGGACACTTGCTGCTGAAACAAACTAACGCATCCGAGATCCGTGCAGCCACTGTATGTATGTATGTATTGTATGTGATGTGATGTGTGCCATCTTCTTATCTGTATATATATGGCCAAATACATAGTATGCACAGAGAGAGGCGAGCACGGCGAGCAAGGGGGAGGAGGGAGGGGGCATCTCGCTCCACAAGGGTCCGTTTCTCCCTCTCCATACATACATACTGTAGTACATTCATAGTATATGTATATACAAATCTGGTCCTCCTTTAGCCTACAGCACAGAAGCTTGGAGCAGCTCGTGCTCCCTTACCGCCGCCACGGGATGTGTGGGTTTTGTGGTTCGTCGTCGCATTGGGGAACTAAGGGAACCCATTCCGCACCCTCCTGCGGCATAGTCCGAGTGGGCGCCGTAACAAACTGACATGGCCACATGGCCCCGGCTGGCATCTATGCTTGCTGCATCTATGCTGCATCTATGCTGCATCGGGAGACGCCAGGACCAAGTTAGCCTCTGCTAGGGTAACGGAAGGGAACAGGACGAATCTGTATTGTACTGTATCAACATGGATGAGCCTAGGCTGTGCCGTCTGCATCTCCATCTCCACCTCCACCTCCATCTCCATCTTTTCATATACATACATATTGTAGATATATAACCGAGTCGTGGGGAGTCGGCTCTCCTTTCATCACCCCCCCCTCTCCCTCCTCCCCTTCTTGCCGTCCTCCACCACGACCTCTACTTTATATTCTCTGGTGTCCTGTTCTCCTTGGACTCGACGGTCCCCTTTTCTTTTTCTTCTTCCTTCTTCTTTCGAAACCTCGACGATTGAGACTCGGCGTTTCTCGTTTCTTGTTGCTACTCGCCGGACGGCCCACTCCTCCATCACATTCCTTCCCTCTTGCGCCCCGGAGGCTTCATCACATCTCAGACGGGACTCAAACACACTAGTTTCCCTTGGCTTGCTGTGTGATATCAACATCTCAACTGCCTTTGAATAGAGTTACCATTAGGGAGACGCACAGACAGGGCCGCATATAAACTACAGAGGTTTATATACCCACACAGACACACATACAATCACCTCACTTACACGCCCACGCCTCAACACCAACTCACTCCACTCACTCACTCACTCACACACATCCTTCACGATGCGTTCCTCCTCGCTCCTGGCCCTGGCCCTCTCCCCCCTCTTCGGCGCCGCCATCCGCGCCCCCCGCGTCGACGGCCTCAAGCTCACCTTTGAGGAGTCCTTTGAGGGCTGCCAGGGCTGCATGCCGGCCGAGAAGCGCTGGGACATACGGCGCGACATCAGCACAAACGACGAGCACCAGGAGTACACGGCGTCGAGCCGCAACATCCAGCTCACCGGCGGCGACTCGCTCCAGCTCGTGCCCTGGCGCGACGCCAAGGGCCACTGGACGTCGGGCCGCATCGAGACAAAGGGCCGCCACATGGCCGGCCCGGGCCAGACGATGCGCGTCCAGGCCTCGATCCGCATGGGAGACGCCGCCAAGCGCCAGGGCATGTGGCCCGCCTTCTGGATGCTCGGCGACTCGATGCGCCACGGCACCGAGTGGCCCCTGTGCGGCGAGATTGACATCTTTGAGCAGGTCAACGGCGCCATGCTGGGCCACGGCTCCGTCCACTGCGGCGCCGAAAAGGGCGGCCATTGCAACGAGCCCTCGGGTCTCCGCAAGGAGGTCCCCATCCCCGACAACCAGTTCCACGACTGGTCCGTCGTCGTCGACCGCTCCTCCAACGACTGGAAGACCGAGACCATCACCTGGTTCATGGACGGCAACCAGTTCCACCAGCTCTCCGGCGCCGGCCTGGGCGACGAGGCCGTCTGGGCCACTCTCGCCCACTCCCCGCTCTTCATCCTCCTCAACGTCGCCGTCGGCGGCAACTGGCCGGTAAGTTGGCCCAGATTCAACAAGAGAGAGAGAGAAAGGAGGATGAAAACTGACGCGATATATATAGGGAAACCCTGCCAAGGACACCGAGAGCGGCTACGGAAACATGATGGAGGTCAACTACGTCGCCGTGTACCACTCGTAGATGATGGATGGACTTTGCCGTCCCGGCCACATGTATACCTCGTTTGCTTCTACAGACCACGAACCTGGCGTTGACCGAACTGGGTCGTGCTCTGGCTACCAACCCAACCCCTTGTTGGTAGCCTTCATGATGGATGTTACTGCCGCTATCAACGCGTGTGGTTGCTTCATCGAACCACTTTGGATACCCTAGATAGATTAGACTCCTGGCGTCATTGCAATAGACAATTCGGAATGCGACGTTTGCTCGCTCATGGTCAAACTGCTGTCTTACCTTTCCCGAGTCCATGCATACCATTTGGCTTCTCATCTCTTAGCTTCCCCTCTCTTGGATGATGTGTGATTGTGACACTATGCAAGTGAATACCGTCGTCTTCGACTCAACGTCAACCTACCAGATGAACAAGACACTCGATTCTGAGTTACTACAAGTTATCAAGGCCTTGTCATCAAAGGCTTGATTATCAAGTACATCACACAACACTACACATGTCAAGAGGTTGAAGACAAGAAAAGTCGTATTAGCATCAGTAGCACCATAACCATCCCCGACCTAGGCAAGGCCTCTGTTCAAGAAACAAAAACAAAAGTGGTATGTGATTTTCGCGAGCAGCATCAGGATACACCAACAGCACTTTACACGAGGACGCATCTGCTCCGCGCCATCCCCCGTTCTTTGGTCTTACTCCAAGACAAGACAAGACTGGGCAAGACAGGACAAGACGAGCCCGACAAGTAGACCAAAAACGGACAAAAAGGAGGAGAAAAGACGGAAAGCAAGAGGTAAAGAAACGGGATGGAAAGAAGGGAGAATATGTCAAAAAAAGACAAAAGACAACAGGGGGGGGCATGAGAAAAGAAAAAAATAAAGGGGAGGGGGTCGAAAGGGCCCGAGAGGCCACAGGTGGGTGAGATGAAACCAGCAAAAACCAACAAGAACAATAAATCGACTCTTTTCCCCCAAAACCACCGCGGAGGAGCAGCAAAACCTCCCCCCGGAACCTGATCGCCGCATGACCATGATATAGTTCCACATAAACGCCGTGACGAATGATGCAAGAATTAGTGTGACCCAAGACCTTGGCAAAAGCCCCCTTTTCCTAGCACCTGAATACCAACCCGCCTTTACTCGGCCCCAATCTCTCCGCCGTCCATCCCGCCAAACGCGCCGTTAAAGTCGAAGCTCTGGTTGTCTCCTTCATTGTCATGCAAGAACGAGTCAAAGTCAAAGTCGTTGAGCACATCGGCCGTCTGGAGAGGGTTGGCAAGCTCCATGCCACCAAAGTCGGCCTGCGCATCCAAAGTTAGCAAGAGGGGTCCATGCAAAGGGCCGCAGACAGTGTTCGATACGTACCATGTTGGAGAAGGTATCCATGCCGAGGGACCCGTTCTGGTTGGGTTCGCCGTGGCCCAGTGGTGCAACTGGAGCAGCCGGCGGAGGTGCCGGGGGAGCCGTGGCCTGGGAGACGGGAGGAGCAGGGCCGTTTGCGGGCTGGCCGTTGGGCGCCGCATTGCCGCCTTGGTTGTTCTTGAAGTTGCCGTTGTTGGCGGGCGTGAGGGGAGTCGCTGGGGCGGGCGTATCCTGATCCCCATTGTTGTCACCAGCCGGCGTTGAGCCAGCGTTGAGGTTCTGGTTCGACTTCTTCTGCGACGCGGCACGCTTAGGAGACTTGTTATTTTCAAGAGCTGAGTTGGAGCACCATGCGGTACGTACCTTGTCCTTGGCTGCCTTGGTATCCTTCTTCTTGGGCGCCGCCTTGTTCCCCTGGTTGGGCGTAGGCGGAGCGGCGGCTGCCTGTTGAGGGGATGCCGTCGTTCGGTTATTGGCGTTGGCAGCTGCGTTGGCGGGGGCCGAGGGCGGGGGCATGGCTCGCTGCTGGGGCGTTCCCTGGATCTGCGGGCTCTGCTGCATCTGCTGAGGCATCATCTGTCCGTTGGGGCCCTGCTGCCACTGCTGAGGAGTTCCCTGGCCGGCCTGGCCCTGTCCTTGTTGCTGAGCCTGCTGCTGAGCCTGCTGGGCCTGCTGGGCCTGGGAGGTATTGTACAGTACATACAGGTAGGCAAGGTACCTATCGGGTACTGGGACGGATGCTGGTAGGCAAGGTAAAAGGTAAGGTAGGCAGGCAGGTACCTGGGCAACAGTGTGGGCCAGGCAGCGAGCGGGCGGGTGAGGAGGGTCCCGTCTGCTCTAACAGCGCGTGCACGTGGAATACAGTACAGAGTACAGATGTATTGTATGTACGCGGCTGCGCAAGCAGACCGGGCAGACAACGGGAGAAGGGAATGTGGATGTGAATGCTGGAAGGGGGCGGCAGGCAGCTGGCTGACGTACCTGAGGAATAGCGGTTCCGGACGCTGATGAGATGGCGGTTGCGGTTGCGGTTGCGGTTGTGGTTAAGATTGAGATTGGGATTGGGATCGGAGGAGGGAGAGAGGATGGAAGGGCAGGAAAGGAGATGGAAGGGAAAAAGAGGACAAGGACGGGTTGGGGAGAATGATGAGGCGACGGCGGCGGCGGCGGCGGCGGCGCTGAGGCCAGCAGCGGGAGCCTGGAACTTGGGAACTTGGGGACTTGGGACCTTGGGGACTTGCGGCTTGGTGGAGGTACTTGGTATCAGCAGCAACAACAGCAGCAGAACCAGGTCACCTGGCAAGCCTGGTCCGGTACAGATTACGGGTACAGATTACGGATACAGTACAGTAGCAGCAACAGAACAGCCCCCCAGGCTGACTGCAATTGACTGCATTTCAAGTGCGGCCAACAGGCGGTACATACCGTACCTACCTCCTAGGTAATCTGTACAGATGCAGTAGTACGTACAGATTATGCCTTGGCCGTTAATTAGCTGATCGTCACCTCCCGAGCCAGGCATGTACCTGTCCCGCTGGCTCGCTGCCACAGCGCAGGTGTTTAGGTACAGTACTTTAGCGCAGGTAGCGTGCCTTAGCCAAGGTACAGATTAGCTTGAGTAGCGTCAACCGGTGCAGCTAAGAGCCAGGTCTCCAAGCTTCCAGGCCTGTGGACACCCCGGGTTCCTGGTCCTTCACTGCCCGGTTGGAAGGGGTTGGAAGGGGGACCGCCTCGTAACTGTCGTCGTCGTCAACGCCGGCGCATGTCGTCGTAGCCGTCGTAGCCGTCGTTATTGGCGTCGCGTGCAGCTGATGGACGACCCAGCTGCTGCAGTGTGGCTATGCGCAATGTAAGGTGTAAGGTAAGGTACTGTAGCTAAATACCTAGGTAGGTACTTCTTCACTGGCGTCACCGCGTAACCAGTACATATATTTCCCTTGCTTCCCTCTCTTGGGTGCCTCCACAGCGACGTCTCCACCTCCCGGCCGCGAAGCCTTGCTACAGAAACCAGGCCTGAGGCAGCCAACCAGAAGACTGCTTTGCTCTGCCCTGCTCTGCCCTGCTCTACTCGTCTGAACCCTCTTTCTTGGGAGCAAGTGATAGGTATGTATCGCTTGCACGCGCTGTAGCCGTTGGATTGTCAACAGTTGGCCGACGGAAGCTAGGCACACTGGTTCCACCACTATCAAACGGTTGTCGATAACTGACCTACTGCTTGGAGTAAGCACGGCGCGCCCGACTGGGACAATGGTGCAGGCAGATGGCAGGAAGTATTCCAAGCGGTCCCGACGAAGCTTAGCCCCTTGATCTGCCGTAGCTGCGTAGTACAGTACATACATTACGCCGGGCAATAATGCGCAAGGATGCGGGTAGGTACGTGGGCACCTTAGGTAGGTAGGTAGTCAATGTGCTGCTGACCGATGGACATGCTCAACCAGAGGTACCCCAGCACCAGTTAGTGCTAGCACTTCTCATGCCGCATGGGATCTGTACAGAGTCATCTGTACTCCGTACATATATCAGACACAGAGTACTATGAACGGTTAGTATGCTTGCATCGTGCGTATGGCACTCATTTCACCGACATCAACGCTCGGCAAGATAGCATAGCAAAGACCACCTACTTGGGTGCCCAAGGTACTTACCTAGGTACCTAGGTAGCTGAGGTGTGCAAGCCGCCGAGACGACACTTGTTGAGCAGCCTTCAGAAGTCGCCCGTGTTATTCGTCATTAAGCCATCAAGTAGCATCACAGTGTACCTAGGTAGGTTGTATTGTTGCGAGATCGAATAACAAACAGCTACACCGACGACTATCTTATGCATGCTGACAATCTCGACATGTCCCGCTCGAAGAGCCATGCTCCCGCCCCGTCATCTCCTCCTTGAGGCTAGTGACTGATGATGGATTGTAGAGCATGGACTGTCGTTCCATAGCTCGAGGCTGAAACCGTAGCTCATTGAGTCTGTATACGTGGACCTCGCTTCTGCATACCCAGGTAGTCCTATGTACAATTCTCTTGGCGATGGACGTTCAGTCTGTTTGAATGGCTTATGACATATATTTCTTTGTTCAGCTTCGGATGCCTTGGATGCCCACAACTCACATATGACTCTTTGGTGGATTGCCACCTCCTCGCCTCCACTGCCGCCTCAAAGCAGACCTACTGTACCTATCCACGGTCTGTGGCTGCCATTGTCTGACCTTGATAGTTTCCTCTCTTCCTGAATGATGTGATACCGATGGCGACTCAAGCTCGCACACCCCTGTCCTGCATATGATGCTGCATCCCTCAACGCCAGAGTCCTACCAGTCCTACACAGGCATCCAGGACTCACGCGTATACCCGAGCGGATCAATGGCCAGGCGCCAGGTCACTCACACCTCCGCCGACTCATACAGCTAGCATACACCTTAAGCTCTAGGCAGGTTGCAACGCAGTGGCTTTCACAATGCCACTCCGGCTCTTCAACTAGCACATCATTACGTCGGGTATGCATACCTACCTATGCACTGAGACCCTGGTAGGGGATGCGAGCTGAGCTGGGTGCTGGGGAAGACATGTGCATCTCAGTGTTGGACATAGCTTACCGTGTAATGTATTCCGAACACTGTGGGTTGACTCTCAGGCCAGGAGCGGATGGTCTGGTACTGCTTGGGAGAATCCAGGTGGAACTCCGTTAGCTAAACTGTGCCGCGTGCTGGAAAAAGGTGAACGGGTATAGATGCCAAGCATCAACCGCGGTAAACACTGCCATTTCAGGTACCAAGACAAACAATCGTTGAACATACTCTGAAGATGCATGGACGGCTAACCAAGGCAGCTGCACGCCAATCATCCGGGGCTCTAAGTACATGATACACCCACCCAAGAACTTGAGCAAGGAGGCATCAGCTATCACGTGAGGGCTGATCAAACGATGAAGTGAAAGTTCCAGATTGATGAGGCCAACAGCCCCAGTAGAAGACGGCCGCAGGCATGGAGAGACGATGCCGGCTCAGTCAGGCATTTGACCGACTATTGGTAAGACTGTGAGCTGGCTAATTGTTGTAAACAACGAGGCTATCACGAACCATACAGTGTACAATACAGTATATCTCACACCTCGCACAAGGAGCGTATGCGGCTAATTCCGTGATGCCATGTCGAGAATTTCCATTATGCCTGGGTCAATCCACCACGAACCTCGTCGATACGGCCCTCGCAACACGTCGGCGCCAGCACCCCAATTCCACCCGATGGGCTGTTAGAGCACGCCAGAACAACCCCTCGCTCGCCACCGTCCGTCCCCTCGATACCGTCCCGCCAACTGCGCTCCCGCACCCCGCCCACAATGCAGAAGCTCGCAAAGCGAGTCGCCCAGGCCCAGCGCCAGGCCGGCCGCCGTGCGCAGAGAGCCTCGGAGCAGGAGGCCACGGCCTACAACATCCGAAATCGCCAGGCGCTGCGCGGCGCCGTCCAGGAGGTCAAGCAGAACCTCAGGGATGCGCGCCTCGCCCGCAAGGAGGATTGGGAAATGGGGCCCCTTGCCCCCAAGCGCGACCTGGGCTTCAACGGCTACGGCATGTTCAATGAGAGCGTGCGGACCGACTGGTCCAACTATGGCCTGCACCGGCCGCACCCCAAGATCGTGCACCAGAGGTGTGCCTGGGCCGGCGGCGTCAACAAGCTCAACCTCGCTGCCCAGGACCGTGTCGTCATCTTGGATGGCCCCGACACCGGCAAGATTGATCGTATCAAGTCAATCAACGCCCAGTCTGGCCATGTGACGTTGGAGACCTACCACCGGGTAAGACCCTATGATTCTGCATCCGCCCCTGCGGCAAACTCTGACGACTCTTAGGCTATTTCCGCCGGCATGTTTGGCAACGACAGCCGTTCCCAGCCCATGCCCATTTCCATCGGCTCCATTCGCCTCGTATACCCCATTACCGATCCCGAGACGGGCGTGACGAAAGACACCGTCATCAACCAGCTCAAGGCGGTGCCGCCCAACATGAAATCCCCCAACATGACCTACGACCGTTGGGAGTACGGCAACAAGTGGGATCGCCTAGTCCCCGGCATCAACGTCGTGATTCCCTGGCCCGAGGTCCAAGCCCCCGAGGCCGAGACGCACGCCGCCGACACGGTCCGCGAGACTGCCGAAGAGCGGACCTTTTACTACAACCTCCTCTCACCCCCTGCCCCCGAATCCGTCCTGGACGAGCTCCGAAACAAGTACTCCAAGTTCCGAACACGCCACGAGCAATGGTACATCCAGCAGAAGGAGGCCGAGGAGGCCGCCAAGAAGGCCGCCAAGGCGGAGCGACACGAGACTGTCCTGTCCATGCAGACCCCTCTGGACGAGTTCCACGCCCGCCAGCGGGAGCTCAAGGCTGCGGCTGGCGAGCCGGAGCTCACCGACGAGATGCTGGAGAAGCTGGGTGCGCTCATTGCCCAGAAGAAGGAGGCGGCGCTGGAGAAGGCTGGCCTGACCGAGGAGTCGACATCGCCCTCATCAACGACTACGGCGCCCCCTCCTCAATAGTGATCTTGAGGTCGTCGTGGAGGGTGTGGTTGTGGGTGATTGCGGGCCTAGCAGAGGCCTTGACCAATTGTAATTATATATGTGCAACACTGTACATCATGAGGCGTCAAAAACGAAATAAAGATTTCCTGTCCAAAGCGTTTCCTTTTGCTATTGACCTGGTGCAACCGGGGGCATTGGTCGTGCTCTTTATCTGGCCGAGACCAATTCACTCTCGAGAAAGTCACCCCAGTCATGGGTGTATAAGTATAAGTATGGAATGGAAATGCACCGAGATAGCCACTCACACTGCTTAACAAGTATAGTCCAAAGTTCTATATGTGATCCAGACTGACTAGAAGACTCCTCGTGTATCTCTGGTCGATCCATCGTCGGCCTAGAGTCTTTGGTCTAAGCCAAGCCGGGACGAGCAGCTAGCTGGTGCTTCAACTTGCCCCAACATGCCAAAAGCCAATGAGTACCTAGCCCTTGAAATCTTCCTCTACGTGATTTAGACACGGGCGACAGGAGTGCGTACTGTAAACTCAATAAGCAAGTCTGGCATTCAAACTCATCCGTCCCTTTCGGCAGGATAGCTCCCCCCCTGCCTTCTTGGCCTAGCACAACACAGCTAGCTGCGGGCGGCTGACGGCACACACTCAAGTCCACACAGGATAAAAAGCATATGCCCCTCCCCCACTTCATGTCAATCACTAAGCTCTTCGCGTCCATTGCTCCTCCAGCTAGCAGACATTGAGACCTCTGAATAGCCTGTGTCCTCCTGGATCGGAAGCATTATTTGATTCTTTCATCTTCTTTTCTCCCCTCACCACCATCACCATGTCGCACTCTCACGACGGCCCGCACTCCCACTCCCACGATAACGGCGGCTTCAACGCCGCCGAGCACGGCCACTCCCACGAGATACTCGACGGCCCAGGCAGCTACCTCGGTCGCGAGATGCCCATTGTCGAGGGCCGCGATTGGTCTGACCGAGCCTTCACCATTGGCATTGGCGGGTGAGTTTCCAGCAGGATATCTTTGTAGCATCCGAAAGCAGCATAGAGAGAGACTGCGAAGCACACACCCAGACACAGAGAGCTGATGATGGCCTCCGCTATAGCCCCGTCGGCTCCGGCAAGACGGCCCTCATGCTCGCCCTGTGCCTCGCCCTCCGCAAGAACTTCTCCCTCGCCGCCGTCACAAACGACATCTTCACCCGCGAGGACGCCGAGTTCCTCACCCGCAACGCCGCGCTGCCTCCCTCGCGCATCCGCGCCATCGAGACGGGCGGCTGCCCGCACGCTGCCGTCCGCGAGGACATCTCGGCCAACCTCGCCGCCCTCGAGGACCTGCACCGCGAGTTTGGCACCGACCTGCTCCTCATCGAGTCCGGCGGCGACAACCTCGCGGCAAACTACAGCCGCGAGCTCGCCGACTTCATCATCTATGTCATCGACGTCAGCGGCGGCGACAAGATCCCTCGCAAGGGCGGGCCTGGCATCACCCAGAGCGACCTGCTCGTCGTCAACAAGACCGATCTCGCCGAGGCCGTCGGCGCCGACTTGGGCGTCATGGAGCGCGATGCCCGCAAGATGCGTGAGGGTGGTCCTACCGTCTTTGCCCAGGTCAAGAAGGACGTGGGCGTTGACCACATCATCAACTTGATTACGAGTGCGTGGAGGGCCAGCGGCGCCGAGGCGGAGAGGAAGAAGCACGGCGGACCCCGACCGACCGAGGGTCTCGAGACGTTGGCCAAGTAAGTGGAACAGAAGATGTACGTTTCGAGGAAAAAAACACAAATGGAAGCGCCTAGTTTTCATCTACCAAGGTATAAAAGAAGTGTGGTCATAGTCTAAGTCCGTGCATCGTCATAAAGCCCAATCAGTCCATCATGACATCTCCATCGGCTTGCTGCGCCGTCGGTTCAATCTCCAACAGCTTTCCCGTCAAGGGCGTCGCGTTGCGCGGCCACACTCGCTTGTACATGCTGACACCAATCGAGTCTTGCGGGTTGATACGGCCATCAAACGTCGCCTTGAAGTAGCCGTGCGTGCCCAGCGCCTCCTTGATGTAACCGCTACGGCCACGCTTGGTCCACATCGGGAGCGCCTTGAACCACTCCACATCCTCGCGGTTGAAGAACATGTACCGGATCGTCACCAGCTTCTTGTGGATGTGGTAGGGGTGGCCGGTCAGGATGATGCGCTTGGCGACAACGCGCGACGTCGAGGGCGGCAGGGCCGTTCCGGTGGCGACGAGCGTCAGGCCAATGTGCGGCCCCTCCTCGCCCTCAGTCTGCACCTCCTCGGCCGTCGTCTTCTTGAAGAACAAGACTGGCACCGAACCCCAGGTGATGGGGCCCATAAACGTCGCAATGGCCGACTGGCCAGGGTGCAGGTAGCGACAGTACTTGTGGACGTCGTTGGGCGTCGAGCCGGGCAGTGAGAACAGCGGCTTGACGGTGAATCGGCGAGGGCCGCACTGCACAATCAGCTCCTCCTTGGCCTTGATCGACTTGGGGTAGTCGGCGCTCAGGTTGATGAGGTAGTTGACGGATGTCTTCTTGTGCTCGTGTCTCAACAGGGAGACCAGCGTAAGGGGCGCCTTGGGATCGTACGTCTTCTCCAGCAGCGGCGAGATGCCCTTGACGTAGACGCTGACGCGGGTGCCGGGCTCAACGCCGCCCACTAGCGCTTCGCGCGTGGCTCGTGATCGGGAGGACTGGTAGTCGGGAACCCGGAGCAGGCGTCGCCACTCCTCGGGCTCGTAAGCGCGGTCCTCGTCTTCCTGCCAAGGGCTGGTTCGAAGACTCTTCAGGCCGCGGTATCGCGCCAGTCTCTCCCGAGCAAGTACGTGGGGGTGCAGCTCAATCTCGTCTGGGAACTCCTTGTCGTCCTCGACCTCGTCGTGCTTCTTGGCTCGGTACTGAGCGAGCTGCTTGGCATCCTCATCCTCGTCAGGCTCCATCATCTCCGACTGAGGATACTCTGAAGGGCCGGCCTCAGTCGGCGGCGCCGGGGCGTAGCCCTCGATACCATCCTCGGGGCGCGCCTCGTCTTCCTCATCCTCGTCATCCTTCATGTCAAGATCCTCCATGTCTGAACCAGAGTCTGACACGTCGTCGAGATACCAGGCGGACTGGTAATCAGAGGTACCCTTGGGGACCTTCTTCTTGATTTTCCGCGCTTCGGCCTCCTCGTCTGAGAAATAGTGGTGATCATCCAGAAGGACACCCTTCTTCTCAGAAGTCGTCACGGCCGGGATGTCATCGTCGTCATCCTGCATCACAATCTCCTCGGGAGCCAGCTCCTCCAGGTCGTCTCTATCCTCGGATGGCACGTCGAGCACCGACTCTCCTTGCTCTTCGTCGACTGTCATATCCTCCTTCTTCTTGCCATTCTTTGACATGGGGGCGGCGACAATCTTCTCAATCTGGAAGGCTCCCCAGTCACCGACTTGGATGAGACGGTCCGCTTTCAGACCTCTGCCTCGCACCACACCCGTGATAACGGTAGAGTCGGACTCGGAATAGGCAAACTTGATATCCTCGGCCAGCATCCAGCTCCTCTCTTCTCTCCAGCGGACACCCTTCGGCGTCGTGCTGCAGAGAGATCGCATCAAGTTGGCACACTCTTGTCGGTTCTCCAGGCTGTAGAGCTTCTCCTGTTCGGGGTGGAAATGCGTGATGAATGACTTGAGCGAGCCCAAGACACTCTGCTTCTGCTTGGCTGGCTCGACCTTGTCCAGACCCTCAACCACTGTGAAGAGGGTAGACATGCCCTGGCTCTCGATGCCACGGAGGATCAACT
Source organism: Pseudonectria foliicola (assembly GCA_003693505.1). Taxonomy (NCBI): domain Eukaryota; kingdom Fungi; phylum Ascomycota; class Sordariomycetes; order Hypocreales; family Nectriaceae; genus Pseudonectria; species Pseudonectria foliicola. The sequence continues at coordinate 373,758 of QUZD01000033.1, read as the reverse complement.
CGCCAAGCTCGTCGACCTCCACATCCGCCGAGAGAATGATGATCAGGAAATCGGCAACGCGAGCAGCATCCAGACAGGCATTCAGATCTCGCTCAACAGGAACGTATTGGAGCTTCTGCTTGAAGCGGTCGACAGAGACTCGGAAGGTTCCGTCCGCAACCTGGCCCTCGATGTCGACACTGTCGTTGAGCTGGCGGATTGCCTCCTTTGCATCTCCATTCGCACATAGCGGGACAACGGCGACATTTCGAGGAGCGCCGTCGCGGCCGACGAAGATGGACGTCTCTTTGAGGTGCTCCTTGTGCTTGGATAGGCGGGCCTGCTTGGCCTGGTTTCGGCGGTCGAACTTGGACATGACTTGCTGGTGCGGCGTCTTTCGCTGGCCACGCTCGTTGGGGACTCGGCCTGGATGGGGAAGAAAAGGTCAGATTTCCGACAGTGCCATGTGCGACTTGAGGAAAAACAGCCCATCCGAGTCAATACGTACCCTTGGAACGGTCTCTCAATTCATGCTTCGTTGCAGCCTTGGACTTGAAAGGCTTGTGGTTGACCTTTGTGGTTGGCCGGTGCGAATGGGTCACAGCGACAGGCATCTTGCTGTCTCCGCCAGCCTTGAAACGGAACGGTAAGGCAGCCACGGTGGGAGAACTTGTTGGTCGCACGATCAAGCTATCTTGGTTGAATGTTGGATAATGGCAAAATACATGATTATCGAAGGCGGTGATGGCGGGGTTGTGGTTATCCAGAAATTTTTGTGTGGGCCTGTATCGATAAGATGGCGGTGGATCTGCCCGAACCAATGGTGGCTGACCGATAGGAGTCCCTGCAGTCTCTGGCCTGGAAATTTTGTCGTCGGCGAAACCGCTGGCTCGTCCCGCCGTCAATAAATCCCATCACTACCAGCAAGACGATCCACGATTCGACGCAATGGAGGTCGACACGATTGACGAGCCCATCACCCAGGTGCGCGAGAATGGCGCGACGGCGGTCGAGAATGTCCGGACAGACCTCGTCACTCGCCAGGAGCGGGAGAAGGCGCGAAAGATCCGCGAGGCCAACAAGGCGTATGGCCGCGGCAAGAAGATCAACACCAAGAACATCCGGGACAAGAAGTTGCGGAGCAACCTGAAGCGTCTCGAGGGCAAGTTTCAGGACGCTGCGCTCAAAGCCAAGGATGCCGAGATCCTGCTCGAAAACACCGGCGGCTTTCTCGAGGCCGAGGGCGAGCTCGAGCGAACGTACAAGGTCCGCCAGCAGGATATCGTCCAGGAGGTCGCGGTCGAGACGGCCCAGAAGCGGTTCGACCTCAAGCTGGATGCACTCGGCCCGTACGTATTTGACTACACCAGGAACGGTCGGGAGCTGCTGCTGGGTGGCAGGAAAGGCCATGTCGCGACGATGGACTGGCGCGACGGCAAGCTGGGCTGTGAGATCCAGCTGGGGGAGACGGTGCGAGATGTGCAGTGGCTGCACAACAACCAGTACTTTGCAGTGGCGCAGAAGAAGTACGTCTTCATCTACGATCACAATGGCGTCGAGCTGCACAGCTTGCGGAAACACCAGGAAGTCACCAAGATGTCCTTTCTACCATACCACTTCCTGCTTGCTACAATTGTGAGTCGAATGATTCCCCCAACGAAGAAGAATTCTCGCTAATGGCTTTACAGGGCACTGTGGGAATGCTCAAATACCAAGATGTCTCTACCGGCCAACTGGTCGCCGAGATTCCTACCCGACTAGGCCAACCCGTCTCTCTCGGACAGAACCCATACAACGCCATTCTTCACGTTGGCCACCAAAACGGAACGGTAACCCTGTGGTCGCCAAATTCGCAGGAGCCTCTCGTCAAGCTTCTCGCCCACCGAGGCCCTGTGCGGGCTTTGGCAATGGATCGCGAGGGTCGATACATGGTTTCGGCGGGCCAGGACCAGAAGATGGCCGTATGGGATATCAGGATGTTCCGCGAAGTCAACAGCTACTATGTCCGCCAGCCTGCATCCTCGGTGGCCATCTCAGATTCTGGCCTGACCGCAGTGGGATGGGGCACGCAAACCACCATCTGGAAGGGCTTGTTCGACAAGAATGCACCGGTTCAGCAAAAGGTCCAGAGCCCCTACATGGCCTGGGGAGGCGAAGGCCGACGCATTGAGCAGGTGCAGTGGTGTCCGTATGAAGATGTTCTCGGCATGGGCCACGACCAGGGCTTCTCTTCCATCATCGTTCCTGGCGCCGGCGAGGCCAACTTTGACGCCTTTGAGGCCAACCCGTTCGAGACAGCCAAGCAGCGACAGGAGTCCGAGGTCAAGGGTCTGCTGAACAAGCTGAAGCCCGACATGATTGCTCTGGACCCCAACTTTATTGGAAACCTGGACCTGCGGTCGGACAAGCAGCGCAAGGCGGACAAGGACCTGGACGCGCCGGCCGTGGACATTGCCGAGGAGATCCGCAACCGGGCACGAGGAAAGAATGGCGCGCTCAAGAAGTACCTGCGCAAGCAGCGCAAGAAGAACATCATCGACGAGAAGCGGCTGCGGGTGGACGAGCTGTGGAACGAGCAGCAGAAGAAGAAGGAGCAGAAGCACCAGGAGATCGAGGCGGACCTCGGACCGGCGCTGTCGCGGTTCGCCAAGAAGGAGTAGAGCTGCTGGGTAGACAGACGGAGATGATTATACTAATACCCTGTACATCCAAGCCGGCGTTATCCATTGTCTACGATCCTGGGGCCAAGGTTGTTAGTGAGGCTTGGAGTCATGAAAAGTCGGCGCAGTGCTTTGTCCAGAATATGATTGATATACGCTCTACCATGTTGATTCGTAATCCTCGGTGCTCTTGGTGAAACCACAAAACTTTTCTGTAACTCAAACGACCCAGTCCCTTTGCCCTCTCTAGTGCATTGTACAACCATCCTCTGTTGATACCCAACATGACATAACTAACAACACAGCCTTACGCCAGCATACATGCATCTCTTACAGCAGCTTCAGTCCTCCCGTGACCTGGTCCACGAGACTACGGGGAGCCGGTCCAACGCCCAGCACCGTCATGCTGCCGGCCTCAATCTGCGTGCGGCCAGCGTCCTGGATGACCTCGGCGGTGAGGCCCAGGGCGCGGGCGTTGCGGCGCAGCTCGAGGATCTGCTCCTGGCTCTTGACCTGCACGGCAATCTTGGCCTGGCCGTACTTTTCCCAGCGCGCCAGGATCTTCTTCTCGGGGGAGCCGGCGGGAGCGCGCGACAGGGCCTTGTAGCAGGCGAGCGTGGCGTGCGAGCACTGCGCGGCAATCTTGCCTGGAGACCATGTGTTCTGTGTCAGTACGATCTGGCCGTCTTTGGCAGTGAACATCTGGGAACAACGCGGACTGACGTACCCTTGGTCATGCCCAGATCCGTCCGCACCACGAGCACCAGCTTGCACTCCTCGTTTGTGACCTTGATGACGGGCTTCTCGGCAGGCTTCTCGGCGACGGCCTTGGCCTCCTCCTTGGAGCGGAGGCCCTGGCGATGGTCGGCATCTGCGCTGTTGACCCAGTTGGGCGCATGGTCCAGCAGCGTATCGTCCTCATCGACGTCGCTCTCGTCGCTCTCGACGGGGTCGTGGAGGGCGCGGCGACGCTCCTCAACCAGCTCGGGGGAGATGAGGTAGCCGCGCGAGGAGTAGATGCCGCAGAGGAAGCCCGTGAAGACGCTCACCAGCGCCGTCGACATGAGGGCAATGTTTTGGTACTTCTCGTCGGCCATGGCGGGCGAGGGGCGGTTCGGACGAGGCTGGCTCGTTTTTTCCTGGTGTCGATATATTCCCAAGCAGGAGGAGGAGGATGGTGATGATGAGGTTGGCTGGCTAGCAGCAGCCCGCCACTTTCACAGTAACTTCTGCTTGCCGTCCCGCTGCTGACCGGCGTTAGCGGGGGCGCACCACTATAAGCTCGCTGAACCCTGCTGAAGCCCGCTATCTCTACAGTACCTACCGATGTATAGATTGGTCAAGCGCACACACATCGAGTTCCAGTCGTTCTCTCACACAAGCCATCTGTCGCCGCAACTCTCTTTTAAGATCTCTCTGTGATACTAGGGCCATCTTCACATGGCAGACAAAACAGCACTTGTAGTGGCCGTCTCGGGCTGCTCTTCCAGCGGCAAGACGACCCTCGCCCGCCTTCTGCGCGACATCTTCCCCAATACCTTCATTCTGCACGAGGACGACTTCTACAGGCCTGAAACCGAGTGAGTGGCCGTTACAGACGCCCCCTGATGTATGACAAGTCTCGCTCATCCGTGCCAGTCTTCCCACCAAGAATGGACTGCTCGACTGGGATTGTGCAGAGGCTCTCGACATCCCTGCCATGGCCGAGTCGCTCGCTTACATCCGCCAACATGCTGCCTTTCCTGTACGTTGTCGTTGTTGTGCTCCCCTTTGACGATGCCGGCCCGGCCACGATAGACTCAACTCTGTATAGCCTACTCTAGACTCCAAGGAAGACCAAAACTCGATAGGCAAATGCCCCGTCTCGGATTCCGTCATTAAGTCTCTGCGCGCCAAGGTCGCCGCCGCCCTTGCCGCCTCACACCCTCTTCACTCGTCGCTTCGTCTCTGCATCCTGGATGGCTTCCTCCTCTTTTCCCCTTCCATGGCCGCCATCCAGTCAAGCCTAGACGTCAAGATCTTCCTGCGTGCCTCTTATGCAAAGGCCAAGGCCCGCCGCGAGGCCCGCGACGGCTACGTGACGCTCGAGGGCTTCTGGGCCGATCCTCCGGGCTATGTCGACAAGATTGTTTGGCCCAACTACGTCGAGGAGCATTCCTGGATGTTTGAGGACGGGGACGTCGAGGGTCAGTTTAGACGGGATGTGTTGGAGAGAGAGAGTATCCGGGTGCCGAAGCAGACGAATGTGGACGGGGACATGGAGCAGACACTGCAATGGACTGTTGACGTCCTTCTCGACGAGCTTATCAAGCGGCAATGAAGTGCCGGACAGACTAGGACCAGAGAGGCTTGCCACCTTTTGCATATGATTCAAGCCGCTTTTTACTCGTCAGTCTATCATGCTTGTAAGTGTGAGGCTCAATGTTGCTTCTGGCCCAATATGCCAATCCCAAGATATCCTTTCGACCATTCATAACTACCGAGGTAGCTGCCCACCACCTACGCCAGTCTGCCCAGCTTTTCCGCTTTCAGTATCCTCACGGCTTCTTCGGCCGCTTTCGTCTTCACTTCCTCCTTGTCTACCCCGTCATCCACCTCCACCACGACTCGATCTCCAATTTGCAACTTGCAGTGATATATGCCATCTGCTGCGCCAAGCACCACTTCATAGAAAACTGTCTCGTCAAGAGCAAGAGCCCCAAGCTCCTCCTTGGGATGCTGAACATGGACCTTGTCGCGGATGATGCGATCCAGGAGCGGCAGGACTCCGAACCGCCCTAGCACCGCTTCGCACGTTTCAAAGGAGCCCGAGTCAACCCAGACAGCTCCGAGCAGGGATTCGAAAAGGTCCGAGAAGAATTTCCTTGCTTGAAGGCGGGCCAGCAGTGCCCAGGGATAATGAGTACCGGCCTGGAGCGCCTTGGAGATGTCGGCTCTTAGATCCTCGAATCGCTTCGCCATGGCAATTTGCTCGAGTCCGATAGAAAAGGATGAATGGCGCATGAACTGCCACAACTGCAAGCTGTAGTGTTCCTCCTCCAGCTCACCCTTCTCATTAGCCACATGCCTGCTCTGGGGTATCTGATGTCCGAAACCGACAAAGGCTAGAAAGTCGGCATTGACCATTGCGGTCTTGATCATGTGCAGCATCGAGTGAGGCAGTGCCGGTTGTGCGTCAAAAGCCTTTGCGACGATGATGTGCTCCAAGATGGCATCGCCGAGAAACTCTAGACGCTCAAGTGTGGGCTGAGGACTGTCTGATATGAACGAGGCATGTGTCATTGCCTCCACAAGCAACGACTTTCTTCTGAAGCTGTAGCCGATCAACTGCTCGAGGGGTCTCAGGGTAGTGGGCAAGCTTTGGTCTTCTGGAGCCAAACTGAACAGAGAAGCTTGCGCCTCTCCCATGGGGAGCCACTTCACATCAGCGCCGAGGAACACATCGATACACTGCGCTGCCTTTGGAAGCCTTCCGTCCACATAAGCAGCACCGAGAAGTGACTCAACCACGTCGGCAAGCCTCTTGGAGCCAAGATTCCTAGGTGGGAGTTGTTGAGGCTCAGCAGAAGTCTCTAGATATAATGGCCGCCATTTGTCACCAGTAAATGTTTTGGATAGTATGAACTTTGATAGGCCTTTCTCTAAACAAGCCCGAGAGAGACGGGCATTCGAGATCAGAGAATCTTTGTAAAGTGAAAGATACGCCTCGGGCCAGTGAGGATCTGATAGAGGGTTAGCAAACTAAACTACACGCGCGGCCAGACCAAAGACTTACTGGCAGCGGAAGCTTGTATGACTGCGAACAGCTTCAAGACCGAGTCACCCAGAAACTCAAGACGCTCATAGTCGACAGGCTCGACGGCGCTGCGAGAACTGATCGCCTCTCTGACGAGATGGATGTCTTGAATCCGGACAGATCGAAGAAGGGTTGTCGAGAGACTTGTTGCAATTAGCATGACCTCAAGTTCATGTATGACCGACGGGAGCAGCATGCCAAGGTAGGCGAGTTCTTTGGGGACTGCGTCAACTCTCGCCCAAGGGAGGGGGATAACCCAGTTGAACGGTTTTGGACTGGTATTCGCAGTCGGCGGTTCGGCCAGCAAACGGTGCAGGACGTCGGCGCGCCGTGTCCACTTGTCGACAATCAAGTAGGGCACATCACTGGGCGCTTTCTCGTACTCATAGAACGCTCGCTTGACGTCTTCAATGGGGGGCTTTGAGTTCACAAGACCAACGTATGTGTATGGGCAGCCTGTATGATCCCGTATAAGTCGTTCCTTGTTTGCGTAAGCCTCGTCAAAAGGGAGCGACCCAATCTGGCTCATCAAGAGCTCTTCTGCAAGGACAGTTTGAATGACATGGGCCCGGTCTTCGATAGGCCATCGATGTCCGAATTGAAGAGCTAGAAGAGCCGAAGTATGATCTGGCATCCGCTTCGCCTCTTCATGTGAAATCACGCCTTCAGATTTTATCGAGATCACCCATTGGGATCGATAGTCCATGAAGAGCTTGATGGGCCGGGGTGGCAGGACTCGAAGTGGAAGTATTAGCCTGTACTGGCCCACCAGGTTGCCATTCTGATCGCGGCAACTTACAGAGTATAGCCATCTTTCTACAGGGCCTCTCCAAGCTTGTGCGACCTCGCCCCATGGATCAAATAGTGGCTCGGCCTCGTGCTGAGGAGGCCGTTCCTCAAGCCCTGGGATTTTGTCCTTGAAAGGGAGAAGGTGCTCGTCTATCAAACCATCCTTGTACAATGCCAGGTATGCTTGAAAGGCAGCATCTTTGGTAGCATTCTTCTCAGACCTCCACGTAGAAGCGCTGTGTGCCGTCCGCAGACTAGGCTTCAGGGTAAGAGGAAGGATGACGGTGGCTCTGAGGGACGGACCATTATCGTCTTGAACGGAATGAATGATATAGTCTGGTCGACAGTCCACAAACTCGCCTTGCTTGAGGAGTCGACAGAAGTGGTGGAGGTGAGGCTTGACGTTTTGAAAGTTGAGCTGTGCACCTGTGGACTCGATCACGAATGTCTCGTTGGCGTCGGCCTCTGATTCCTCCAACTTCTCCAATTGTTGCCTCTCGCGATCTTCGTTTTGATACTGCTCTTTCATCTTAGTCTCGAGCGCCTCCCACTGCTCTGGGCCTTTGGCCGTGTTCTCGAGCAGGACAATCAGCCTCGATCTCTTCATGCGGGCCCTTCCGCGGCGCTGGATAAAGGACTTGAGACTCATCGGCTTGTCAAAGCAGATAACCAGATTGCAGGCGGGAATGTCAATGCCCTCTTCGAGGACATTGGTGGCAACCAGGAGGTTTATACGGCCTGATCGGAACCGCTCCAAGTCAGACACGTCTCCGCCCCTTATCAAGTTGGCAACGCTCTTGTGCTGAGCACCATCGCTTGACGTTCCAACAACTGTCCCTATCCGGTATTTTGACGCCACACCTGGCACACCTGCGAGGAGGTCGGCCATTACGGCGACAGTTGCTCGTTCCTGCACGAAGATGATGCCTGTGCCGTTCTCCTCGATTGATGTCAGGTGACGGATCAACAGGCCAACCTTTTGGGAAATGGCCTCTGCCCCAGATGGCTTCTCAGGAGGTTGTTCATTCGAGACTTGACGTAGGGAATCGGCTAGGTGCCTCTTCTCTTCAGTTGCCCAAGTCTCCAAGCTCACACGGTGCAGATGTTGCTGTATAGCTTTGGTGATGTAATGGTCACAGCCCCAGGGGCCGAGCTGGCTGAGAATCTGGAGGCTGCTGCTACAAAGAGACTTCATGTTGTTCTGTGTATACGTGTTGCGCTTCACAATCGCACTTTTCAGAACTCGTCGGCCCCTCTCGCTCTTATCAGCCTTCAACTGATGGATAGTTGGATCTTTGGTAATGTCCAGGCTGTTGTATACTGCAATAAGAGAGCATAGTTTCGGCGTTTTCTGAGGAGATTCAGCCCGCTCATAAGTAGAACAACTCAATTGCGGCCTGTTGACGTGCTTGAGTAATTCTGCACGATGCATCATAGGTGTTCTGCAAACGGCATCCAGAGTAGACTCAATCTCATTGATTTCTTCCACTTTGGATCTTAGGACCGGGCTTGCCGTCAGCCCTAGTATTGAGGGAATCGATAGAGAGTTAGCCTTGGCTTCGTGATAATGGTCCCGCATGATCCGCCTCCCAGGGCTTTCCTTGGTGCAGTTGTGGGCTAGTATTCAGTTAGCAGGGGGGAGGACTCAAGCTGAGGGAGAGGGAGGCTCGAACCCTCATCAAAGACTAGCAGGGCCAGTCTTTCCATGGTGATAAAGGCGTGCTCGAGGACATCGAGCAGAACCTGAAATGTCGATACGACGACGCGGGTGCCGTCGAGAATCCCAAGCCAAGTCTGCTTGGACCAGGTGTCACACTCATCTTGGCCGGTCACAAGCCTCACAGTGACGGAGGGGATCTGAAGCCGAATGACTTGAGCCTGCTGGTCGCAAAGAGTCGCCGTAGGAGCTAAAAACCACACAAGCTAGTTTCCTTCGTTAGGGAGCATTTCGATTATTTGAGGGATGTACTTATATACCTTTTCTGGATTGCAACCTTCCAGCTCCGCCATGATACGAAGTATAGCACTATCAAGAAGCCGGTTAGTCTCGCACAAGAACAACTCTCGAGGACACTTACACCTGTGTCTTGCCGCTTCCCGTGTCCATCTGTGAGAGCATAAATGATAAGTAAGCAGCAAGCTCAGATTGACCGTTCACACCGTTGAAAACGTACAGCAACAATGACATTTTGCCGAAGGCTCTGATTGAGCATTTCCCGCTGATATGCCCGCGCATCCATGGTTTCAGCAGCAGGTTCACCAGCCTTGCCCTCAGTACTGGTGCTAATGGGAGCTTCTGATGGAACAGCAGCAGCAGCAACATCATCATCATCATCATCGAAAGCGGGAAACCCCTCTTTTATATCATCCATGATTTCGTCGACATCCGCATCACGGAACCAGTCGCTCTCCTCCCCAGAGAGTGGTAGAGGGTCCGACATCTCCATCCCGTTCCTACCTAGTTGAGTAGACTAAACCAGGAACAAGGGTCGCGGTATGAGTCAAAGGCCTGCCTGGAGTGACGAACACGAAGCCTTCGGCCGCGTAAGAGCCTCGTTGCCTGGCCGCGAGGTAATCGGGACCAGCCTCGGGTTACAGCGTCAGAGAGGGGGAATATGAAAAGGCAAGCAACGAGACGCTTCACAGGGTAGAACAAAGGCTGCGTGTGCTGGCGCAAAAGCAAGGGGGGAGAGAGATGAGGGGCCTTCGAGGATCGAAGTTTTATAACAGCAAGCAGCCGATGAAGACGGCCACAAGCGGCGCCTCAGCTCAGAGGTGGGAGGCCCACCATTCAGCCAGTTGTTGGCGATTGTTGGCGAATGCAGGCGGCATGGATCACTTGTTTTGAGGCTTAGGCAACATCGCTCAGGCTGTGCTATGAGATGTTAGGTAGCAAGGCTGACATCGTAGGCCTTCGGCAGGTCATTCGAGAGAAGTCGTAAGCAGACACTGTTCCACGTGCGTAAAAGAACGATACTTGGTGTTGGTGTTGGTGTTGGCGTAGATAGTTCAGGAAATACAGTAGTCTACCTGTGTGATTAGGTACCTTAGGTAGACAGTTGTAGAAAGGCGAAGGGTGTCCTGTCAGTGCGTTGCTTACTCGGTACTCCCCTATGCCAGGCTACCACTCAATCGAATCAACTATCAGACAAAGATCTTGAACGCTAGGGGATACCCAGGTAATCAATAGATTTACTGTCACCTCAAGGTGTTTGATTGCGTTGGACGATAGGCGACCGATGCGCCGTGCATGTTCTGCGTAGAGTACAGATTACTCCGTACAGCTATCGAGTGAGTGGCAGTATACCAACCAGAACCTCAGCGACTCTTGAACTGAACTCATTGTCACCCTACAACTATCCGGCTACCCTTGCTTCCCCACCCGAAATCCGTGTACATCACGGAACCAATCCTTCCCCAGAAGAACGTTCAAGGGCGTTCGTGCTTTTGAATCGAGAACTAGGCTGGAATTCGTAGTCGATTTCACTCCATGCCAAGGCATCCTGGGTCTGACTCGGAAGCATCCCAGGCCACGCAGGCCGGCACCAATGCGCAGCTACCCATGCGCGCGGCTCAACATCAAGATCCCATGGAGCTCTATGCCGCCGGGTTCAACGCTTGGAACCAGCTGGCGTTGAACCCAGCCTCCGTCGTGGAGGTGCCTCAGGACTTGTACGACTTCTCAAGTGTGTTGTCTGGACGCAAAATCGGTCGACCTGTTTCCAATATCTGCTCTACCCTCGGTAAGGTACTGCCAAAACTGGTGTTTATACACACTTCGATCTTGATAGTACTAACGAGCCCTGGATTTTCTAGTACGGCGTGGTGATGAATGGTCCTTTGCAGGTGACACAACGGGGATGAATGACATGATCAAGGATCATGAAAACCAGCACATAACTTGCGGGAACGACGCGGCCCTGCTGGTCCAGAAGACGCAACACCAAAGCTGTATGTGTACATGACTGCCTAGCCTGCATTGCCTAACTCCAAGTAGCGCCAGCCTCGGACGTTCTCGTACAGTACCCTTCAGCAAGCGACAGAGACGCCAGCCGCAATGGTCGGTCTTGGCCATGTAAGGCTCCTGTCAGACAGATGGCTGCATATGAGGCTGGTTTCGTCGTATTACATGAGGACGCGTCCGTTGTCACCTTGGGCGATCCTCGGTACGAGGACTGCCTCGGCCGGGATATCTCTGATGAATGGTACGCCTCCGGCACGCATCTTTCCCAGGGGGTCTCACTTAGCTAATGGAAGTCAGCCCCGCCGAAGAGCCAGGCCTGGTGACCGAACTCACCAACCTCGACGATCCAGTCAAGAAGATTTCTGCTGGCGGCTACAGCATCGCCGCGCTGACCGAGGGTGGAGGACTCTACATATGGGGTGCGCAGACTCACTGCACCCATCAACGGCCATGCGCTTTCCCAAATATCAGTGGCATTCCAAACTATGTAGAGGTCGACGGAGACAAAGACGTTCAAGACGTTGCGCTTGGCAGTTCGCATGCTGTTGCCTTGACTACTGATGGATGCATCTACGTCATTGGCGACAACAGAAACGGCCAGCTTGGTCTAGGTCTCGACTTCAAGGGCAGTGCACATTCATGGACAAAGGTCGACTTCACCGTGCCTCCAGACTGGGAGATTGCTGGAGTCGATGCCGGTCCGAGAACGACATTTATAATGACCGCGAAGGTTGAGGTTGAGGTCCAGGCAAGGAACGTGAACGAGGCAAGCTTGTGTGCCTGAAGATCAACTTGGTGCTCAATCCTAGCTCTTTATTGAGCCTGTATGACCATCTCTATTGTACAAGTCATTCCCCAGCGCCTGCATCGCTTTAAAAAGGCATCATAGACTCGTCAGATAGTCCTCAATCTCTTGAGGGGTAAGCTTTCGGAATCGAGGTCCCACCGCTCCCTCGACACCCTCGACGCCCAGAAGGTGATCCGCGGGCGCACCGACGATACCTATCTCCAAGGTTAGCAAACTGCACCTGGAACAAAGGCGTTGTTTGTCGAGCAAATCTCTTACCAATCTCAATGGTGTCGCCGTTCATCTCGCCCTCAATGTTGTCCTTTAGGGTTAGAAGAGCAATATGGATGGCGTCTTCCAGCTCCAGCTCCTCCGAGTATCTCTTCTCCAGGAACGTCTTGGCCTTGGTGGCGCTCTTTCCGATGGCGGTGGCCTTCCAGGGGTAGTAGCTGCCCGAGGGATCGACCTGGTAGAGCATGGGGCCACCCTTGTGAATGCCGCCCGTCTGCTTGGGAGGCTTCTTCTCGTCGCCTTCAGAAGCCTTGTTGTCCTCCTCCTCGGGCTCGATGCCCTCGTCCCATCCAGCAACCAGCAGACTCACGCCGTAGGGTCGGACACCGGCAGACTGGGTGGCCTCCTGCATGACCCGCGCAACGTCCTGCACCAATATTCTAGTAGGGGGGTACTCATTGTAGATGCGCTTGTAGCCGGTGTGAGAGACCTTGCGTGCTCGGTCCACCAATACTCGGTAATCGGGTCCCATGCCGGAGTAGACCATGCCAATGTTGGGCGTGATGTTGCTGATCTTGGAGAGCGAGCTTTGGTCGGCGAGGGGTGAGGAGGACTTCTTCTCGGTCGCGAGGACGATTCCGTTGGTAGCTGGGTTGAATGTGAGTTGGGAGTCAAGCAGATGTGTTTTGAACAATGCGAACCTTTTATGCCAAGGGCAGTGATACCCTGGTTGACTGCATTGAGGGCATACTCTGAGCGGAGGTTTGTGTCAGTAATCGTCAACAACATAATGGTTGCCTCCGGTATCCCCGTTGCAACATGTTTACAGTTATAATTGGATCGACAAGGGCTCTGCATACCAATCTGAACCAGCTTTCCGCTATAGTTTGTATCAGTCAACAGGATCCATGACATATGTCATCTAACCTCCACAGCGAGAACGTACCTGGGCGAGAACGTCGTCAGGGAGAAGGAGTATCGGTCCGCCATTTTCAAGAGGCCCACGACGTAATGGTAGTTGATCTATTCGTTCCGTTCTGCGTAGCTGGGCGAGGGGCGTTTCGGGTTGTTTGAATACGGGAATCGAATCGAGAGAGCAAGGCTGCGATGGAGCTTCGTTGTTGGCAACCAGCTAGGCACGGCCCAGCTGCGCGTCAAGCTTAGCATGGGTTGGTAGCTACGACCGGGGAAACCGTTCGGCCGAGCTCCGAAAGGGCGGCAAGGTGTCCCCCCACACCCATCAATTTGGTGTCCTGTTTGGAACAGTCATCATCACTTTCTCGGCTCTTTCGGTGCGGTGCCTGGTCATTCTGAAGAAAGCTGAGCTGGCATCTTTGATCACGTACTATGCCCTTGGCAACTGGGTTTCTCCATTCCCCCGCCATCTCTTTATCTCCCAAGCCCGCAAGCTGGCTTCCATCTATCATGTAGGTTTGCGAACCTGATGTCTTGAACTGGGCCCTCTGTCGACCCGATTATTGCACATTTTTCCTTTTCTCGTCTGCACGAGCTTTACCTCTGCTGCACTTCGGCCACGTTGCCGACAGTTCTAATCGCAGCATGAACATCCAACCCGAATGGAACTGGTCTGCGGCCGAGGACGCCTACGCTTTCCAGCAGTCAGCCCCAACCCCGGAGCCCACTCCCACTGCAGAGCCGACGCGAGCTGCTCCCCAGCCGGAGCAGCATCAGGATTCCTCCCACAGGAGACGCTACGGGCCTCGGACGTGTCGCATCTGCCTGGATTCCGAAGAGCCCAGGTTTCCAGCGCCTGGTGTTAGCACGTTTGGTGTCTCTTCAACCTCCTCCCGCCCGACGTATGTGTCTGACGATCCTGAACTGGGGAGGCTGCTATCCCCCTGCAAGTGTAAGGGTTCGCAGAAGTACGTCCACGAGGGTTGCCTCAATGCCTGGAGACTTGCCAATCCGACGGAAGCCAGAAATTACTGGCAGTGTCCAACGTGCAAGTTCAACTATCGCATATCTCGCCTCAACTATGCGTCTGCACTGAGCAGCAAATGGGCCCAGATTGCCCTCACCATTGTCCTCCTTGTGTTGAGCATATTCATCCTCGGTTTCATTGCAGACCCTCTATTTGACCTCTGGTCCGACCCCGTTGGGGCCATTACCGATACTGTCACAAGCGTGGTTACAGATATCGAAGCGAGACATTCGCCCTCTTACGAAATTCCAACCTCGTGGACTGAGCATTTCACCAAGGGCTTCTTCTCTCTCGGCATCGTGGGTCTCGCCAAAGCAATGTTTGCCATGTCTCCCTGGCAGTGGTGGAACATTCGCAATAGTGGCCTCGCTGGAACCGGCCGCCGGCAGGGGACAGGCCGGGCGCGCGTTGAGAACATGAACTACATCTTTGTCTTGATTGGGGCTGTGACGTTTCTCATGGGCATCTGGAAGGCCGTCAAAGCGCTGAGTACCCGCGTTCTCCAGAATGTGAGCGATCGGGTCCTTGATGTGGACGACGGCAATGATGATGAGGATGCCGGGGACGATGAAAGTAAGAAGGATCAATAAGTCTGATTTTCGGTTTGATGCTTCAGCGGCCAGAACGTGGCGCGCGTCGTTTGCTCTGTGAATGCTCTGCACACTCTTAAGTTGCCTAGGACCTTCTCCTCCATGTCGAGTCAACTAGTCTGTGTGCAAAGATTGACGCTCTGCTTCGTCTTGAGCCTGGGCCGTTTTGGTCCCTCGCTCGCTGACACGGCACGAGATTATCACGCATTGACTGACTATTCATGTCATGGTGCCTTTGGGCGCTTTTGACTTTACTCGGCATCTGCTGGGTACGCTACCTAGTACACTGCAGTGGGCAGACGCCTCGCAATGCGTGATACATTCTTAGAAGCAGACTTGTGGTTTCGTGTGAAGCGTTGAGTTAGATGGGTCATAATAAAGATTCTATATATTCACACCGGAACTGTATGATTGTATTTTTACCCATGGCGTTGAACAACAAGCCCAAGCTCACTTCTGCGGGCTTGCTTGAATATGCTTTGGGAAGCCAGTCTGCCTACGTGCGGCGACTGACTCTATTCTGACATTGCCAGTCTGGAGTCGTCCAACTCGGCTCGTCGGCGCGTCCACCTCGTATTGCAATCTGTAATGCGGCTCCAATTGTGCGAGTCGGATATTTGATGAACCGCAGCCGAGGTGCTGCTTCAGCGGTTCGTGCCCCCCCTGTGAGTCCAGTCCGTCAGGAGTTGAAGATGGCGTGTCCCGTATCCGTAGAATAAGCCGAGTCCATGTGGGCCAGCGCCAACGTTAAGGTTGGCTCTGATACGACGCTCCAGCTTCCAGTCTGAATCGCTGGTTTGCAAGTGGGATGCTCTCTGGCTAAAAGGTGGCCGTGGGCGTGTTTTTGGTTCCCAACCCGTATAATCTGTACGGATTAATCACCAAGTGCGCGACGTCTTCCGCTCCTTGACCCAAACTCCCGACCCTGTTCATTCGCTTCAGCGCATCGTCCCCTGTCGACCAAGCCGCCGTTCGCTTCGAGTCGCACAGAAAGGTACCTGGATAAGTAGATCAGGATCTGCCCTGCCCTGCCTTTGGCAACTCCCACGTCGATCACCCCCAAGTAGCGCTGGGTTGCGTCGCGCACCTTGACGAGCCGCCGACTGTCCACTCCGTCCTGCCGCCGCCGACTACGACGACGACGACGCCGACGACGACGCCGACGACACCGATCAAAGTCAAACCCATTCGGATCGCGCCCAACTTGCTTGCTGGCCCAGAGGCGTCGGGCAAGATGCAGTTCGCTTACCCTTCCCGCAAGCGCTCCAACCCTCCGCCGTTCCGACCGAGATCCTCCAACCTGCCCTTTTTGCGACGAAGCCGCCTGAGGCCCCTCGCCGTCATACTGCTGGTGGTCGTGGGAGCTCTCTGGCTGCTGCTTGGCTCAGGCGGGGAGACTCCCTACCGCGAGCATGCGCCGACGGGCAACCCGCGCGTGGTTGTCCTGACGGTAATTGACCCGTCTTCATACAGCCAGACGTACCTGGACACGATACGGGAGAATCGCAAGCACTATGCTTCAAAACATGGTGAGTCGCCTTTCCCGCTCCGCTGGTGGGCACAAGGCTGGGCGCGGAGGCATGGTCTGACTTGCGAGCAGGCTACGAGGCCATGATTGTCAACGCAAACGATTATGATACTGGCGGCCACCCCAAGTCGTGGTCCAAGATTATCGCGATGCGCCATGCGCTCTCCAAGTATCCCGACTGCAAATTCGTCTGGTTCCTGGACCAGAACGCCTACATCATGGACCTCGCCAAGTCCCTCGAGGAGCAGGTGGTGCAACCCAAGACGCTGGAGAGACTCATGATCAGAGACGCGCCGGTCGTGCCGCCGGACAGCATCATCAAGACGCTGCCGCACCTCAAGGGCGACGACATCACCTTGGTCATCAGCCACGACTCTACGGGTATTGCTACAAGCAGCATAGTGATTCGCAACGGAGACTGGGCCAAGTTCTTTGTCGAGACCTGGATGGATCCGCTGTACCGTAGTTACAACTTCCAGAAAATCGAGCGACACACCCTGGTATGTGTCATCTACTGCAGCCGCCCAGAAGATATTTTTGAGCGCTCGCTAACTTTCTGCAGGAACACACTGTCCAGTGGCACACTACGGTATTGTCCAAGCTGGCCCTGGTGCCCCAGAAGGTGTTGTCCACCTACTCCAACCCTGACCTGGGGA
The DNA here is from genome assembly GCA_003693505.1 of Pseudonectria foliicola. Lineage (NCBI taxonomy): Eukaryota > Fungi > Ascomycota > Sordariomycetes > Hypocreales > Nectriaceae > Pseudonectria > Pseudonectria foliicola. The sequence continues at coordinate 356,836 of QUZD01000033.1, read as the reverse complement.
CGGCCTATGAAGGGGGGGATTTCGTGGTTGTGCTGGAAGGCTGCACTGCTTCTGGAGACAAGAGTTGCGAGACGGAGGCGCAGCGGTATCTGCCAGCGCTGAGGGCCAGGTATGGCGCTTAATAGTAGTCTTGGGGATGGGGCGGATCTAAGATGCTTTGCTTGATGCTGCGACAGGGACGCATGTGATATAGATACCCGGGGCGAGAGGCTTGGCATTGTCCATGCCAACACTCGCCAGTCAATGTTGGGCACTGGACAGGCTTGGCGGGGCATATCGGTTCCAGGGACGATTCGGAGCGAGTCTGAAAAGGACTCTGGCATGACTTTCGGGTAGCGTGGCATAGAGATTTGGTACATGATTCAAGTGACAAGAAGCTGCTGCGTTTGTGGTTTGGGAACAAGCGCATTGCGCTGGGACAGTATTGAGACGGGTGACGCACATCTCAGCCTTGTGCCTAGGTACTTTGCGTAATCTGTAATCTGTAGAGTATCTCGAAGACCAGAGAATACGAGGACCTCCATCTGTCGCGGCTAAATGCAGGCTGGTGAGTGTGTGTTGCAGTAGCAGTAGCAGTAGCAGTAGCAGTAGCAGTAGCGAAGTGCTCGCCATGTTACAGGGAATGGATACCTAAGGTAGGTACCCAAGTCACCCAGACGTGCCAACTTGCATGATGAGCGTCATTGTGATGCCTGTGCAGGCTGGAAAATAAGGCGTTGCCTCGGGGTTCCTAGCGGCAAGCTGGGCCGCTGCAGCATAGGCAGCATGTGACGCCGGTGGCCCGCTAAAACTTGTCCAAGTAGAGGCGATGCCCCCGCAATCTGGCCCCCGAGCTCTCCCCAAGCCTGCCTCGATTGAATCTCGATTGAACCATTGAACGAGCGACCTCGACGCCATTGGGAGGAAAGGAATCTGCGACGTTCCATTGACCGACCGTTGGACTTTGCTTTGCATCTCCCATCAACTCTGGCAACCCGCCAACTCACAATGCCGGGAACCTCGCGCATTCCCGCGGCGTTGCGCGGCAGCTTCGAGACTGTCAAGCGCCGCCGCAATGACATTTCCTGGGCGCTGCTGAATCTCGACCTGTAAGTCTCATCCTCGCTCACTCTCTCACTACTCCCTCTCAACTCGCCTTGTCATGCCATGCCATGCCATGCCATGCCATGACGATACTTGGCTCTCGGCTTACCGTGTCGACTCTTCTACAGCTTGCGCAACATCATCTTCTTCCTCTTCGTCGCCCGATGGACGAGACGCGCCTTCTGGAAGCTCAAGGGCCGCGGTCCCATCGGCGCCTTGGTCGAGCTCTACGTCAACGTGCGCCGCATCCTCTACGGCTACTTTTTGCGCGCCCCAGGCGTCCGCAGCAAGGTCCAGCAGCAGGTCAAGGAGTCCATCGACAAGCTCTCCGACAAGCTCGTGCCCAAGGACCAGACGCGGTACTTGACCCTGCCCAAGGAGGGCCTCCCCCATGAAGCCGTCCGCGCCGAACTCGAGGCCCTGGCCAACATGGACCACACGCGGTGGGAGGATGGCTTCGTGTCGGGCGCCGTCTACCACGGCGAGGACGAGCTCCTCAAGCTCCAGACCGACGCCTTTGGCAAGTTTACCGTGGCCAACCCCATCCACCCCGACGTGTTCCCTGGCGTGCGCAAGATGGAGGCCGAGGTTGTCAGCATGGTCCTCAACATGTTCCACGCGCCCCCCGGCGCCGCAGGAACGTCCACCAGCGGCGGCACCGACAGCATCCTCATGGCCTGTCTGGCGGCGCGCCAGCGGGCATACGCCGAGCGGGGAGTGACGGAGCCCGAGATGTAAGTTGCCGCTCCATCTCAAGGACGAGGACGACTCCGTCTTGCGTCTTGCGGAATTTTGACTGACCTGAGCCCTCTCCATCTAGGATCCTGCCCGAGACGGCCCACACGGCTTTCCACAAGGCCGCCGAGTACTTCAAGATCAAGATCCATCTCGTTTCCTGTCCTGCCCCCGACTACCAGGTGGACGTGCGCGCCGTTTCGCGCCTCATCAACCCCAACACGGTTCTCCTCGTTGGATCGGCACCCAACTTCCCGCACGGCATCATCGACGACATTGAGACGCTGTCCAAACTCGCTCTGCGCAAGAAGATCTGGCTGCACGTCGACTGCTGCCTCGGTTCCTTCCTCGTGCCCTTCCTCGAAAAGGCCGGCTTCGAGTCGCAGCTCTTTGACTTCCGCCTGCGCGGTGTCAGCAGCATCAGCTGCGACACGCACAAGTACGGCTTTGCGCCCAAGGGTAACTCGACGGTGCTGTACCGCTCCGCGGCTTTGCGTACGTACCAGTACTTTGTCTCGCCCGACTGGTCCGGCGGCGTCTACGCGTCGCCCGGCATCGCGGGCTCGCGGCCCGGCGCCCTGATTGCCGGGTGCTGGGCGAGCCTGATGAGCGTGGGCGAGGCCGGCTACATGGACGCCTGCGTGCGCATTGTGGGCACGGCCAAGAAGATTGCCGACGCCATCCGCGACACGGGGGCGCTGGGCGGGGAGCTCGAGGTCATGGGCAAGCCGCTCGTGTCCGTCGTGGCGTTTACGGCGCGCAACCTCAACATCTACGACATCGCCGATGGCATGAGCGCCAAGGGGTGGCACCTCAACGCCCTGCAGAACCCGCCCGCCATCCACGTGGCCGTGACACTGCCCATCACCAAGGTCTGGGAGCGCCTGGTCGCGGACCTCGAGGCGGTTGTCGAGGCCGAGCGCGAAAAGGAGCGCGTGCGCCTGGTCGAGGGCGAGGGGGTCAAGGGCAAGGCCATGGGCGACTCGGCCGCGCTCTACGGCGTTGCCGGCTCGTTGCCCAACAAGAGCGTCGTCGTGGATCTGGCGACGGGCTTCCTGGACCTGTTGTACAAGGCTTAGGTGTGGGTAGAAGAAGAAGGGAGGGAGGGAGGGAGGGAGGAGCAGGAGAAAGAGCAGGGAGGTGGCAGATTGAACCACTGGCACGTTTGCGCGGGCGTTGTTTCGTTGGGAAAGGTACGAGATAAGAGTTTGGACAGGCCTTTCAACCTGCTGTACAATACTATTACAAGTCAGGGCGAGGCGTGCTTACCCACTTACTGGGCATCTTTACGCTGTATCATATTATTCCACATCAAGTCGTATTACATATTACATTACCGCAGCCAGGCGATCGATCGCCAGTGACTGTTCTCTCATCCGGGGCAACACAAAAGTAAGCACATGTTGGCTCCCGTCCTACCCTACCCAGCCTTTTGGCCCTTCCCCTTCCTTGTATCAGTCCCGAAGACCACCGAAGCCATACCCAATCACCGAGATCCTTGCCTAAGTCCAGTCTTTGGCGTTACCACGGCCATGTGCGGCCGGCTTCGACTGATCCTCTGAATCCGGGCGGCGTGTGCGGCCCCGAGATGGAGACAGACCGAGACGGCGCCCGGCTATAGTGTGGCGTGGCTAAGGATTGCCCGGTGCTGACGGCGGATGCACGGCATTTGCATCTCGTCTTTTGTCTTGTTTTCCTTTCTTTTCTTTTTTTTGGTTTCTCTTATTGGGGGAGGTAGGCGACGATCGCGGCGGGCGGATTGGATGCCTTGCGGCGTTACGGCCTGACTGCAACGTGAGAGAAGTGGATGGATGGATGGATGGATGGGGGATGCGATGATTATGAGAGAAGATGCTTGAATGCAAGGCAATTGCTGATTGTGAGTGAGGGCATTGTAAGTAGTATCTGCGGCTCGAAGCTGGTGTAAGTCCAAGTGCGGGTCATCATGGATACACTCCATCGTAGGCTACATAGTAGAGGTGATTGAGCGATCCTCCCAACGTTCGTATTCTACATAAGTTTAGTTACAGCTCCCATACATTGCCAGGCAAGATATGCTACCGTTGCATTTACAATCTCGCCTGCTCTTTGCCTTTTCTAGGCATCTGCAATACGCACTGTAGCTCCATTGCAACCCACCAAGGCTGACGCCATCCCGTACGTATACAGACTGACCGATACAGGGATGCCTCGTCCTGCAGAACCACGACAACAACAACAACCACCACCACCATCAGTTCGCCCTTTTCCCTTCCAAATCCACAACCACAACTACAGTACAACCACAAGCACAACCACATCCACATCTCACATCCACAATCACCGCATTTGTCTCGGGGAAGTAGTGAGCCAGGCCCGGCCAGGCAAGGGCTGCAGTGCTGTCAAGGCGGCGAGCTTGAAACCCATCCATCTCCAAGCCTGCCAGCCTGCCTTCTGGCCAGTCCACTCGCCCGGCCGCGCAACATAAACTTCGTTAGCAGCGGCTCTTTATGCATGAAACATTCGCCCCATCCCCACCTCGCCTTCCTACTCCCTCCCTCTCCGTCGAACCCTAGCCCCTGGCTGCCCTTGTCCCTTGTCCCTTTCCTTTTGCATCACACCGTCGCCAGTGGGTGGCCAAGTAGGTACACTTGTCGTGTCGTTGACAGGCCCTCCTAGGGCTGGGCAACGTCTGTTGAGCTGGATATATCCGGGGAGGGGCGCTCCTGGTGCATGAAGCAGCATCCAGGGATCGAGCTTTGACAAATCGGGACCCTTGCGTCGCCTGGTCCATCTGTTGAGCCGTGCGAGGGGCCGCACAACAAGGAGACAAGGAGACAAGGAGACAAGGAGACAAGGAGACAAGGAGACAAGGAGGGCTCCTCTACAGCTTTGCCCCGTCGTTGCCCTGCTCGCCCTGTCTCTGTCTTACGTCGTGTTCCCACAGCACGACGCCTGCCCGATCGTCACACAGCTGGGAGTGACAGACACATGGCGGATGGGAAAGCCGGTTGCACAAACGTGGCATGGCGTTGCGTGGCATGGCATGGCATGGCATGGCATAGTCGGGTGTAGATGGCGTTGATATATCTCCAGCGGCGTCCCTCTCTGCTTTCCATTGCTCCATTTACTCTTCTCTAGTCAAGCGAACAATGGGTAACAATGAGTCCTTACCACAGTGAAATCCTCAAAGAGAAAATGGACGATGGTCTCCACCAGAATACAACTGGCGAGATAAAGGCCAGATGGTTCCAAGGAATGCTTGATGAGGCAAATCCAGAGCGTGAGTATGCACCAGTCATCATCACAAAGAGTCGACATACTAAAACAGACGCCCTCACGCAGTCAACAAAGCCACTAAATCAGATGCACCCTCAAAGGGCCGATACCAGGCCACCGTCGAGGACGAGGACGAGGCAGAGGAGGTCATCGAGTACCATGAGGCTACGGCCCCGTCGGCATCCTCGTCCGGGTACAGCTCACCGCCGTCCATCATCTCCGACTCGGTATCTTCGTCCCGCCGTGATTCGGACCAGACATCCGGCCCGCTCACACCAGACGACTCGCCGCGCCAGAGCCCCAAGCTCCGGCCAACCGTCCATTTCTCGGATCGTCCACCCATCGTCTTCCAGCAACGCACCGAGCAGCCGCCGCCACAACAGGATCGAGCAGACTCCCCGCGGCTTGAGATGGCCAAGGTCAGGCGGTATGATACATGGTCCCCCGTGGACCTCAGATGGGGGAAGTTGTTTGATGATATGGGCGAGCCTACGGCACGGCTAGGACAGTTGCTCAGGGGTATCGCCAACTATCTGGTAAGTCATCTGGAATCCCCTCCCTGCGCTTCGGGTGTGTCAAGGTGACTGATTGGGACTATCATCAAACTAGATTGCCGAGTATCACCCTACAAACTCACTAGTAATTCCCCCGGAGAAGTTGTGTGCCTTCTACAGCAGATACCGGCTCGAGTCCGAGGCACTCCCTTATCAATGTGCGTACAATACCTCGTCTATGACATATCTATCTACATGCAACAATGTTCTAACACTTACGCCAGGGATCTTCGACGGCCGTCCCCAGGGCAGTCTCGCCAGCCTCGAGACTCTATACCAGGACCTACGTTGCAGCTATCATCTAGTCCAAGGCCGTACGAACTCTGCGCCGCACATCCCAGCGCTAACACCCTCGGGCTTCGAGAACTGGATGATCCACCAGATCATGGCATGTCCCGACCAGGAGGCGCAGCGGCTCGGCCGCATCGTCACAGATCTTCCCATCGAGGCCGACGGCCCGCTTCTTGATGGCAAGCCGGAGCGGTTACCAAGGCAACTCTCGCGTCATCTGCTCCCGGAACATCGACATCGATATGTGCATAATCTTGTCGGTGATGCCGTTGGCTGCTGGATGCGGTCCTCTGGGCTTGTGGACCCTGGCTGCCGGCCGTCACGACGACGGAGAGAGGATGACTTGGCGGCGCAAGATGAAGTAGAGTCGGAGAGGGAGTCTAGACACAAGCATCGCTCCTCCAGGCATGACTCGTCCAAGCGCCGCCGTTCATCAAAGGATAGCCACCTTTCAAGACACAGCGACCGTGGGTCATCGCGGAGTGAGCCGTCCCGCCGACACATCTCGCGAGCCTACTCGGAGAATACAGTCAGGAGAGGCCACGAGCGTCCGCGTCAGACGGTTGAAGTGCATCACGACTCGTCAAGTCCTGCGCCCAGCAGCCGGCGCCATCGCCACTCGGGGTCATCTCTAAGCAGTGAAGGCTCAAGAAGTGAGCACGGTTCATCCCATTCGGCTTCCTCGAGCCATCATCGCCAGTCCCGACGGCGCGCGCGCGAGCAGGACTACCGTCTGTATCACGGCCGTGAGTCGCGCTCCTGGCTAGAGAGCACGCCGCGATTGGACACACCTACAGAGCGATCTACGAAGCGTCAGAGTCTTGTGCTCGATGCGAAGCCACGAGACGAGTCAGGGTTGGCATACGAGGAACGTCCCCGGGCGGGGCGTGGGCTACTGGCACGTATGATAAGAGGGGCTGGTTGAGGACCACGATAACAAGCATGAAAGGGTCGTCCTGGGAATCTAAGAGGTAATATGTTCTGCTAGACGAGAGAGCCGCTTGTGGTTCAATGGGCGAAGATGGACGGTGTGTGACTTGGGCTTCCAATCCCAGGAAACCGAATCGGCCGTCTTCAACGTTCTATTACGATTGATGAAATGATGAAAAGTAGAAGCGTCCCGATGAAGGAGGTATGGGCCTATGCTTGGGCTTCTCCATTATTAGAAGCAGACAGATTGTATAGATACGATGAAGAATAGCGCATGCATCTATGTATGTAACTGCGGCATGGAGACTACTGTAAAGATCGACATGGTGCCACGGCGGGTAACTTCTCGGCAGGGGTCTGCCAAGTCTGCCGAGCCACGGGAGAGCTGCTGATTCCCGTCTTGAAGAGTCGATCCTTTAACTTGGAGGCTTCAACGACAGGTTGAAGCAGAGGAGAGACATCAACATACTGCTGTCAGCGAGTCCAGTGCAACACATACATACATACATACATACATACATACATACATGGACGCACCCAAACCAACCAAAAGTGCAGATGACGCATCAAGAGACGAGCCAGCCATGCCAGCTTCTGGGGACAGCCAACTGTGCCATCCTTCCAGGGTGAAGTCATCTTTGCCGGGGAGCCAGCAGCTGATGGTCAGCGACATGACGTATAGCGCCTCATACGAACGCACGCATCCATCGACAAAGCCCAGCCTCAGGTTAGCTATACATCCAGTTCCACGGCCGTTTCTGAACGTGTCAAGCTCCCTCCGAGGTCTCTTCCCTGTCGCGGACCGTGTCTGTCCAAACGTTGCTCAGCTCCTGGTCCCGAGGCATTGCACCGCTCTTCTGGCAACGTTACAAACGTCCGGAAATAACTTGTTATCTCGCTGGAGGATGGGATTATGCGGAGTGATGTCAAGAGAAATCAGTGTGCCGGCTTGGCGATGCCCTGTCAAGGATCGCCAACAGTCATGCCTTGTTGGGTATTGGGAGGATGGCGGCGTGGATGGTTCAGTCACCATGATGGAGGCGAACGTTGCCAAAGGAGTGACACCACCAGCTTCATCTTTGTCTAGTGCGCTTGGCGCACCTACGAGATGAGCCATCCTGTGTCTGCGTAAAGTCCGCGGCGAGGGTACATATCGTAGTCATACTCGTATCGTATCGTATCTTGGACTTGTTGATTCCACGTTGCTGCCACTGTTGAACGATGCACCACAGACACAATACGAAAATCATAGGACCCAACGTTAACGTACAGTAGGTTTTTACCCAGCTTAACCTGAAAGTGATCGACCAGATCCAAGCTGGCGATCATGGTACTACACTTGGGTCGGTCTTCCAATTCTCAAGCCCAAGTGCCCGGGAATTGACAGCAGGGCGCCATCCCCGCATTGTCGACATTCTTCTCTCCTTCAGCTCGCCGCCATTCTCCCTAGAAAGGGTAAGCTTCCCCCCCAGTTTCTCAACCTTATCAGTCGTCTTACGCTTAATCCTCTTTGCATGAGTCAAACACCCGGCCAAAGCTGGGGGTGGGTGCCATCAGCCCACCCACTTACACCATGACAGCTTCGCCATCCAACTGGCCCGGGCGGGCTCTTTTGGTGAGGATTGGCAAGCCATTGAACCGTTACGGTCTGCCTGGTCTGTCTCACACTCCATCTCTCCTCGTTACTCGCCCAGCCAGGGCCGTCTCAACGTCATAGGTGAGGCCCTTTCGAACATGGCTTGGGGAACTGCAGCTACCTGTGCGAGTGATCAACACAGCGGTTGCGTTGAAACGTCCCACAGCAGTGATGGTGCGAGATGACAATGACGTCTGCAGCCAGTGTCTATTGTGCGTGGTGGTGGTGGAACGACATTGTGGGATGGCTTGTTCAAGCTCGAGGCTGCCGAGCTTGTCTTTATAGTGCACGAGTATCTTGTATATAAGGCAAGGTTGGGCCAAGCCAACTTCGACCATGTAGTCTCTCGATTACTGTTAACAAGGCCATCTCGTTCTACGGACTTTCTAGTTTTCCCTTTGTAGCATCCCAAGATTAAACTACGAGCAGACAGAGCCGCATCGCGACCATAGCCCAGCACCTCGCTCACTTACACGCCTAGATACCCATCAATCGGCCATCAACTCGCCATGGGGCCAGAAAAGGAAGGCAAACACCGTCCGTCGGACATCTCACGCACCGAAGCAGACCACGCCGAGCACCCCTTCGCCCGCCCTTCGGATGAGGCCCTCTTCAACCCGGACAAGCCCGTCTCGTCCTCCAAGGCGGCCCATCCCCTGGCAGGCCTGACCCACGAGCAGCTCGAGGGCATGGGCGAAAAGTATGCTCGCGAGCACCAAGGCCTCACCGACGAAGAGGAGATTCGCGCGTTCCGTCTCGGGGCCGTCATCGCCGGCGACATGGACGTGGATGATGACCTCGACTCGCTCCGGGACAAGTATGCTCGCGTCGAGGGTCTCACTCCAGAGGAGCGGTCGACTCTCATTGACGAGGTTGAGCATAAGTGGAGGAACCCCAGCATGCTCTACTTCCTCGTGACCAGTAAGTATCACAGTGATACCGGTATCCCGTCGCCGTAGCTTACTGCCGCTCAGTCTGCTCTCTGTGTGCCGTGGTGCAAGGCATGGACGAAACCGTGGTCAACGGAGCACAGATCTTCTACAAGCGTCAATTTGGCATCGACGGAGACACCGACAGGGACAGCTGGCTGACCGGCCTCACCAATGCTGCCCCATACCTGTGCTGTGCTGTCGTGGGATGCTGTAAGTCTTGTCTTGCCCGCCAGTCAACCTATATCTCCATGTCTCCCGTCTAACAACCACCACCATCACCGCCACACAGGGGTCACAGAGCCGATGAACAACAAGTTTGGCCGCCGCGGCACCGTCTTCATCTCGTGCGCCATCTCCTTTGTCACCTGCTTCTGGCAGGCCTTTACCAACACCTGGTGGCACATGTTCATCGCCCGCTTCTTCCTCGGCTTCGGCATCGGCCCCAAGTCGGCCACGACGCCCATGTTCGCCGCCGAGTGCGCCCCCAAGCTCATCCGCGGCGCCCTCGTCATGCAGTGGCAGATGTGGACCGCCTTTGGCATCATGCTCGGCTACGTCGCCGACCTCGCCTTCTACGGCGTCCGCGACACCAGCACCATCACCGGCCTCAACTGGAGGCTCATGATGGGTTCCGCCGGCGTGCCCGCCCTCGTCGTCTGCGCCATGGTCTACAGGTGTCCCGAGTCCCCTCGCTGGTACCTCACCAAGAACCGCCACGCCGATGCCTTCAAGGCCATGTCCCAGCTTCGCTTCAACAAGATCCAGGCGGCCCGGGACCTGTTCTACGCTCACACCCTGCTCAAGGCCGAGGAGGCCATGTCCATTGGGCGCAAGAGCCGTATCAAGGAGTTCCTCACCATTCGACGCAACCGAAACGCCATGATTGCTTCGGAAGCCGTCATGTTCATGCAGCAGTTCTGTGGCGGTAAGTGAACGCACCCCTCTGCGATACACACACACATGGTTTGACACTTACACCTGTAACAGTAAATGTCATCGCGTACTACTCCTCGGAGATCTTTCTCGAGGCCAAATTCTCGGAAAAGTCTGCGCTCGCTGCCTCGCTGGGTTTCGGCATCATCAACTTCCTCTTTGCCATCCCTGCCTTCTACACCATTGACACATTTGGTCGGCGTAACCTTCTCTTGACGACGTTCCCGGTATGTGTTCAAGGGCGTCTGTTGTGAAGATGAAGCAAAGGAAGTGCATTGGCTGACACTCTATAGCTCATGTCATTATTCCTCCTCTTCACGGGCTTTAGCTTCCTCATACCAGAAGACACCAAAGCCCACATCGCCTGCATTGCCCTGGGTATATATCTCTACGGCATAGTCTATTCGCCCGGCGAGGGCCCCGTGCCGTTCACATACTCTGCCGAGGCGTATCCCCTTTACATCCGTGCCATGGGCATGTCACTTGCTACCGCCACAACCTGGTTCTTCAACTTTGTCCTCGCCGTCACCTGGCCCTCGCTCCAGCGCGCATTTACGCCGACGGGTGCCTTTGGATGGTACGCCGCCTGGAACATCATAGGCTTCTTCCTCGTCCTCTTCCTCCTGCCCGAGACAAAGGGCAAGACGCTGGAGGAGCTCGACAATGTCTTCAACGTGCGCCTCACTCGCATCGTGCGTTACGGCTGGGCCCAGCTTTTCTGGTTCTTTGGGCATTACTTGTTGCGCAGTGATGCTCCCAAGCCCATTGTTCCTCGAGCAGGCGACGAAGGGCAGGACGAGAAGGCCATGCTCCAGGATCGAGATGTTCAGCCGAGTGGGCGGGTGTAAAGCGATAATTCTAATGAGGGGAAATAGGATGTTAACAACATGCGTGGTAAGAAACAACTATTTGCGTGTATTGGCAGCTTTCAACTCCAAAGTGATCTAGAGCTTGCTAGCGAGAGTATTAAGCGAAAAGGCCTTTCGTTGAGCCAGGCTAACGCCGTACGTACATAAACGTGTTCATCATGACTGGTCCATAGTGCAGTGACCATCAAACAGGAAGAGGGAAATAAATACAAAGTCTATGCAATCCGCCAATATGTATATGTCTATGCCATCATCGTAACCAACAAAAAGATAACAAGGGTAAGTCGATGCCGCTCATGCTCCGGTGCTGATGCTATGCAGGAAATGCAATTTTGAAAGGCGTGTGAATGCTTGTGTTGGGGCGTCGGACAGCGTGAGCAGCGAGAGTTGCGGGGATGAAAAGCAGATGGCATCTCGAAAACATCAGACAGGGCTCGTAGGTTGGAAAGTGTCGTTTCATATCGCTGGGATAAGGCGTGTATCGCCATGCTCGTGTCTTGGTCTTCAGCGCATGTCGTAGTTCATCAATGGGCGTGCTCTGGTTCATCGGAGGGGCGAGTTGATGAAGGAGGATTCGAGAGTGGGAGTGCTGGCCCAGCTAGATCGGCTAGCACGTTTGCGCTTGAGCGCTTGGTAGTCTTGTTTGAAATTATAGATGCAGCGTTGAAGCTCCTTGTCGGGATGAGGTGGCATTTGCACCTCGACTGCTTTGATGCATATACGAAGATGTTGCAGTTCGTCGTCATTCTCTTGAAGTTCGTACTCACTAGGGATTTGTCAACAAGAAGATCAACTGGGGCATCTTGGGGGTAATCTTACAGGTCGGTGATACGGCCTTGGAGGAAGAGGATGCGTTGCGCGGCACGCTCGGCACGCTCAATAAGGAGCGATTGAATGTGCTGCAAGCTGGTCAGTCATCGGCAAAGTGAAATCAGAGGTCATCAAACTCACGCTCGATTCCTCTTGACGAGCTTTGAGGTTAATGACAAGGTTGGAGAGCTCCTCGTTGAGCTTGGCGGTCTCGGCAATGACCTTTTTGGCTTGCTGAATAGTCATGCCCGTATTTGGCGGCGGATCCGGCTCCGGCTCCGGCTGTGGGTCAGGGTCCCGGAATATGGATGCGGATAGGTCCGAGAAGCGAGAGCGCAAGATGGAAGAGGTGGGCGACGTGAAGAAGGAGCCTCCGCTGGTCGGATATTCGCTCCGGCTACGGAAATCGAGGCCCATTGGGCGCCGAGGCGTGATGAAAGAAGGCGGTGAAAAGGGTGAGGGGCTTTTGAAGGCGAGAGGCGAGGCCGTCTTTTTGCTCAGGGCGTCCTCCATCTGGTCGAGCTGAGTTGTGAGAAGTTGGACGTCGTGGTCATCAAGCGAATCGTCCTGGCCGGCGGAGAGTTGTTGGGCAAGTTGGCTCAATCTCCGAGCGAGAGCATCGCGGCTGCGGCGATTAGGTCGGGGAGTCGTCGTGGCAGCTGTACCAGTGGAGCGGCGCGCAGTGGGTGAGACGTCGAAGTCGTTGGCATTGTTTTTGCTGTGGCTGTTGCTATTGCTGTTGCTGTTGTCGCCAGTATTGCCTTCTCGGGCATCCTGCTGGGCCGTAGAAGGCCTAGAAACCTCTTTGCGCAGAGAACTCATACGGCTGAGGGAGTTGCCGTAGCTGGTTGCAGCGCTGGGAGTGGACTGCAGTGACGGGGTTCTGACGCCAGCTGAAGCGGATGGGGTTGGCGAAGTTGACCCATCGGACTCCTGGTGCTCGAAATATCCTCCAGGTGTGCTCGGGTTGCTGCTGATGCTGCTCCTAGGGCTTCTGGAAGCAGTGGAGGAGGTGGGCGATAGGGATGCGGTCGAGGTGGTTGCGGTGACTCGATGTTGACGGTTGGTGGAGGTGAGATGGCGGTCAGGGGTCGAGAGGAAGCGCGATCCACCAACGATGCGCAGCTTGCCAGAAGCTGGCGATGGAGAAGGAGAATCGCCAGTCAGGCCGGCAGCTTTTGCGGCAGCAAGATCTTTATCGATGGCTGCCAGATCCATAGCGGCACTGTCGGGCTGTGTAGTGGTGTTGCAGTTGCAGACGCGGACACGGACGCGGACGCGGATGTAGACGTAGCGATCCCGGACCAGGTTCAGGTTCAGATTCAGACAGCGAGATCATTTGCCGCGGCGGCGAATTGTGGGAGACGAGAAGTGGTACGGAGAACGGAGCAAAAAAAATATGTAACAGACTGGAGCATGAACCCCTGCTGGTGTGTGTTGTGTGTTGTGTGTGTGTGTGTTGGTGTGTTGTGTGTGTGTGTTCGCCCGTTCGCAAGGCGTCCCCTTACTGCCAGCGCAATGGAGATGGGGAAAAAGTTGGGGCTACGACGTGTCGCATCCTAGCATCTCAACATCCCAGCCTCCTTTGCCTCCACCGGGAGCTCCCGCCCGTTGACGGCCCAAGCAGCCAAGTGTGCTTGGTGTGCTTGGTGTGCTTGGTGTCCTCACTGTAAGTAAGATGAGCTCCTCGATGACAAGGGGCCTTGCGGGTGATTATCTGCAGCTAAGAGGAGCGAGCCCACCCGGCAAGATGGGAACGGTCGTTGGCTGGAGTAGGCACGGTAGGGAAACGGCAGCGAGGACGAAAAGGGATCGCGCAAGGAATGTTCCCCATAAAAAAACCGACGGGCGGGATAGAGGATAACTTGGGGATGAGGCTGAGGATGGATTGCGAATAGAATTCAGCCCGGCTCCGATGGGCCGAGTCGTGAGCACTGGGAACAGCGGATGGATGGATGGATGGATGGATTGAAGGATGGGTGGAAACGGCGGGACCGAGTCAAGTACCAAGTGGAGTGGAGTGAGTAGGTAGTGAGTGAGTGAGTGAGTGAGTGAGTGAGTGAGCGAGCGAGTGATGCTGCGAGGCCCAAAAGGAGCCGTCGCCGGTAAAGACGGCCAGCATGTGACCGCCGTCACCGTGATTGGGCACAGGCCTGCCTGGTGTGGGGGAGCCTCACTTCTTCTTCTTCCTCTTCTGCTGCTGCTATGGCTACCTAGGTAGGTAGGTACCACCTAAAGCAGGTACTGTAACGTACCTATCAAGAGCAGTCCAGGCTTCCCACGAACTCATCAATATGCGCGCATTTGAGGTGCATTGATGACGCTGCTGGCGGACGGTTCGTTTGGCCGCAGCTCGAGTCTGAGCGCTGAGGCGTTCACGGCACGCATGGCTGCCCGAGGTGAGCATGAGCTTCTTGGAAGGTAGGGAGGTAGGTACGTACATGGTGCCAGCTGTTAGTGCATGACCTTGGCTATGAGCTTCCCCGCTCTCCACCCGTAGCCTGTAGATTCGAGCACATGCACAAGACACTTTATGTAGATATCCCAAGAGCGAGCACCTCATCAATAAGAGATATGCCCATCTTCAGCTATGCTTAGCTCTCCATACTGGAAGGACTTCTTGGGCAGATGCCACTGTTATCGTATCCGGGCCGGAATTTACGGCTCGGTTAGGACCTCTCCGGGCCGGCCGGTTTCTCCTTGACGCTTGAGCCAGTGGAACTGCTCATGATACTACCTATGATGGCATCCATCCTGCACGAGAGCTTTGCCCAACTGCTACACCTGTAATCTCTGTATGGCAAAGATGGCACCGCATCACGCCATATCAGCGCAGCCTGCCATGCAGCATGTTTGTAGTCAAGGCAATGTATGAAATATATCCCTACCTATACACTGTGTTGAGTGTGCAGATTGCAACAGCACAACTCCATATATACCATACGACAGCAAGGTACGGACGGGCTGATGAGACGGGACGGGACAGCCTAGCCCAGCCCAGCCCAGCCCAGCCCAGCCCAGTCTGCCAGTGGAGTCCACTCGCCGTGGAGGCCGCTGCTGAAGAACCGAAGAAGCCGCTGAAACCACCCACTGCATCTCCCAAAGACCGCCGTTGTAGCGCACTAACAGGCGCCCGGGCAGCTTTGGAGAGCACCTGCTTACAGCTTATCTGTAGGTAGGTACAGCTTACTGTAAGTTACAGCGGGTATGTGTGTATTGCCTGTTGCGGCGGCACTGCTCCCCAGACTTCCTGAGGTGTCCAGTTGCTCCCCCGCCGCCGGCTTGGGGCTTGCCTTGCTTGGGGGGGTTCCTCGTGCCCGGCAAAAAAATGCGCTAGAGCTTCGTCGTTGCCGATGATGGCCTGTGACTCCTTCTTGTCCAGGCGCGCATTTCCCGGTTCTCTCCATCTCTCCAACTTAAGTCGCCGCTCGCCGTGCTCTGGTCCCCGAATTCTTCCTCACGCGACACTTTTCCCATTTCCTTTGGTGCCGGTGCTGCTGCTGCTGCTGCTGCTGCGATTGCAATGTGTCATTGTCCTTGATTCCTCTTCCTCTCGCATTCCGCTCTGCTCTGCTCTGCTCTGCTCTCTGCTTTGCTCTGCTTCGGCCTCCAATCCATGCCGCACCGACCTACAGCCTCGGCTTCTCCCGCGGGGCCGCCATACCCATACTGAGAGAGCATCTAGAACACCGTCCCATCCGGTGCGAACCTTGACCTTGACGCGCCCGCGCCTACCTCTTGCGCTCTTCCTCCGTCTCTCTGCTTCGCCTCATCCCAATCCGTGCCGCCCCTCCATCTCTCGTCTCCCTCCGCCGCTTTCCCCGTCGCTTTTGCCTCAATGACGAGGTTGTGAGCGTCCCCATCCCGGTCCTCGCTCCCGTACCCCGAGCCTTCCCGCCTGACGCATCCTCCGCTTCGCCGCTTCGCCCCAAGTCCCAATCCCTACAACCTGCCCGCCATGTCGTGGAAGGCCTCGGAGCGCCTGATGGATACCATCAGGCACTATGCCAAATTCCCTGCCACTGGCGTCAGCCTGCGCCAGATGGTCCAGTTTGGCGAGCGCCCATCTGTCGGTATGTAAGCTTCCTTGGTGCCGAAAGCGTCCCCACGGCTGACTCTGACTCGTCCGTCCCTTTGAAAGGCACTCTCTTCCGCGCTTCTCAGTTCCTTGCCGAGGAGCTTCCCATTCGTCTCGCCCACCGTGTCCAGGAGCTTGACACACTTCCCGATGGCCTCAATGAGATGCCTTCGGTCGTCAAGGTCAAGGATTGGTATGCGCAATCGTTCGAGGTATGCGCCCGCGCCCGCGCCCTGCCGCACTCTCCTTGGGCTTAACAGAGCTTACAATACTATCCGCTGCAGGAAATCACACAGCTCTCCCGACCTAGACTCGACAAGGATATCCGCGAGCGTCTCATGAAGCCCGGTAGATCCTCCGGCCGCCAACCCCTCCGCCTCCCTGCCGCAACGCCCAACCCCTCAATTGACGAGGGCGACTCATCCGGCTGGGGCGGCCTACAAAGCAACGGCAATGGCAATGGCAAGGCCAAGTCCTTGGCACGCCGCTACTTCGCCGTCGTTGACGATACGCGCGACTGGCCCGCCGACCTTCATCTCTACAACCAGCGCTTTTCCCAGACGTTACATCACATCAAGCGCCGCCACGATGGCGTCGTCACCACCATGGCCCAAGGCATCCTCGAATACAAGCGCCGCCGCCAACGTATGCAGATCGACAGCACCATCCAATCCTTCCTCGACCGCTTCTACATGTCTCGAATCGGTATCCGCATGCTCATTGGACAGCACATTGCTCTGACCGATCAGAGCCACCACCGAGACCCCACCTATGTCGGCATCATCTGCACCAAGACCAATGTCCAGGAGCTCGCCCAAGAGGCCATCGAAAACGCCCGCTTCGTCTGTGAGGATCACTACGGCCTATTTGAGGCGCCTCGTATCCAGTTGGTCTGCGACCCAAAGATCAACTTCATGTATGTCCCCGGCCACCTGTCCCACATGCTTTTCGAAACCATCAAGAACTCGTTACGCGCCGTCGTCGAGACCCACGGCATGGAGAAGCAGGCATTCCCTGTCACCAAGGTTATTGTCGCCGAGGGCAAGGAGGATATCACCATCAAGGTCTCCGACGAGGGAGGCGGCATCCCTCGAAGCGCCATTCCTCTTGTCTGGACCTACATGTACACCACCGTCGACCGCGTGCCCAGCCTCGACCCCGACTTTGACAAGAGCGACTTCAAAGCCCCAATGGCCGGTTTTGGCTACGGTTTGCCCATATCACGGCTGTACGCACGATACTTTGGTGGAGATCTAAAGCTCATTAGCATGGAAGGGTATGGCTCGCCTCTCTCTCTCTCTCTCTCCCTATCATTTTCTGTTGACTGACTTGGCTTTAGATATGGCACTGATGTTTACCTCCATCTGAACCGTCTATCATCTTCGTCAGAACCTCTACAATAGCAATTACACACCGCCGGTGCATCATCAATCCCCCTACTTTTACGGAAGCGTCTCAAAGATCGGCGAGAGGTCTCGGAACGGAAACAGGTGGGCGATGCCGAGGCGGTGGTAAACGCGCCCCCGCAGAGCAACCTCGGCAGTGACCAGGAAGTCTAAAATACCATTTATGGAAACGGATCAAGAACAGAGACACGCTCGGGGATTCTTACTTCATTATCAGTCTTGATCATATACCTAGACTTGGATGGCAAGTCAGGAAAGCAGGTACTCGAAACGTGCCAACGAGAGAGAAAGGTGAACAGGTCAGAGTGGAGAGGGAAGAAGGATGTTGCTACTCGGCACATTCCTGGGGATCGATACCTCTCCCCATGACACATATTTGATTCGAGGGTTCGCCGCGAGACAGAGAAATCGCGCGAGTCTCCCTCCTGGTGCGACATGTGTTGTTCGCACCATTATACGACTATTCCCTCTTCACCACATGGCCATTATTTAGTGCCAAATAAATTGTAAGATGGGATAGTGGACCTTATTATGACATGAGGTAACGAGCTTTGGGTACTGGGATATCAATATTAAGGCGGCTTTCTACTATCAGCATGCATGCATGTACACTGGTAAATATATATATGACCGCGTTCAGGAACAAATCGCGCCCATCAAGTCCTTGGCATGTTGCATTCATCTCTTTCTTGCCCATTTGAACACTGTACTGGAAGTTACCAGCGGCGGTCTCAGCTGCTACATGCCCGGCTATTCATATGCGCAACGTAGAGCAACAGTGCGTGGCAGGGAACAAAGCTGACGCATAATCTTGCCTATGGGCTAAACGGCAGAAACTGCAAGCTGGCCACCAGCAAGATCTGCCCCTGCGAGCGGTCACAATTTCTCCAAAAGACAAGATCATCCGGCGAAAGCAACTGTGTTTCCGACCAAAATAAAGCCACTCCATAAGACAAAACGAGAGGCAGTGACTCCGTGCTCTCGACAAGCGTGCGAGTGTCAGCACGACCGAATACGACGCTGGTGAAGCTTGAAAGGAGCAGACTGGATTGCACAGCCCCATTCAGTAGTCGGAGTCATCAGAGTCGCAGTAGTGAAGCTGTCTCTGCCTTTCAATATTTGGATCAGCATGGCGTGTCGATGTGTGGCAAAGACGCGGCTGTTTCTTGAGCTGCGACTGCGGAATCTTGCCCTATATCCAACGTCATGTCAGTCCCGGGCTCGCCTGGTTTGTATATCAGGACGGCATACCTCTTGGGCTTTGGGCCACTTCGAATTTGCACGAGTCGCAGGCTCTGGGACCGAGCTGACGTCCCATTCCCCAATCAGGTTGGACTCATCGTTGCTCGCAGACGCGCCAGAAGCGCTGCTAGAGACCACTGTTGGCTGCTTCATGAGTCGATGTCTCTCTCCGCTAGTGTTCCATGCGTTGAAATGTATCTGCCGAGCCTTCTCTGCCTCTTCTTGCTCCCTGCAGACCGTGATGGCCAGTGACTCCTCGCCGATGCTGGATTGAGGCCCCGGCGAGGAGGCTGCACTCCGAGGCCGTGCCTGCGTAGAGGATCCTGCTTTGGCCACGAGGTTCCAAGGCTTGCCGGCAACGGAGACTTCACTCTTCTGGGAAGCAGTGCTGGTAGTCTGGCTAGCCGTAGAAGCGGCGCTAGACTTGCTCGACGTCGATCGAAGGTGAGGTGGCAGGGGCATGCTCGAGACTGGCAAAGCACGCTCCGTTTCTTTCTTCTCCACAGGTGCTGTAGGTGTTTCCGGCCGAGACGCGTTTGCCAACAGTCTAGCCGCAAGATGGGGTGGTAGTCCAGAGCGACCAGAGAGTACGGATTCTCCAGACACGCTCTTGGCAGCACTCGAGTGACGGTCCCTCGGGCCTGTAGTCCCATTGGAAGAAGATGCTGTGAGCATAACGCCGCCATCAGACTGGCTTAGGGCATCTATATCCTCAATACCGAGCGCGGCAAAATCACTGATTGGGGCCTATACGTTGTCAGAGAAGCTCCCAGTCGTTCAAAGGTTTCTCTTACCCGGGGTAGGATGTCGTCGCCAAAGAAATCAGCGGTATCCGCCAAGTCAGCCTCCCAAGTGTCTCCCCCGGTCTCCTCAATGGATATGTGACCGGTCTCAAGAGGAACGGGTGTGACGCTAGGCTCTTGCGTTTCTGTCCAAGCCATACATCGCAGGCATGTCTTCTTCCAAGTCAGTAGTCTGATTATCCATCGGGCTCAGTAAGCACTCACGTAGTCCTCATTTCGTCTTGCAGTCTTGCTGAACTCGTCCGTTGATTTGATCAAGCGGCAAACCTCACAGCGAAGCTCGGTGTGGGATTTGCTGGCGTGCTCTCTACAAGTCATTCCTGAATGGGCGGCATTGATAGGGCGACGAGCTTCAAGCTGTGTTCTGATAAATCTTTGCTGGTTGGTAGAAAATCCGTCGAGGGCCTTCCACTCCCCTCCCACTTTGCATCGGAACCTGTAGACGTTAGAATACGGTGTCTTAAGCCCGATGAGAAGCAGAGCTTACCTTGTTGGGAGGGACGACTGGGCTTTGCTATAAGGAGAAGTCAGTTTATAGCCTCAAGTGAATTGTTGCATGACTCACGACGTAGAGCCCCCTTTGTTGTTGTTCGGCATATTGTATTTGGATTGTGGCAGAACTTGTGCCTTTTTCCTATGGCGGATTGAGATTGTCGCCTGATGAAAGATGTTAAGGTGATACTATCATCAACACTGAGATTTGAGATAGAAAGTATCACCAAACCTTGGAAATTGTGCTCGTGTCTGCAACCTAGAGTTGGTGAGGAAGCAGCAGAGGCTGTTGCAAGGGTATGCCTTGGATTTGTTTAGTTGATGTCGAGAAGCATCGTAGTTATCTGACCGCGGAGAAGTTGGGCTGATGTTATTCAAGCCTTGTTGGCGTTGGACCGACTCGAGCTTGCAGAAGTGACCTCGGGTTAGGCTCCTCGGCACCTCCTTGAAGCCACGAGGCAGGAAGACCTCTGAGACTTACTCCTTGGCAGATCCTTGAACGACTTTATCTGGGATGTATCGGAAGGAAAAGAGAGGAGAAGGTCTGCAGAAAGCAGTTGATTGACTAAGAGCGTCGCACCAAACGAAACAATATGAGGCCAAGTATACATACGTCTTGTTTCAATGACTGTTGGAGGCCTTTGGAAGTTTGATCAATAGATGGAGGTGAATTTTGTACAGCCTCGCGTCAGCAATCGAGGCAGTACGCCTTTACAAGCGGGGAGGGAGAACTCAAATAGAAGAGTGATTCACTGTTGGGTTGGGCCTCACAGGGAAGTTCTCGGCTCCATATCGAGAGGCACTCTTTTGGAAAACAGATGTGTAAAGGGCGATTACCAAGCTTCATCTATCAACAAAGCAAACACCAATATTGGTTTGCTATGGCCCTCTACTCTGTCCATCATCTCGAACTCATTCTAACTTGCCATCGCTATGGTGGACTTCTTTCGGCTCACTCATCAGAGCATTTGTATTCTGAGAATGTCACGTTTACCCACCTCCCCCTCCCTCGCTCCCGAGTGTATGACTACGACTCAGCATTTTCGGTGGCTTAGGTAGATAACTGCAGGCTAGTTCGTCTTGCACAATGACCCAAATTGCTACGTTATTCTGCTTCATTTGTGTATGTTCTCAAGCCATATTTGCGTTTGTGTTTGCATTGTGCCATTCGACCACTGAAATTGCTGATGCTAGTACCTTTCGCAAACATGATTTACAAATCCCTCCACGAAGCCACCAACAACCGAACATACTGCGACGACTACGAACCTAGGTAGCCATACGGGCAACATTTACCGGCAAGACTTTCAAGGCACGTACCCAGGCACATTTACACATCCCTTCGGATCTCCAACACCCTTCATATCGCGACATCAGGGATTCCCCATATCCAGCCACCCACTACCCTACAGATGTCCCTTGCGCCTGGGCGTGTGCGAACCCTCACCGCCATCCAAGTCTCCTCCCTTAACCAAACCACGGGGACTTGTGGGCTGCTGCGAGCCAACAATCCTAGCAAGACGGCCAGCTGTCATGCTGCTCGGGTCAACAATGGTGGGAGCATATGTACATGAATGGGGATCACGCCCTAGTCTGCATGCAGGAAAGGGATAAGACACAGCTACGCTAGAGTGGACAGTCGTGGCTCGATTGGCGTTTCTTCAACCAACGGCGGGCCGCGACTAAGACGGGATGGTGGCAGGCTATCCCTCTTGGTTCGAACAATAGTCGCACTAGAGCAACTCGACTATCGTTGCTCGTTGCTCGGTGGACGTGTTGGACCCAACCGCGCACCTTGGGACAAACTAGAGAGCGCTCGCTGCATGTGGTTGATAACCCCGGACTGCTTTATTTACTACCTACTGGAATTGTATTTCGTGCCATACGCCATACGCCATGCCCGCAATGAAGTGACTCACTGTGGTTCACACTGCGAGACAACGGCCTTGTGCCGAGTATACAAGCTACCCCACGCAGACTGCACCGAGCTCGCCGGTCTCAGCAGGGGCAAGCAAGATCATAGAAAGACGATAGCAAAGCGAGGACGTGATGTTCAAACCAGAGTGGAAATCATACATGCTTCTTGGTAGAAGCTGATAGTTGTGGCGATCAGTCCCTACCAGTCTGTGCCCGCCGTACCCGCATAGCCATAGCCATGCAAGCGCAAGCAAGTCCGTGGAGTTGTTGCATTCACCTATACCTAGAGTGGAAACCCGATCGAAAGAGCACAGCCTGCTGGCTTTCCCGATACCACATATTTACTCACACCGCACCTAGGTAGTGGCCAGGGAATGAGCAGCTTTGGGGCGACCAGAGTTGACCGCAAGAAAAAGACTGGGCATTGCAACGGGCACATGGCAGCAAAAGCAACATGGGGCTGGGGCGAGTAGAGGGATCTCGCCAGGCAAGCCAGGCAAAGGCAAGCCAGGCTCGCGTGGTGGGCTGGAGCAGATCTAGACGAACTTGTCAAAGCGTGTCCGAGACAACGGTGACACCAGGCTCCTTGAGCAACTGTCATCTCCACAGGTCCCCGGCCACCTTGCACCACCTAAACGGAGAAGATCCGGCCTGCGGAAGCACTTCACGGAGACGTTTCACGGATGGGACAAATGCTCCGACCATCGGGATAATCGTACCCCGTTTATCCACCACATATAACCTCTACACCACATGGCCTCGTCAACAGCGGAGCCGCCAGCTTCTGATCTGTCAGGCTCGCCTGGCCTCAGCGACGTTTCAAGGCCGGCGAGGCTGGCTCGCTGCCCGATCGGCGAGCTCGGAAATGCTTGGAGCTCGAAGAGAGCGTCATTCGATGATGTATGGGGTGGTTTGCTGTTGTAGCTACAGTACTGACTGAGAGGTGGCCCAGGCCCAGGTGGGCTAAGATCGACTGGCATGGCTTGGATTGCCCTGCTTTTGCGGCTACCTATGTCATGGTATGCTGATGACCAGAGGGAGGATATTGCCACATACGGATTACCCGCCAGCAGCAACCAGGGTGTGCTCCTCCCCGTCTCGTGTTTTCACCCAGACGCAGATGCATCAGACCTGCCAAGCACCCCAAGCTGGGAGGAGTCGCAAGCGATTTACGGGAGGCAAACTCGACGCGTCAGGGAATACCGATGGACCATCTTCGATGCCGGGTCAACGAGGACTAGCCACGATGCCTCACCGCCGACCGATGGGTACTGATGCCAGGGGACCAAGGGCCGCAGTGCCGCACCAGCGGGGGAATCCAGCCCAGGACGTGAACCCCTATTGAGGCACGCGGACCAGCTGCCGTCGCCCCTTGATCGCTCCAGCGAGACGGTACCGCCGGGCGCTAGAAGAGAGAAAACTTGCCGTACCGTACCGTCAGAGGGCTGAGGGCTGAGAGAGAGCTTGGTGGTGTGGTACGGCGGGTGGAGCGAGGGTTGGAGCTGCATGCTCCACAGCTGTCAGATTCCTCCATCTACGTAATCGGAGGCGACGCTGTTGTTTACACTCGAAGTTTGTACTGTACTGTGTAGTACGCAGACAAAATTCAGTTTGGAGCTTGGCGGCGGGATTGTGACAGGTGAGGAGTCAGGCTGCAGCTGCGCGCATACTGTGGCCGAGTTACAAGTTGATAGACAGGGGCCAATTGGATCTGCCTTGAATGGCTCAAGATGCTACGGATGATGGAGACGGGTTGGAGTCTTGGACAGTTGGTTGGCGGCAGCAGCCGCAGAGGCGCTACTGCAGCCAATACGCAAGATTGCTGCAAGGGCAAGCTGGAGCTTGAACACATTTGATAGGTATGCTTACTGTAGGCACTTTACTTGCGGACTCTTGGATGTGCAGGTTCTCATCATCATCATCGTTCTCATCGTCGTTGTTAGGTTGCAGCATCGTCATCACAAACTCATCTCTCAGACGTGGGATAGCATATGGAATGGGTCCCCGTCCCCTCCCAAGGATCAGTCAGTCCCTGTGTCCGTCCGCCCGCATCTGTGCGCTGAGCCCTGGCCAAGAGGCTATGTTGCGCAGTTCATCAACAGATTCGGTTGAGGGCGATGATGCCTGACCTCGTACGCAGGCGAGGCACGTCCCTCGAATGGATGAAGGAGGCATTAACGGGTTGATGCAGGTGGGGACGAGATCGGTGTGCTGCCCCTCGCATTAGGCAGAGGACCCTAGATTCCAATGTTTTACCACACTACCTAACGTAGGGAGTTTGGCATGAAGGCGTGTGTTTCAAGCTGGGCAAGGCGGACATGCACGAAAGGCCATGCACGAGGCTGCCGGTCTTGGATGCGTACATACATACATGCCTACAGTACTTAGGTGCCTTACATAGTACATACTGACATACAGTAGCTCGAGTCTCTGTGAGCCATCGACAGGGGCAAAGAGGGCCATCGGTGGGATCCGATCCGGACAAGAATAAGAAGAGAGGAGGGAGAGGGGGGAGACAAGGGCAGAGAGGCCCTCTGCCATCCATCTGCACGCTGTGATGTCGTGCCGAGGCCCAGGGGGCATCCGAGCTGCTGGTACGACCCAAGGACCCAAGAGCTTCCAGAAGATTGACTCCCGTGATGGGATATTGCTCGTCGCCGCAGACATGGGCCAAAGTGGCCAAGAGGGGAGCATCGCGCACATGGACCTGGCAGCGTGCAATTTCCAGCCCTAGTCGGCTGGCTAGTCTCACTTGGACTTGGTGCGTATCATTACATGTAGTAATCTGTAGGTACAGATTACAAGCTCTTGCTGTAAACTATTCGAGGACGACGCTACCCGACCGACGAGGCAAAGGGTGACAGCGCGCACTACAGATTGCAGAACGACTAGAAGGAGGGCCTTGCCGATCCCCTCGATGCGCTGATACTCGGGCAGTCAGGTCGCTACAGTATGCGCCTTGTATCAAGGCTGCGCACAGAACGCGGTGCAAGTGTCGAGTACACGATACATGCTAGTGTGCTCGGTCGCCCTGATATGTAAGGCACCCAGCTCGATACACGGAAAAGGTTACAGTATGTATAGTACCTACTATAGAATCTCTTGTCGCGTCCGTCCGTTCGAGTCGAGGCACGGCCCCACGCGCCGGCGACTGGGCTCCACGGCCGGATTGCTGCCGCCAGCCGCCCAGCCGCCGCCGGGGTCAAAGAGGCCCAAACCAAACCTGCAAATCACCACCCAACCAACAGCCAACACGCTAGCACCAGGCCCCCTTGTAGCCTGTGCACCAGGTACTTGGATTCCGCCGCCGCAGCCTCCATGGTCACAGGTCACGGGCGAACGGGCGGCCTCGTCCGTGGGTGCCTGCTTGGTGCCAGGTGCCAGGTGCTACATACTATGGCATTGTGCAAAGTCAAACAAGGGGGAGGGGGGGGAGAGATGGGATGGGGATTGATCCGAGGCGCCGGAGGCGAGGATGCGTGTGATCTTGTCCCCAATTTTTACAGAGGGTTGGCTGGGATCAGGCTCGGCGTGGCACATGGCTTGAGAGGAGCACACTCCGTACTCCGTACATTCTCCGAAACTGTAAAGCCCCCTTCCCATTGCTCTGGCTTGTCTGGCACACTCACGCACTTGAGGCTGCGCCTAACTCGACAAGTGCTGGACGGATCGTGGTACAGTACCTACGGAGGTACTGTAAATCTGCACGATGTACAGTACCAGGCCGGCGACCCCTTGACTAATGCTCGGCTACAGCCTGTGACATTACGCCCGGGGTTATGTCCACGTACCTATGAATGAACCGTCCAGATGCATAAATCAACCACGCACGCGCTGACACGTGTGCTGCACGCGCCCCAGCAAGGCGCCTTATCTGCTTTTATACACGATCCAGCCGCGCTGCCCAACCCAACGCTGCCACGGCAGTCCAGCCCATCCCATCTCGTCCTGTCCTGTCCCATCCCATCCCATCTGGCTACGAGCGGAAATCTCCAGAGTAATTTGTACCGCCTGTACCTACCTATGTATTTGCTCGGTAACACTGTAATCTGTGCCGGACGCCGTTACTCATGACCAATGTAATGCGACCCTGTTGACGCGGGAATGCATCGGCAGGGCCCTCTTTCTCTTTCTAGAAGGGTACACTGCAACTCTCCACCCTCATCTCCTTTGGCGAAAGGCAACCTGAGGATATGAAGCGCTCCCCGTCGTGTCAATCAAGACCAAGTTACAGCGCCCAAGTACCAAAGGTAGTAATGTACGAGTACATCCCAAACATTCATTATACGGGTTCCGTCAGCAGCCAAGCCGAGCAGAAACAGTGGGGCTTTCCTTTCTTCTCCTTTCCTTTCCTTTCTTCTTTCGCAGGTTTCCTTAATAATGCCCTCTGGCAAAGGCCGAAACTGGGCGTCCCCAAGTGATTCCGATTTTCATGCCAGCGGGGGAGACTTGATCGACCCTTGAGGCCTCTCTGCCTCCGCCAGCTAAGAGTGGCAGGGGGAGAGCGCGGGGAGGGCGACAACATTTCTCGCCCGGCCCGCCGCAAGACAACAAGAGGCTGGCACTGACTGAGTGGCCACTGACTCGGGCCAGAAGCCAAACCAAACGCCCTGTCTGAGAACCCGCTTTTCGGCCGCGGTACAGCAGCGCTTTTTGCTCTTTTCTTCCTCTGGTCTCTTTACCGAGTACCACATTTAGGCTCGGTTGTGCTTGACGCTTCTCGGGCTGCTGGCTGCTCGTGCCGAAACAGAACCTGTATCAGCCATCGGTGCGTGTGGCTGGCAGTCACCTCGTTGCTTTGCACTGGACCGTTTGCCTGGGTTTTCTTCTCCTGGGTGTGCTGTGGTCCAATTGCATGTTAGATCATCACTTTAATCACTGCGGAATTGGCTTCTTGGCCCATTCTTTCCAACGAGGCACCGCACCGTGCCGCACCGCAGCGGGAGCAGAGGATGTCTGTCGCATTGAGGCTTGACGTACCAGAGATAGATTGGCCCATCCCACCTCATCTCATTCATCATCTCGTCATCTCGTTCATCATCTCAGCGTCCCGCCCTCCCCCTCCCCTCCCCTCCGGCGCCCCTCTTGATCCGTGTGCCCGCCCGCGGAAACTGGGTTTCGGGGCACAGCTGGTAAATTGCGAATCGGATCCTGGGTCATGGGAGAAGAAATGGAAGAAAGGTCGACACCCTGGCGCGCTAGCGAGATTGGCTGGCCATGGCGCGTTGGATATGCACGCTCTCATCACTGTTGTGCACGCTCTCGCTCACTCTGGCTGCGACAGCGTCCGTCTTGGATCCCTAGCCTGCCTTTCTCATGCCTCAAGTTGCCTGCGGAACGGAGTACGTACTACGTATGTACTGTACTATGTACTATGACAGGATAGGACTGGATGTGGGCGTCAGGGTCCAGGCATAGTAGAGATTTTTTTTTTCTTGCCAGCGTCTTGTTCAATAGCCCAGGTCAGGTTCCAGAGCCCAGCCCACGCATGTACGGATACAGTACAGGCACTGCACTATCCGAGCCTGAGCTGGACCGGATGTTTTCTCCATTCCCCGGGTTCCCGCCGCTCCCTTTACGTTTCGCCCTCGCGCCCTCGCCTTGAACTCGTTGCATCGCCCTTGGAAGCCAGCAAGCTCCAAGCTCGCAGCTCGCAGCACGCAGGCACGTAGCATCGCACTCGTAATTGCTGGGAAATCGATTCGATTCATACCTGCCTTGGGTACTGGCATGGCCCAGCTTCAATCTCTAATCTAATCCTGCTAGCTCCCCTCACCTTGCGTCCACCAGCTAGGTACAGGTACGCATGCGCTAGGTAATCCGACCATACAGTAGGTAGGCGCCGCTGGAGGCCATGGCGGGCCAGCTACTGTCGGAGGTGGAGGTCCAGATACCGCCCTCAGGTGTCCGATGTACCTGCGGTACTCGGTACATAGGCCCTAGTTCAATGCCCTTCAGGGACTCCCGTAGCGCGCCAGTAGCACGGGCTCTGCTCCCCGCCGACCCACTGCGTCTTAGCCCACCCCAAACTGCTGTTGTTGCCGGGCCCAAAGGGTACGTATCCGCAGCCATGTGGTCCTGCTAGAGGCGCTGGGACAGCACCATCAGTGGTACCTGCGGGCAAATGGCACGTACCGAGTACCTCGTAGCCCTTGTCTGCCCGTTATGGAGCAGGAGCGGCGCAAAAGCCCCAGTTATGCTCTCAATTGGGCAGTCCTGGGGCCGAAGGGTACGTACCCCCAGGGCGCTGCCAATGCTGCTCACGGCACACCCCCCCGTCTCACCTCAAACCCAGCCAGCCTGTACCGCCAACCTCTCGTAGCTCTGCAGCTCGGCAGCTCTGCAGCTCTGCAGCTCTCTCACTCTCTCACTCTCTTGCTCCCATCGTCACGTCACGTTCTTCCTCCTCTTGATCCTTCTTTCCCTCCTTCCAACGACTCCCCTCCCCCAATCTCTTCCCCACCCTCCTCTCTCTCACTTCGTCTGTGCAACTTGAGCATTTGTTTCTGCGCGCTGCACTGCCGCTCTACTTCGCCGTGGTCGGTCAGAGAGACCAGACCAGAGAGACCAGAGAGA